>CM016614.1:12803202-13233606 GCA_005393395.2 Gossypium australe
GGGAGGGGCAGATCCGAGCGTTGACCCGTTTTCGACCCGGAGGACCCGCGTGTTCGGTACAAACAGAATATTTACTGTATCAGCCCCTCCCCGTTTATTTTGTTCGCAAATCTCGTCTTACTTGATTTTAATTTGGCTATTAAATTTCATTCCGTTTCCATTTTAGTCCAGAGCAAAACGCGGCGCGTAAGGAAGGGAGTAATTTCGTTTTTGGTCCCGCGCCTATCGCGCGTAATTTAAATGAACCCCCTTTTTCTTTATTTCGCTTTGAATCGACCCTAAAATTCCGTTCTTAGTTCAATTTGACCCCTTTTTTTAGTGTTTTGCAATCATTATTATTATTATTATTATTATTATTATTATATTTATCGGTATTATCATTATAATTATTATTATTATTATTACTGTCATTACTATTATTACTATATTCGTATTGGTATAGTATGTATATGTCTTGTACCATTATTACTATTCTATTATTATTACTATCTATTATTATAAATATTATTAATATTATTATTGTTACTATTATATATCATCACTATATTATTATCACTATTAGTATTTTGTTATTATTATTACTGTTGTTATATCATTTATATATGTGTACATATGTTACTACTCGTCCAAGACCTGCCATTATTATTACTGTTTTTTTTGTTTTATCTTGCTACGCAAAACATTGTATAGTTTGTCGATAAATACTTTCAAATTTGCACATTTTATGGTCAACGTTCGCTTTTCTCATCATTGAATTGTTTTTCAAGCTCCAACATATCCTAAGATCGCGATCTTGAAAAATAGAGGCAATATTCGGGTGTTTAGAAGCTCGAAAAATCACATCCTAACGTGCTGGGTGTTGGTTTTTCGTCAGACCTAAATAGCCGAATATCCTCCTTATGCACTTTGAAGACCAAAGATGATCTCGATGTCAAGGTACAAACGTGTCGTATCCTAACGTGCTGGGTATGACATTTTTATTCCTTTGAGACAAGCCAATCTTGAGATTCAAACCCAACTTAAAGATTTTTCATTTTTACCTTAAATATTTCCAAGTTTTCAGCATTAGGACAACATCAATCAATTTGGTACCAACTTTGGGCGTTGCAAAGGTGTTAATCCTTCCTTGCACGTAACTGACTCCCGAACCCGATTTCTCAAAATTTCGCAGACCAAAATTATTTTAATAAACTAAAATGTTTCATTAAAATAACCCGCCCCAAGGTGACCCGATCACACCCCAAATAAAAGGTCAGTGGCGACTCCCTATTTTTAAGTCGGTTCCCGTTTTGTTTTCAAAATTGGTTTCGACAGCTTGGCAACTCCACTGGGGACCTCGAGAGTCAGGCCGTAAATTGATTGATTTTTGTCCTTTCGATGGAAAATTTGGAAGTTCATTTTGAAAAATCATGTTTCTCTTTGATGCATTTACTTGTGCTATGGTGTCGAGTTTCGTGAAGTACTCCAGCATTGCATTGCATGACCGTTGGTCACACCTTTAAGTGGGAGTAAGAAACTAAGCCTTCGTGAGGTCTTCACCTCCGCATGGGCTAGTGGATTGCTTCCGGGATACATCCGTACCTATGTGCTTCGTGAGGTTTTCACCTCCGCATGGCCGTAGGGAAATGTATCCCCCTGAACCGAACTCGGTCCGTATGAGCCTATAATGGGTAAGGATCAAGGAATCTGCTGGTTCAGGTACCTCTCTCTAGAACCAAACCCCATATAGGAACCCTAGAGCCTACCCTAGGTAGAATGTTGAAATAGTTACCTAGATAAGTGTTTAATGATATCCTACCTATCTTGATTATGCGATGTTAACTTGTGATTGATTTGTTTGACTTGCATGACATTTCATATAGAAGGTGTCAATTTCTGCTCGGTTGCTGAAATAGGAAGTTTGCTATGGAAAAGAACTTTCTTGATAAAGTAGAGGACAATGCGGCCGTACGCACGTGGTCGGAAAAGTTGCAATTGGAAAAAGGAGATAGCTTAGTTGAAGGTCATGTGTCGGAGCTGAGGGACTTCTCCCGTGTTAGCGTGACACAAAACGAGCTCCAAGAGTTGCGGGATATCTGGACCAACTGGGAGGGGGAAGTCAAACAGATGTTCTGCCACCGCTACGGTGATATCTTTTCCTTATTGGATGTTAAGATAGATAAACACCTATTTCGGGCTATGGTCCAGTTTTGGAATTCTGCATACAGTTGCTTCACTTTCGGGAAAGTGGATTTGGTGCCAACAGTAGAAGAATACACCACTTTACTTCGTATCCCCGAGATGCAAGTCGATAAGGTTTATATTAGGCCCGCCTACGTCCCTCCTTTGGTGAAGAAGTTGGTGAAAATTACGGGAATGAGTGAACAGTGGATCTCGACCAAGATCCAACAGAAAGGTGAAGGGAGGTGTATTCTGTGGGAAAGTTTGAGGGATCTAATTTTGACACATCCTGATGTGAAAAGGAAGGTTGATATCTTTGCATTGAGCCTCTACGGATTAGTCATCTTCCTAAAGGCCCTAAGGCACATAGATGAGGCAATAGTAGATCTGTTCGACCGTTTGGATAAACAAGTTACACTTGTCCCAGCAATTCTAGCCGAGACTTTCAGATCATTAAATGCATGCAGAAGAGCGGGAGAGGGGAGATTCATCGGATGCGCACAGCTACTAATGGTATGGTTGCATGGGCATCTTTGGAGGACGGATAAAATCTCTTGTCACCCATTTTATAAGGACTATTCACCGATAAGGGAAGAGGTAGCTATGTCAAGGAGAGAGGATATAACGGAAGAAGGATGGATGGCAATTTTTCGAAATCTTCAAGAAAAAGACGTTGAGTGGAGAGCCCCGTGGATGGTGCCGGGAGAGATTCTTTACAGATGCGGAGACTTCGATTGGGTCCTTCTACCCGGGATTTGGGGAGTCGTTGGGTACGCCCCTCTGCTAGTGACAAGACAATACCAATCTAGACAGTTTGTGCCAGCAACGCATGGGTTGAGAAAGAGTGAATTCTCTTATACGGGGGAAAATTATAAGAAGAAGATTAAAGAAGTGGCAAATGCTTGGAAACAAACTCATCGAATGAAGAGGTTAGCTGCGGGCGAAACGGCGACCTCTGAGTACAAAGCATGGCTAAACAAGAGAATCAACGACAATACCCCGGGACCAAGTTCGGATAATGCTCAGCCTATGAAGGAACGATTGCGAGTGATACCAACAGAGTTGGAAATGGTAAAGCAAGATTTCGTGCAGTGGAGTTCGGAACTGGAAAAGAGAATCGAGCAATTGGAGGAGGACAAGATGTTTTTGAAGTTGGATATGGAGATACAGAAATCAGAAGCAGAAAAAATAAGGAAAGGAAAGAGCAAAGCCGAAGAAGAGTTGGATAGCCTAAAGGGGGACTACAAGAAGCTGCGTCTCTCAATGAGAACTGTCAGACTAGGAAAGACTTCAAGCCAATGGCGGCAAGAGCTACAAGAGGAAAGAGCTAAATCCGAGCAATGGGAAAAGAAGTTTCAAGAAATGAAAGCTCAGAAAGAAATCTTAGAAAAGCAAGTGTCAGAAGGTCAGAACGGAAGAAATGAATTGAAGACAAGGGTGACAGAGTTGGAAAGGTCCCTCGACTATCACCGAAACCGCAACTCGGTAAGAGAATTAAAGGCAAGTTTGAGTGGAATCGAAGAAATGAAGAAGAAGACTGAAGAGTTGGAAATGGAGTTGCGGAATTGTCAGAATCACATTGGATATTTAAAGGAGAACGAAGAACGGAGAGAAGTGGAGCTGTACCATTCCCGGAATCAAGTCAAAAATAGAGATTACCTCATGGGGGAGGCTATAACCAAGATACGAGAGATAGCCGATTATTTACAGACTCGAGCTATTCAAGCTGACACATTGAGCGTACAGTTCGAGACGCAGTCGGATCGTGGGCGAGAATTGGCTTCCCTACTGACTAAGATTAAAGCCTTAGGCATTAGAGCAAAGCTGTTCTTGTAATCCGTTTTATGTAAGGAGCTTTATTTTCTAAGGAAGTTTCCTATGTGGAATTGAATCAGAGTTGACACCTTTTTGCATTCATCTCATACATTCGCATTACACTGCATCATACACATCGAATCGCACAAAAGGTTTTCTAAGGAAGTTTCCTCTATGGAGTTGAATCAGAGTTGGCATCTTTTTACATTCATCTCATACATTTGCATTACATTGCATCGTACACATCGAATCTCACAAAAGGACCCTAAAATTATGGCAGTTACCCTGGAACATCACTACGGTATGAGAGGAAAAACGAGAATAATGGATCAAAAGATGGAAAGACTAGAACAAATGCAAAAAGAAATCCAGGATCAAATAAAAGAACAAGCGCAACTACAAGAGCAATTGGCCAAAACCCAGAAGGACATGATGGAGCAGATGCAAAAATCCCAAGACAATATGGTGAACCAACTAATACAATTGCTGTCTAAAGAATGGGGCATTGCCACTAGCTCAGGGAACGACAGTGATAACCCCTCCCTTCCCCCACTAGATGCCCAAACACCACAAGATACGCATCTTCAAAGGGCATCTGTCACTATCAGGCCATAATATCATGCTGATACCACAACACCAACACACCTCCCGACGGGTTCGGGCACTAACCCAGGAGAAAATCTGGTCAGTCCCGGTGTCCTAGATCTGGATGAGATGGCTGAAAAGGCAAAACAAGAACTGCCAAAATGGGTGGAGGAGAAATTCAAAGCCCTGGAAAATGCCGATAAACATCGGGGAATAAAGGCCAATGACTTAAGCTTAGTCCCCGACTTGGTGCTCCCTTACAATTTTAAGATGCCGGAGTTCGAAAGGTACAATGGGACAAGTTGCCCAGAGGCCCACATCACTATGTTCTGTAGAAGGATGACGGGCTACACTAATAATGACCCGCTGCTGATCCATTGTTTCCAAGACAGCCTGATAGGGGCAGCAGCCAGATGGTACAACCAGTTGAGTCGTGCCAAAATTGGGTCATGGGATGATTTGGCTCAAGCATTCTTAGAGCAATACAGTCACGTAACTAACATGACCCCTGATAGGATCACTCTGCAGAATATGGAAAAGAAAGGGAACGAAAGCTTTAGGCAATATGCACAGAGATGGAGAGAGGTTGCCATCCAGGTCCAGCCACCGCTTATGGAGAAAGAAACCACAATGCTCTTTATCCGCACGTTGAAAGCCCCATTCCTCATGCATATGATAGGAAGCGCAACTCGGAGCTTCTCGGACATCGTAGCTACTGGAGAAATGATCGAAAATATTATAAAAAGTGGAGGGATCGAGACAGGGGAGAGTGCCAAAAGAATGCCCCCAAGAAAGAAAGAAAGTGAGGTGAATCACGCGAGCATAGGAATCCCGAGGTCAATCACCATAAATCAGCCAAAAGCAACAACCACGGGGCAACAGGGGTTACCCAAGAAAGAACCCGGCACCTCAAGACAAGATAATGAGAAGCCCCAATTCACGCCGATTCCGATGACGTACAAGGAAATGTATCAAACCCTGTTCGACGCACATATCGTGTCCCCTTTTCATCTCAAACCAATGCAACCTCCGTACCCCAAGTGGTATGACTCGAACGCCCAGTGTGAATACCATGCAGGAATCACGGGGCACTCAATAGAGAACTGCCTGGCTTTCAAGAAATTGGTAGAGAAATTTATCAACATGGGTGTGGTCGAGTTGGATGACATGCCAAACGTAACAAATCCTTTACCTAATCACGCTAAGGGCGGAATTAACGTAATCAGTGAAAGTTCAGAAAAAAAAGGATCAAAGCAAACGTTGCAGAGGTCAAGACGCCCCTGAGATGGGTCTGGAAAGAAATGGTCAAGCATGGACTAGTCATCGCAGAAGGAAGTCAAGGCAAACTGACAAACTACTATGAGCACCATCAAGAGTGGGGACATGAGATTCAGACTTGTGGAGAATTCAGAACCCTAGTACAGAACCTAATGAACAATAAAGAAGTCGGATTTTATGAGGAAGGCACAGAAGATAAGAGCATATGCGCGTCAGAATCGACAGTCAAAAGTTTGAAAGTTAATCTTCCGATGATCACTATTTCACGTCCCAAAAGTGATGAAGCAGGGGCACGGGTAGTGCCGAGAGTGGTCATACGAAGGCCCGCTGCCATTGAAGATAGTAGGGAGGCTCCTCAGAATCATGGGTGTGAGGTAGTAGTCTCCGTAAGGGAGAGTTCAGCTAGCAATGAGATAGGAACACGGGTAACGCCAAAGGTGATAATACGGAAACCCGCTGCATTCGCTTACAAAGATAGCAAGGAAGTTCCCTGGAACTACGAGTGTAATGTAGAGGTCACAAAGAGCTCGGCTAATGTGACGAAGGAGGATTCAAATGAAGGCTTCCATACTCGAAGCGGGAGACGCTACGACTTAATAAAGGGGAAAGCTCCAATGGCGGAACAGGAGAAGGGAAAGCTAGCTGAACCCAAGCCGAGGATCAAGGAGCTAATGACTGAGGGAGAGGCTAAAAAGTTCCTGAAATTTCTGAAACATAGTGAGTATTGTGTGGTAGAACAGCTACACAAATAGCCGGCGCGCATATCCGTATTGGCTTTGCTCCAATGCTCAGAAGTACACAGGAACGCACTGATGAAAGCGTTAAACGAAACCTACGTCGCCAGTGACATCTCGGTTAACAAGCTGGATCGATTGATCGGCCATATAAGTGCGGACAACTTCATTCATTTTAATGATGATGAAATACCACCAGGTGGTAGAGGATCCACCAAAGCTTTGCACATTACAGCTAAATGCAAAGGGCACACACTGCCCGGGGTCTTGATAGACAACGGGTCTGCATTAAATGTGTTGCCTTTATCTACCCTCAACAGACTACCGGTGGATAGTTCGCACATGAAGGAATGCCAAAGTGTGGTAAAGGCCTTTGACGGCACCCAAAGAAGGGTCATGGGGAGGATTGAGGTACCCTTACTGATTGGCCCGACCATTTACGAAATAGATTTTTTGGTCATGGACATCGAACCTTCCTACAACTGCCTGTTGGGGAGACCATGGATACATTTATCCGGGGCAGTACCTTCATCACTACATCAAAAGGTGAAGTTAATAGTGGATGGCCGACTGATAACGATAAAAGCTGAAGAGGACATTATTGCCACCGTGACCAGTGACATGCCTTACTTAGAGACAAACGACGAGGCAACAGAATGTTCGTTCCGATCTCTCGAGTTCGTGAACGCAACTTTTGTTATGGAAGGGAACAAGATCTTAAAGCCAAAAATCTCAAGGACCACGAGGATGGATTTGAAAATGACCATGGGAAAGGGCGCTTTACCGGGAAGAGGGCTTGGAAGACACCTTCAGGGGAGAATAGCGGCCCCAATACTGAGAGAGAAACAGGATCACTTTGGACTGGGATTCAGACCAGATGCAAGGCAAAAGAAGGAGGAGTTAGAAAGGAGACGGGAAAGAAGACTCACCCGTTTGAGTGGGAAGGAAACCCAGTGGTAACCCATGATGATCCCACACATATCCAAGACCTTTGTGTCGGGAGGGGTAATCCACTCTAAGCAGGGGACACCGAAGGGAGAGGACATCGCGGCAATGTTAAGCAATGTCTATATTAGTGCCCTATCTGAGGAGGCGGTTGATGGAGGAGTCTTGCCAAATATCCAGCCTTATGAATCGGAAAACATCTTGAACAATTGGACCTCGGAAGAAATCCCTGTAGTATTTAGGGCTCCTTCAGAGTAATGTCCAGGACACACTTGTTGCTCCGAGCCTAAGAGCAACAAGATTTCTTTTGTGAAATGGGCGCATGTTCACGTATCGTTATATCAATAAAATGCATTTTCACCATCATTCGAAGCAAACATTTCCTTTCTTTGTTTTCTGGACATTCTTTTAGCATTACCATACATACAATTGTTCATTTACAAATTCATTCATTCCACCCGTATTTTCTTAAACTGCTACAGGTCCCCGGATGTCAATGACTTGAGCGACGCCGCTTTGGATTCGAAATACCCTTTTGAGCGAGACACGTGCTTAGGAGAATTACAGGATTTTGAAGATGACACAGACGGTGACCTGTCTCCCGATTGGTTAAGAATGGTAGAGCAGGAGGAGAGACAGATTCGGCCCTATAAAGAGGCAGTCGAGACTGTGATGTTAGAGGAAGGGAAAGCGGTAAACATTGGAACATGTATAGCCGGGGAAACAAGGCAGAATCTCATCAAATTATTGCAGGAATTCAAGGATGTCTTCGCATAGTCTTATGAAGATATGCCCGGTTTAAGCACCGATATCGCAGTACATCGCTTACCCATAATGAGGGATTGCAAGCCAGTTCAGCAGAAGCTCCGAAGGATGAGACCAGATATAGTACTGAAAGTAAAGGAAGAGGTACAAAAGTAGTTCGACGCTGGATTCCTGCAAGAAATCAAATATTCAGAATGGGTGGCCAATATTGTGCCTGTCCCGAAAAAGGACAGAAAGGTACGGATGTGTGTGGATTATAGAGACCTCAACAAGGCTAGCCCAAAAGATAACTTTCCTTTGCCTCATATTGATATGCTAGTAGACAATACAGCAGGCTTTTCACTATTTTCCTTCATGGATGGCTTCTCCGGATACAATCAGATAAAAATGCACCCTGAAGATATGGGAAAGACCACCTTCATAACACTGTGGGGGACATTCTGTTATAAAGTAATGCCTTTTAGGTTGAAAAACGCAGGAGCTATATATCAAAGGGCCATGGTGACCTTGTTCCACGATATGATGCATACGGAGATTGAGGTTTATGTGGATGACATGATTGCGAAGTCTAGAACGGAGGAAGAACACATACAAGTTTTACAGAAACTATTTCTGAGATTAAGGAAGTTCCAATTGAAACTCAATCCTATGAAATGTACCTTTGGAGCTAGATCTGGCAAGCTGTTGGGCTTCATAGTCAGCAAGAAGGGGATCGAAATCGACTCAGACAAGGTCCGGGCTATACAAGAATTGCCTCCACCGCGCACTCAGAAAGAAGTTCGAGGTTTCCTCGGCAGATTAAATTACATCGCTCGGTTTATCTCACAGCTAACTGAGAAATGCGATCCCATATTCCATCTTTTGAAAAAACATAACCCCGGCGTATGGAATGACGAATGTCAGGAAGCTTTCGACAGGGTCAAACAGTACTTGTCAAACCCTCTAGTACTGTCACCTCCACTCCCTGATAAGCTATTAATCCTATATCTAACAGTGCTTGGTCACTCTATGGGATGTGTGCTAGGTCAACATGATGATACAGGAAGAAAGGAGAAGGCGATATACTATCTCAGTAAGAAATTCACTGAGTGTGAAATGAGATATTCACCGATTGAAAAACTGTGTTGTGTGCTGATTTGGACAACTAGGAGATTGAGACAATACTTGTTGTATCACACGACCTGGCTAATCTCAAAGTTAGACCCCCTAAAATACATGATGGAGTCGACCGCTTTGAATGGGAGGATGGGTAGATGGCAAATCCTACTGTCTGAATTTGATATTGTATATGTGAGCCAGAAAGCTATAAAAGGGAGCACGGTAGCCGACTTCCTAGCTAGCAGAGCTTTAGAAGATTACGAGCCGCTGAACTTTGATTTCCCCAATGAGGACCTAATATATGTGGCAGCTGCGGAAGAGACACTGCGAAAGATTGCCTTTGGAAATTGCATTTCGATGGAGCATCAAACGCCATTGGAAATGGGATTGGGGCAGTCTTGGTATCCCCAAAAGGAGATCACTACCCGTTTACAGTCAGGCTGGATTTTGATTGTACAAACAATATGGCAGAATACGAAGCCTGTATCATGGGACTCCACGCTGCTATAGAACGTAGAGTTAAAACACTGGAAGTATATGGAGACTCTGCATTAGTGATCTACCAACTAAGGGGCGAATGGGAAACAAGAGACCCCAAATTGATCAACTATCGAAGGATAGTCATAGGATTAATCGAGGAGTTTGACGATATCACCTTTAATTATCTCCCACGAGAAGAAAACCAGATGGCAGATGCTCTGGCTACTTTAGCCTCCATGATTAAGGCGAGTAAGCAAGAAGATGTAAAGCCTATTCAGATGAGTATTTACAAGGCCCCGGCTTATTGCTGCAACGTAGAAGAAGAAGGAAGGGACGATCACCCCTGGTACCAAGATATATTGCGATATGTGAGAAATTGCGAGTACCCAGATCATGCAACTGAGAATGAAAAAAGGACGCTCAGGAGATTGGCCCTCGAATATGTTTTGGATAGAGACATCTTGTACAAAAAAGGAAAAGATCGAGTACTGTTGAGATGCGTCGATGCCTTAGAAGCCAAGATGATCCTAGAGGAAGTCCATGAGGGCGTTTGTGGAATGCATGCTAACGGATTCACAATGGCCAGGCAAATAATGAGATTTGGATATTACTGGTCCACCATGGAAGGAGACTGTATCGACTATGCCAAGAGATGTCATAAATGCCAGATCTATGGAGATAAGATTCATGTGCCTCCGTTTCCCCTACACATTATGACTTCCCCATGGCCCTTTTCCATGTGGGGCATGGATGTTATCGGACCAATCTCACCAAAAGCGTCAAACGGACACCGGTTCATCTTCGTAGTCATTGACTACTTCACGAAATAGGTAGAAGCGGCTTCATACGCTAACGTTACTAAATCGGCGGTTAGTCGATTTTTAAAAAAGGAGATCATCTGTCGATATGGGATGCCCGAAAGGATCATATCAGATAATGCATTGAATTTGAACAACAGTACGATAGCAGATGTTTGTCGTCAATTCAACATTAAACATCATAACTCATCCCCATACCGTCCAAAAATGAATGGGGCAGTGGAAGCAGCGAATAAGAACATCAAAAAGATAGTGGGAAAGATGACAGAGACTTACAAGGATTGGCATGAGAAATTACCGTTTGCTCTTTATGCTTATCGAACATCCGTCAGAACTTCTACTGGGGCAACACCCTTCTCACTGGTCTACGGGATGGAGGCAGTCCTACCCATTGAGTTGGAAATACCTTCTCTTCGGGTTTTAACAGAAGTAAAACTGGATGAAGCTGAGTGGATTCAGGCCCGATATGATCAATTGAACCTAATCGAAGAAAAGAGGCTAAAGGCTATTCGTCACGGTCAGATGTATCAAAAGCGCATGATGCGAGCCTACAACAAAAAGGTTCGCCCAAGAGAGTTTCACGAGGGAGACCTGGTACTGAAAAAGATCCTCCCCATACAAAAGGATTTCAGAGGGAAATGGATGCTGAATTGGGAAGGACCGTATGTGGTGAAAAAGGCTTTCTCCGGAGGCGCACTGATCCTAACGGAAATGGATGGGAAAAGCTTGTCCAACCCCGTGAACTCAAATTCAGTCAAAAGATACTTCGCTTGAACAAGCTAAGACAGGAAACCACCAAGGACACCTTGATTCCCAAAAAAAAAAAAGGGAGAGGCCAAGGCAAAAACCCGCGAAGGGCGCTTTGAGACCAAAGGGGATTTGAGTCGAAAACCTGAAAAGGCGGCTTCAACTATGAAGAAAAATCTCGCTGCGCTGGAATGGACAAGGAGGGGGTATGCTGCGTCTCGAGGCATCAACAAAATACTCAAGATCTCCTAAAGCACATATCAAACTCCAAATGGTCTTCCAAATGCTCAGGCGAAGAGGCCTAGGCTGCGATATCTGGGGCACCTAATTTCTATTCTGCCCATCTTTGTAATTTGTAATTATCTTATTTCAATGAACTTCTTCCTTGATTACATTTGCCAGTTTGATTTGACCTGTTTTACTCTGGGTTATACTCCCAATCCTTTCTAGGCATTTTACATTGAAATAATGATTTCAGAACTAATAATACTTTCATGAAAGGAGTCCTACATATTATTCTGAAAGCCTCTTGATAATACAAGGACTTGAAACATGACTATTGTTCGGAATTTATTCCATCTAAGGTTTAGAAAAGTAAAAAATGACGAATGATCGTCTATTTGAACAAAGACCAGATGCCTCGTCGGCAACGTGCCATTCATAAATAACGAGCAATGCCAATCTGGACACATAAGGAAGGCGTAGTACCATTATTGATTCTGCACCTCGAAGTCGCAACAAGAGGGTTAGAAGAAGACAAAGGTTGCTCTCCTGATGTAGTAGAGAGAGGTCCGAACCTTATGTCTCAGGGAGTACAATGGAAAGGACAATGAAATTACGGCAGGGCAAGCTCGTCTCTTTGAGTTCCCTACCTCTGCCATAATCGTAGTGCGTCAGTGATAGAATCTCTCTATGAGCAATGACGACCTAAACCATAAATGGGGTCCTTCTCACGCATTCATACGCATCCAGTGAGGAGCATTCGATCATCAAAAAAAAAAATCATCATTCGCATAACATTCAGCATTCATGTAAATGACACGTATAGTTAGAAGCACTTGAGCCATCTCGATCATAACATCCTCGTTATTTGCATAAGCACAAGCATATTCTACGGGATAGGTTCCTCAAAAGAGGGCACCACCATATCGAAATTCGTACTTTGCTCCGGCGAAGCAGTCAAAAGATTGAAGTCTTCCCGAGGGTAGTAAGGAAGCAAGTTAGAAGTTCAGACTTATCACCGTTCGTTTTCGAGAAGTTTCAGCAAGAAGATCCAAGTTGTGGGTCTCTTCTGGATTCCTATCACCGTTCGTTTTCGAGAAGTTTCAGCAAGAAGATCCGAGTTGTGGGTCTCTTCTGGATTTCTATCACCGTTCATTTTCGAGAAGTTTCAGCAAGAAGATCCAAGTTGTGGGTCTCCTCTGGATTCCTATCACCGTTCGTTTTCAAGAAGTTTCAGTAAGAAGATCCGAGTTGTGGGTCTCTTCTGGATTCCTATCACCGTTCGTTTTCGAGAAGTTTCAGCAAGAAGATCCGAGTTGTGGGTCTCTTCTGGATTCCTATCACCATTCGTTTTCGAGAAGTTTCAGCAAGAAGATCCAAGTTGTGGGTCTCTTCTAGATTCCTATCACCGTTCGTTTTCGAGAAGTTTCAGCAAGAAGATCCGAGTTGTGGGTCTCTTCTGGACTCCTATCACTGTTCGTTTTCGAGAAGTTTCAGCAAGAAGATCCAAGTTGTGGGTCTCTTCTGGATTCCTATCACCGTTCGTTTTCGAGAAGTTTCAGCAAGAAGATCCGAGTTGTGGGTCTCTTCTGGATTCCTATCACCGTTCGTTTTCGAGAAGTTTCAGCAAGAAGATCTGAGTTGTGGGTCTCTTCTGGATTCCTATCACCGTTCGTTTTCGAGAAGTTTCAGCAAGAGGATCCAAGTTGTGGGTCTCTTCTGGATTCCTATCACCGTTCGTTTTCGAGAAGTTTCAGCAAAAAGATCCAAGTTACGGGTCTCTTCTGGATTCCTATCACCGTTCGTTTTCGAGAAGTTCAGCGAGAAGATCCAAGTTGCGGACCTCTTCTCTCTGAATTCTTAGTACCCCAAACCTCCAGTAGAATGGATCAGAGCAAGGAGTTACAGTGAAATTTGAAGATGTTTGAAAAGGCGCGGATCAAGAAGTCAAGGTTTGGCCCGGGCGAAATTGGTCTTTTTATTGTCTTTGCTCTATTCTCGTTGCACGACAATGAGCAAAGAGGGGCAGCTGTAATACCCAATTTCTGCCCGGGCCCATTAGTCAAAATAAAACCGAATTAAAAACCCAAAATATTAATAAAGTCCTTTTAAATGTCCACTTACAGAATAAACGAGAACCAAATTTAATTAAACCAGAACCCAAATCAGCCCTATTTACAAACCCAACTCCAACACTCATTTACAAGCCCAAATCGTCAGGCCCAAACCTGAACACCTATCCCAACCAAACCCTAAACCCGAGCCCAACAAGCACTGGCCCAGGAACTAAACAGGATCTGGGAACCCTAGGGTTCCCCTCTTCCCGAGCGCCGCCGCGGGTCACTCGCACGCGCGCCGCTCCAACTGCCCGCGCGCGTCGCCCCGAGTTCCCCACGCGCCCTGACATCGTTTCGTATCCCCCCACGCACGTCATGCTGCACGCGCCTTGGCCTTCGTGTCTCCCCACCAGCACCAGCACGCCTGCGCACACCTCGGCAACCGCTCGCACCCATGTGCTCGCGCCCATACCCTGCAGAAACATAAACAACGGACAACCAAAACAGCAAAACACGGGAAAAAAATAGTAAACTAATGAAAGAAAACGTTGTGCTTATCGGCTATAAAGCCATGGAAATCGATGTAATAAGGGTTCGGTTTTTGGCCCTTTCGCATAGAGCTTTTACAAGAAAACAGAAAATAAAAGATCGAGACCATCTTAAAGTTGATTTTTCTCCCCATTTTCCTGTCATTGTTCATTGCCTTTTATCTTTTCGCTTTGGTTAGTTCGAATCTCTACTGAACAAATATAAAAAGAAAAGGAGCGCCTTACCTGGTTCGAGCACTGTTCGCGGATGCTTCTCAGCGGATCCGACAGCACCTTGGACCAGGGGCGAAACCCTAGCAGAGCATCAAAGGAAAAAGGGGGGCTTCAAATGTTTTCTGAAATATGAAAATGAAAATGTTTTATTAAACACAAGTTCGGGTTTAAATACAAAACACGAAACGGCGCCGCTTGGGGAGGGGCAGATTCGCGCGTTGACCCGTTTTAAACCCGGAGGACCCGCGTGTTCGGTTCAAACGGAATATTTACTGTATCGCCCCTCCCCGTTTATTTTGTTCGCAAATCTCGTCTTACTTGATTTTAATTTGGCTATTAAATTTCATTCCGTTTCCATTTTAGTCCAGAGCAAAACGCGGCGCGTAAGGAAGGGAGTAATTTCGTTTTTGGTCCCGCGCCTGTCGCGCGTATTTTAAATGAACCCCCTTTTTCTTTATTTCGCTTTGAATCGACCCTAAAATTCCGTTCTTAGTTCAATTTGACCCCTTTTTTTAGTGTTTTGCAATCATTATTATTATTATTATTATATTTATCGGTATTATCATTATAATTATTATTATTACTGTCATTACTATTATTACTATATTCGTATTGGTATAGTATGTATATGTCTTGTACCATTATTACTATTCTATTATTATTACTATTCTATTATTATAAATATTATTAATATTATTATTGTTACTATTATATTTATCATCACTATATCATTATCACTATTAGTATTTTGTTATTATTATTATTGTTGTTATATCATTTATATATGTGTACATATGTTACTACTCGTCCAAGACCTGCCATTATTATTACTGTTTTTTTTTGTTTTATCTTGTTACGCAAAACATTGTATAGTTTGTCGATAAATACTTTCAAATTTGCGCATTTTATGGTCAACGTTCGCTTTTCTCATCATTGAGTTGTTTTTCAAGCTCCAACATATCCTAAGATCGCGATCTTGAAAAACAGAGGCAATATTCGTGTGTTTAGAAGCTCGAAAAATCACATCCTAACGTGCTGGGTGTTGGTTTTTCGTCAGACCTAAATAGCCGAATATCCTCCTTATGCACTTTGAAGACCAAAGATGATCTCGATGTCAAGGTACAAACGTGTCGTATCCTAACGTGCTGGGTATGACATTTTTATTCCTTTGAGACGAGCCAATCTTGAGATTCAAGCCCAACTTAAAGATTTTTCATTTTTACCTTAAATATTTCCAAGTTTTCAGCATTAGGACAACATCAATCAATTTGGTACCAACTTTGGGCGTTGCAAAGGTGTTAATCCTTCCTTGCACGTAACCGACTCCCGAACCCGATTTCTCAAAATTTCGCAGACCAAAATTATTTTAATAAACCAAAATGTTTCATTAAAATAACCCGCCCCAAGGTGACCCGATCACACCCCAAATAAAAGGTCGGTGGCGACTCCCTATTTTTAAGTCGATTCCTGTTTTGTTTTCAAAATTGGTTTCGACAAAGTAGATTATAGCCAAATAACAAATTAGAACCACCAATATTTTCTTAGATTGTTAATTAATTATGAAAATAACTAAACAATTAACCATTGTGAATCGAACAACCCTAAGAGACACTATTAGAATTTAATTTGCTAATAGCCTTATGAATTAAAAAGACCTAACTCTACTTTCAACATGCTCAACTTCATGGTTCATTTAATTAAATTTCCCATTCTCATAACACAACTTATCGCTTGGTTCAGTCAAATTATACTTACTCATCATTGATTGTTAGAACAAAAAGATAATTACAAATCTAGTTATTCCAAGTAACAATTTACTATCTTAAATATCAAATAAGGAACCTAACTTGAAATTATACTAAAATAACAATAATATAAAATAAAAATTCTAAATGATAAACTCACCTTATCCTTCAAGAGGATTTTTTAGGTGATTAAATACAAAACAATTATTAATCTCAAAAAATAATATCCATTATTATTAACTTAAACCACATTTTTTCACATATTGCCCATCCTCATGCCGCACGCAACTATATTGCTTCCTAGAGCTTCATTACTTATCATCCATGTGTCAACTATATAAATTAGCTCAAAATTGAAGTATCCTTGTGAAATATATTGCACCCATAGAAAATAAACATAATTCACTAGAATTAATAGCAATAATGTCCCAATTCTACTAAAATTAGAAGGCAAAAACATGTCAAATGTGCATATTAACACAACTAAATTTCATTCTTTTAAGTTGTTTTAAATTTTTTTTCAGGTTAAAAGGGAGAAAGAAGAGGCAGCCAACACCCATGCATGGAACTTGTGGAAATTTGATGCATAATGGGGGTGTTGCGCAATGGTGTAAGCTTAGCTGCTGCTATTTAGTGTCTAGGTGTCACTAACCCATACCTACCACCATATAACAGGTAGTATAATTCATTTAAGACTTGATGGTTGTGGGGGCATACCCAAAGCTGTTCTATGCTTTGCTTTGTGTTCATCCACCTCACCCCTTTCTTTTGCATGAGAAACAAAAGGGGAGAAAGGGAAGAGAGGGAAGGGGGGCCAAAACCCCCCCCCCCAAAATGGTACTTCGACAAAAGACATAATTATTCAATTCCCTTTCCCAACCCTTGATGGTGGTCAATTGCTAAGGAGGCCAAGCGAGTGACAAAACACACCACTTCCCTTTTTAGATGCATTTGCAATATTGGTCCAATCAAAACTTCCAAGCTCCCTATCCATCTTTCAACTCCACCATACAAAAACACACAAACCATAAGTCAAAAAGAACAATTTATTTTATATATCATCTCTATATACACAGAAAAAAAAATCAACCAAGTCCGTGATATAACGATAAATAATTTTCAGGGAAATAAATTTGGACTGACATTAAATTTTAGGTTTTATCTTTGTATACCTTTCCCTTTATATATATATTATAAAAATGAATAATCCTCCCATTTCCACAAAATATTAAATTTAATGAAAAAAACCCAACATGCTTATATCTTCATTTCCCTAAGCACTATCCGGACAAACCAACATTTCTTCCTAAACATGCTTGGTCCACAAACCCCCTCTTAAAACTCTGTCTATTGGCAAAAATAAAAAGGAAACCCAAAATTATAATCTAAACGAAAATTTCTTGATATCCCATTCAAGTGAGGAACACAGTCATGTAGCCTATCTGCCTATGTGCTTAATATTTATAAATATAAATATATTGTCAACTTTGCATATGAATATGTTCCCCACCTTAATTGGTCTCCAAAGCCCTTACTTATCATCTCTCTATAAAATCTAAAATCTTTACCTTTCTTTGTCCCCCTATAAAAAAAAAAGAATGGACCAAGTTAAAGAAGCAAAAAAAAAAAAAAAAAAAGAATGGACCAAGTTAAAGAAGCAAAGGGTGATGAAGCTTTGAGTATGGCCTCCATTGCAAATGGCTTTATTTTAATCATCATCATCATCTAAGAGAGATATCATATTTGTTTATCTTTTTTAATTTGGTCTTTGGTCTTTGCGTACTTGTGGTGAAGCGGGTGTTCGCTCAATGAGGGGACCCCATTTGCCTACCCTAATCGGAGACAATAAACGATGGGCTCAAAGGTTTTTACCTAAGCAAATTCATCTCTCTAGGATTTGTCTAAATCACACCTTTCTTCTAAAATCCTTTGATTTAACCAACCAGAGTTAACTTGATCATTGGATGCTTTTGAGTTTAATTCTATTAAAGAATCTAAAACCTATGCTTATCATCTTGTCATATATATGTGTTTGTGTTTTTCTGTTCTTTTCAAAGTTAGATTAATGTCTCTGGTCATGCTACATGCTAGGCCATTATCAAAATGCTTTGTCTCTCAAGTCTTTCAATCCATCCATACCCTAAAATGTGAGCCGACAAACTCATTTTATAGGAACTACCATGTGATTTATATATGCCCAACCCAAAGTCACCCATTTGGTTGGTTCTTCCCTGTTCTTTTCTTTGGCTTAAGATAGAAAAAGAAAACATATAATTTAATAAATTTGTCAAGCCAACCAATCATGATTTTTCTTAAATCCCCATTAATGATAATTTTCCTATTAAGGAAGTATTCCTTATAGAGGTCTTTCATTGTAGGCCATCTACACAATTAACAAGGTGCTGGCACTTTATCAGTATTTTATTAATTCTTATGTCTTTATTGTAAATCTATCAATTAATACATTATTTTTTCTTCTTTTGTAGTATTCTCCACAAACATGATTATGATCCTATAAGCTTTGAATTAAACAATGATTCTTTAGAGTAATCATGTTACTGAAAAGCCATTGAACAAGATGTTTAATCAATGTCACCAGTTGACACCACAAATGTCTAGCTCTAGAACCTGAGTACAGCTAGAATCCAAGTTGCTTTTAGATTCTGTATACTTTTTATTCAAAAGAAAGATTTCATTTTAGCTTTTTAATTGGGAAACTTTTCTTTCTGTTTTTTCCCCTTTATGATATTTATTTGTATTAATTCCAATATACGCCTTCCAACATATTGCATGAACATGTAGTCAACTAGATTTCCCCTCTGCTGCTGTTATCCTTGCTTTTCAACACATAATTTGTTCACAAAATTGAAATCTATGATGTTCATCAATAAACATCAATAGAACTGCTTTCTTTAGTAGACAGAATCATTACTTACAGTGAGTAAAAATTAGAACTGTTCCTAGCTATAATTTCTTATTACACTATCATTTAATCTTTATATGTGATAAAATTGGTTTATGTGAAATATTATTTAAAAAAAAAATCCAAGTTGTCTAAAAAGATTCCATAACAATGTGATGGAATGTTTCATTTGAATGGTCCATGATTTTTTTTTTTTGAACATTTATTTAATTATGTCATAAAAGAGTTAAAAGCTTTGATTGATTATAAGTTTGATGTATACTTAACATGTCCAAAGTTACCATAATGTAATCCTAAAGTCTTTTTCCTCAAAATGTGAGTTTAGGGCAGTGACACAATAATTGGGGATAACCCTCTTTTTGCTGGTCACTGCTTCATGTACAACACTAGTAATGCTAGATTCTTCTACCATTTTGTAGCTTTAGAGGATTGACTTATTACAGAGCCATGAACAGTGTCCCCTAATTTTTGGGTCACTTGACCGACAAGAGTGCATGAACAGGAAGTGGATAAAGACCCTGCTCTACCACCATTATTACTACCCATCTGTTAATATTAAAAAACAAAAGGAAAAAAAAAAAGGCAAGTCCAAGAAGCCCATGTTTTAAACACCTCACTATTCTAATGGGTAAAAGATCACCCTATCCATGAAAGTGAAACAAAGGGCAAAATCAACACCCTCTCTCAAAAGGATAAAAGTTATGGGACAAACATTTTTCACATCAAGGGGCCTAAACAAATTTTATTCCGAAGGTGTATTAAATATATTTTCTATTACGATGATTTCAAAAGTAGAAGGAATATGGAAATTTGTTTTTGAGATGTTAGGTTTGTGTTAGTGGGGTTTTAGATAGTTTTCTGTTTATGGAGAGTGAAAACTGAGATGGTGATTTTCACTTTTGTAGTATAATGGTGTCGTGAGTCATCGATCTGGAGCTTGTGCATGGAAGTGGAGAACATGGCTTCATCATATTATCCATAAAGTTGTTCCTTTTTGAGATCACAAGGACATGTCCGGATCTTGGTACTGATGCAAGTACCAACATTATTGTAGCTATACACAATTATAATCCAATTTTCATGTTCCTATATATGATAATGGATTTTTCACCATTGTCGGCAAGTGACGGGTTAAGATTTTCTTTGTAAATTTCAAGCAAAATGAGCTAAGAAAAAAACCAAGTAAAAAGCACTAAAAAGATGAAAGCATGAAGTCATGTCATTTAACCTTATCATGCATGAAGTTTGCTTCCTAATAGGGTTGAGTCAATGAATTTCATACTTGTTATGTCATTAAATGGAAATGATTTAGTGACCTTAATTTACCCCTTTCATGGTAAAAGTACTAAAGTAAAAATGTTTGGGAACTGAGATGGCTCCATGAATTTAGATTATACTGTGCAATAGGATAAGATAAGCTTAATTAGATTCTAAACTATCCAAAAGGCGGTTAATATTTAAGCTTTAACATTCTCTTTTACACCTTGATAAAAAAAAAAAAAGAAAACTCCCCTTTTTCTCTTGCAATCTTGAAATTTGAGTTTCAAATTCCACTTGTGGAAGCCAATCAATTGTGATTGAGTTAATTATTTTGTTAAGTGTTTGTAATAATTGATTTTATGGTAACTGTTGGTATAGTTATAAGTTATAACTCATGGGATGAAGCTAAATTAATTTTTTGGAGAGATAAAATCTGAGTTACTAATTTTTTAGAAAGATTAAAATGTAATTTTGTCATTGTATTAACGTGAAATTTTACAAATTTTTAAGGAATTAAATTAAAATTTTATTTTTATTTTTAGAGAGGCTATAATTGAATTTTAAATTTTTTGAAAGGATTAAAATATAATTTTACAATCAAATTAATTAACTTAAAACTTGGTGATTTCCAAAAGGAGAAGTAATTTTTCATTTTGAAGGGTCAAGATTGTTGGCACAATGGTTATTTATGACCCTTTAATCAAAATTCCTAATAAATTGGTTTTTTTTTTATTAAGGAGAAATTGAAACAATTAGAAGGTGGGATAGATACACATATGGAGAATTAGATACGCAATATTGCATGAAATTAATACATGTAGGGACATTGAAAAGTTTGACATGTCACACACAACATCAGGGTATTGGAAAAGCTTTCCTGATGAAAAACCTTTAAGAGAGGCAGCCTTCCTATATGCATGCTTTTTGCATGTTTTCAAAACCCTCATTATTTTGCTACTTGACTCTATCACTCATCTATCCTTAAGGAGATAAAATGAAAAGGAATACTTCACAAAGTAATTCTGCATAGGTAGGGCAGGCAACCAAATTTCATAAAGAAACTACTTGAATGCTCTTAAAACTCCATCATTACTTCAATGGGGAGCTGAACTTTTGCCTTCTTTTCTATTTAATATCCTCCAATTTCCAATAAATTTAAAATCGAGTTGGACTGCACTTTTAAATAAAAACAATTTTAAAAGTTGTTTTCCCCATTCAAAGACTAAAAATTTTATTTAATGACATAAATTTTATTATAACTTGATCAACAGGTGTTATGAACTTTACCTACTTTGTTAAACTCAAACAAGATTTATTTTCAAAACCCATGATTTCACTTTGGAAGAAGAGAAATCATATTTTTTTTCTAAATAATAAAATTTTAAGCATATATATTATCTCATAATATACCAACATATGAAAAAAAATGGAATTTTTTGTCCCAAGTTCATATCGAGTTGGTATGTTGCATATGTAGTAGCTTCATACTCTAGCAAGTAATATTAAAGTAGTATTAACATCAATATAATATATAAAATCAACTCTCCTTTATTATTAAGAATTAATAGGAATATTGTGGATTGAGTTTTAGTTTAGTTAGCATGGGAATTGTTGCGAATGTGAAAGGATATAGGTTCAAATGCACTAAAACGCATTATCCTCCTATTTATAGGTTGGGAAGATGCTATGAATAGTTCTAAATATTATATCAAAGAAAAATAGATTTGATCAGAAAGTATAACGAGATTATTAAAATTTTTTAATAAGAATATTAAAAATTACTTTAATCTCTTTTAGGTTGATAAGAATTGATAAGGGTATAATATAAAATTGACTTTTTTTTTAATACAAACTTTTTATCTATTCATTTCTTCTTTTGTTTTATACCCTTTTATCCATGAGTATACCTTATCTCTTTTTTTGTTTTCATTTTTTTTCACTTTCAACTTCTTCTTCTTGGATTCTTCTCTTTTAAATTAAATTTGTATTTTCTCATATCAAAATAATAATATTCTTTTCTTTTGATCAAATTTCTCTAACATTCCTTTTTTATTTTTCAGTTTTGGTTGAAATTAATTTTTAATTTTTAATAATTAATATTAAGTATTTTTAAGATAATAATGAAAATTGTTACTTCAACATTAAATTTTGTTTTTTTATGTTTAATTTTCATTGAATTTTGTGATTCCACTGTGAAATTTGTTAGTTTTTAAAAATAGTAAAATTTCAAGATTAGGCCCAATATTTTATTAAAAATATGATATTTGTTAGTTTTTCATTAGAAAGTATTAGAGGAAATTCTGTATAGGAGTTTGAGTTTTAAACGGATCTATCTGTGACCCCTCCAAATTTTCTTGAGAATTGATCATAGTGTGATTTTTTCAATTAATTCTATTTTTAGATTATTTCAGAATAGCAATACCAATTGAGTTCTACATTCTTTATTCGAGTGTACGAATATCGAAGAACTGTGTTAACCTTAGGAGACGACATCCACTATACGATTATATCAATCAGAGCAAATTCGTTTCTAAGGCAGTGATTCTTCCACGACACAATAATACTTTATTCATTCAATTTTAGTTTATTTTCCAAACAGTGTTAACGAGTTTATTTTGCGGTAATATATTTCCCAACATATATAGTCTCTATGTATTGACTAACTAAAAATGAGATCAATCTTAAACATTATTGGTATCATATCTTTGAAACCTATTTTTTCGCATGAGCAACTATAGTAAAAGATTTTAAGGTTGTTATTATTAAGGATGATGAATAGTACATGAAAAACATTATTTTGGAAGAAACATATATTTTTAGAAATTGTCATTTTATGTAGCTATTTACTATTATTTTTCAAAATTATAATTTGATAATATATTCATCAAAGAGATTTTAAGTGTTGTAGACAATTGGAAGTTCATCTTATTTGTTTTTCTTCATTACATGATCTTTACATTTTATTTCACCATGGGGAAAAACATTTTAATCTTTGTAATAATGTGCATAATTTACTAACATAAAAATAAAAAATACATTAAATAATCCTTGCTTCAATATAAATCTATCGAATCAATTTTTTTCAGAAATTTAAAATAAATATTTTTCTATAATCAGGAAAGAATTTTGGATACTTTATTAAGTTATTTCTGAATTTCGGATGGATCATTTCTATTAATGTTTTTATTTATTTCAAATTTTCTTTTTCATTTAAAGCTTAAATTTCCTTTTCAACTTCAGAAACATAAATTCTTTCTTAAATTAATAGCTATTTTTATGGATTCATTTATAGAGTTTATAATTTATTTTATTATGTATTATAGGTTGCAGACCATGAAAAATCTGATTTCATAAGTTCAAAAAAAATGAAAGAATCAATCAATAACTTTTAGCTAAGAATATTTTTAAATCCATAATTATTACTAATTAAAGTTATTTATAATAATAATATTAAATTAATTTTAAGGCAATTTGTTTTATAAATAGTTAAATATCAAGTTGTCAAAGAAGAACAACAATTTTTAATACAATTTATTATAACATTTGTAATTATAACTTCCCATTAATATTTCATGTCACTAAAAGAAATTAAAAATAATTGATAAATCTATATGAATTATCTTAAATATTTTCCAATTACTATTTTTTTTAAAAAAATTCAAATTAAAAAATGGATTGGAGTAGTGAAGAAATTATCAATACTTATACTATGATATGTTTTATATAAAAAAAGCATGATGCTCAATATATTATACGTTTTGAATTGAATTTTTTTTTATTCTTAAGTATAATAATAGTTTTATAAATTTTGTAATTAATTACTAAAACAATAACATTTACACATTTTAAAAAAAAAAAATCTTTCTTTTTCAATTTAAGACTCGATGTCTTAAATCGATTGGCATGAGCCTGGTTGTCAATACAGGAGGATATGAGTTTGAGTGTGTTGAAGCACATTATCCTCCTATTTATGGATTGGGTAGTTCTAGACAATGTATAAAAAAGAACAAAGAACTTATAATTAAATTATTAAAAAATATAATTTTTCTATTTTTTCTTAATTTATTGGTTTTAATAAATAATCTTTATATTAGATATTTCGATTTTGAAATTTTTATAACTTTTTTTTGGTGAATTATAATAATAGGGTAAAATCCGAACAACTAACGCGATTTGAACTCAAGCCACACCTGAAACAATGAATACCCTTGACCATTAGACCATCACATGAGATCAATTTTATAACTTCTTTTGACATTACGTAGCATTTCTTTTTGAATAATAACATTACATAACTTAAGTTCTTTTTCATTTTTCAAGAGTTCTTTTATATATATATATATATATATATATATATATATACTTTTTTCCCAAAAACCATCTATACTTTTAAAACTTAATTTGCATTATTTTTATTTTTATTATTAGTATATTTTATTTAGTCTATATATACACATATATATCTCTGTTAATATTTTTTTGTTAAAACTAAGGTATCCATTATCGATAGCAATAGGGTAAGATCGGTTCAGTTTGATTTTTCAATTTTTTGAATGGAATCGAGATATTTGGTTTTTCCATTTTTTGAATCGAAACTAAATCGGTGGGAATAAGAAACCATTTATTACTTAACTATATTATATCGGTTTGGTTCGGGTTTCAGGTTTCTATACTATTTTGGGATTTGATATTTGAACTTTATTCAGACAAAATTGTCTTTGAATTTAGATTTTTCAACTTTAATTAAATAAAATTATCTTTGTTTTATGTTTCTTAGACATTATTTTGACAATTTTAATTTTTTCAATTATACATAAAATCTCAATTATATGTTTATCTAAAAAATAAATTTTAAAATCCATAATTTAATTATATGTTTAGTAAAAATCTAATTAAACATTAATTTAATCACTTTCAATTTACACTGAACATAATCAAATGTTAAATTATTTATATTTCATAACTCATAACGTGTAATGACAACAAAAAAGCACCCAAATTGAAAATGTTAATAATGATAAGTAAAATTTTAAAAATTTTAACAATAATAATAGAAAAAAAAAGAACACAATATATAATAAGTAAAAAAGAGATGAACACTTGAAATCTTGGAAGTTTTAACAAAACTAATAAATAAGTAATGAATTCGTGAGAAATTGGCACTGAAATTAGATTTAGATTTTATTTTTTATTTAATTATAAATTATATAAAAACATAATAAAAGCTATATTTAGAATTTACAAACAATCAGTTTTGTTTTGAGTTTTAAATAGGTTTATATATTGGGTTTATATGTACAAAAAATATTGAGTTTTTTTTTTTTGAAAATTTTAAATGTTTTTCTTTGGACTTTTCAATATCCAATGGAATAAATCGAAATCGAACCGAATTGATGCAGTTCAATGACATCATCTAATCGAAATCGAACTGAATTATAAAAAAAAAACCCGAACTGAACCTAATTTTTGGTTTGGCTTGGTTTCTCTATTTGTTTGGGTTTTTTTTCTTTGGACTAATCCCTTTATCATGAGTGCTCTCTGAAGAGGTAAATGGTTGGTTATGAAAATATCGTGTTATTAAAATATAACTAAAAATTGACTAAATTTGATTTTATATTTTATATTTTACATTTAAATTGTAGCACAAATATTAGCACCAATGCAATTTTATAAACAATTACAATTAGGAAAAATATTTGATACATTGTTAGTGATGTTTTTAGATTTTACAAGCAAGTTAGGGGGTGACAAATGTTTTATAGAAATATATAATAAAATTAAAAAAAAAAAGACGCATGTCAATCTTTTAAAACTCTTTATAAAATAAAAAAATACACTACGTACCAATATATCAAATACTAATCCTTACTTAAAAACTTTCTAATGTGAATCCGCAAGGAAGAAGTAATAGTAGTTTTGATATAAAAAGAAGTGAAATAACACAAGGTCCAAAGACCTTTTGAAGTGTGAGACCATGATAAATCCTTAACCCTAACAAAATTAAAAGAAAATTGCATGTGATTATCCAATACTTCAACATTAACCTTTGATTTTGATGTCCTTCCGGCAGCCAATTAACATCAGGTAATGCCTCCATTCCTACTTTACTTAATCATAGTAATTAATTATTTCAACTCAAAAGCAACAAAAAGGAAATTGTAAGTCAAGGTTATAGTACAAGATCCTGCCTTCACGATGCAGTGATGATTCTTCCCTTTATGGATCTTATAAAAATGGCAGCAGTTTTCTTCCTTTCCCACCACCTTAATGCATGGCGACATGATATTAAGGACCACATTATTGGTCCCCTAAACCCAATTACATTACAAAAGCTTCTCAACTAAATTATAATAATACATGTTTGATTTAATAAAATTTACATATGATAAAACTTAAACCTAAAATAATTTGTAAAACTTAAACATCATATTTACAATTAATGAAACTCACCTATACACAACCTTTCTCAACACTACCAGATCTCATTAATTAATTTCTTTATATTATTCAAACCATGTATAGGAATGATGGACTTAAAGCATTAAGGTTTGGTCTAATGGTTTTCATATATGTATAGACTTGTTTAATTTATATCCAAAATGGTAGAAAGGTGGGATAATGGAGCACAACATCTTAGAAATGTGAAAGAGCCAAGTTTATCTTGCTTTCATTTACAATATATTATTAATTTCTTTTTATAGTTTTCCACAAAGTATTAATTATATCCTCTTACTTAACTCACCACCAATTTTTATTTTCTTAACATTTTTCCTCGAGATGTTAAAAAGAATAAAATAAAAAATAAAATATGTGTTTAATGTTGATGTAATGTTAAGGGTCAAAGATTTGCATTACTGTCTCTGTCTCCCGCACTCCCCTCTACTGTTCACACATTCTCTCAACCCCAAAACACACAACAATTTTAAACATTTCATTGAATCCTTTAAATCCCCTCACCAAGCACTATGCACCTCTCCACTCAAATTCTCCTTCCACCAAGCATGGATACCCCACTTTCTTTTTTCAAAAACAAATAATTAATAATGAAAAATTTTAAACTAATTAATTATTAATGTTTATGTATTTAATGATTTTAAAAGGATAATGTCAATTTGTATCATACTTGGAGAGCATGATTTTTATAATGGAAAAGGAGAAATAATATATTTAGAAAATTGGTGACACTACATTAAACTATGTTTTAACATAAATAGAAGAGCAAAGTCAAATCCATTAGTTGGCATTCCATGAATCTGTTGTGCTATGACACCCATGACATAGAATTCATTTATTATAAATGGGTTATTATATATTAATTTAGTTAGAAAAATAATAATTTGTTATTATTTTGATGATATTTTTTCTTTTTTCTATTTTATATAATATTTAAATAAAATAATTAAAATTTCTATATTGAAAGATCAAACATATTTTCAATGAATTTATAAACAAGTACTTTACCACTTTATCAATAATCATTATTGAATAATGTGTTGTTTGATAAATTAAAAAATTAAGTGTTAAAAAAATAAGTATTTAATTTAAGTTATAAAATTGTTTGATATACTACTTAAAATTAATTATGGAATATAATTAAATTATTTGATAAATATGAATTTTAAATTATAAAAAATAAATTCTATATTTTTTCATTAATTTTTAAACATTTCAACTTATTCTAAATAAAAAATTAAATTTTAAATGTAAATTTTTATAAGATAATATAATATTAAAATAAATAAATTAAAATTAAAATAATTGAAAATATTCTCCATTAAGTGACAAGTAACTCTTATCCACTCATTATTTTTTACATTTTTTTATAAAAAATCTATTAGATTGTTTTTATTTTGAATTATCAAACATGTGTAAAAAATGAAATCATTGAAAATATTTAATTTTTTCAATGGTTTTACCAAACAAGGCCTATTTTTTTGTCTTTTTAAAAACAATTTTTTACATAGAATGTTCTCTCACCCACATCATGTATATAAATAATGTCATTGATTGAGTTGATATCACAAATCAACTCGATATTTAATTTTTTATAATTAGATATTTAATATTGAATTTTTTTTTCACTAGCATGATAACTTTTTGATGTGCTATAAAAAAATGACAATTATAAACAATTAGAGTGCGTTCATTTTTTTTAATATGATATATTTGCCTATTTAATTTCCTTTTACGGCTTACAATTTAAACTATTTTTTCCTTTTTAATTTCATACATATTGCATATTTGTTGTTATTATTAATTTCAAACAATACATTTTATTATTTATTGTATTTTTAAACATATACCTACATTCTAAATACGTGATTTCTGCACACATACTCGTGTGATAGAATTTATAGTCTAATTTAATCCCAATTATCTATTTATACTAATATTTAAATTTTTATTAAGTTGCTGTCACCGTTCAACCGAATCTCAACTCAGTGGAGAATTTACTAAAAGCCCCCCCTTTTTTTTACAAAGCATAAGGTATTCTTTTTATGAAAAAATCTATAAAAATATTTACACATTATGGACACCAACAATTCGAGGTTGGAGCATAGTGGACGTTGAGTCTAAAGGATCTACTGCTGGATAAATACCTTTGGTAGCTAATCCTCTTGATAGGACGGTAGTAGCATCTAAATGCGCAAATGTTGTGGCAGGGGTGGGGGCAGGGTCGGTCAAATTATCCACAGGTACGTAAACTGCTTGAATAGAAGTTATGGTTCCCTCCTTGGTATAAGTAATTCTTTCTTGTAAAGTACCCATTTCGATACTAAGAGTGGGTTGATAACCTACAGCAGAAGGCACTCTACCCAATAAGGTGGATACTTCAGATCTCGCTTGGACAAAACAAAAGATATTGTCTATAAATAGAAGTACGTCTTGTTCATTAACATCTCGGAAATAAGGGCAGTCAATTAACATGGAATTCAAACCCGAAACATAATGTTTTTTAACAATTCAACTTTACTAACAAAACTTTTAAAAATTACAGTTTCATGGTGAGTTTGTCAATAATCTAATATATTTTTGGCGAAAGTTTAGTTTGGATTAGAACTAGTAAGGTATAATGTTAGTGAATTGTAAAATTAAAAATATATTTAAATGTGTGGATTTGTATTTTAATAATAAACTTATTCAGCAGCCTTGTCACAATAATAAGATGTCATGTGATAATGCAAGTTTTTTATGTCAGTAACTTTTGAAAATAGAACCTTTAAACAATGCTAATGTAGCATTATTGATGACGCATAGAAGTAATCAAATATCGGATTTTTAGTATCAAAAAATGAAATGCGGTCAAACCCTTATAACATAGATGCAGGAAATAAAGTTGGAATATTAAATTATGAAAAAAATGCCCCTAATCATTCAACCTCCTAATTTAGTCGGTATGTATTAATGTTATTGGATGATGCACAAATTTAAGTGTTTAAGCAAGTATAATTAGTTAGAGATTTAAACAAATCAAGGTTGATTAAAAATATTTATTAATAATAAAGAAATTAGTTAATGGTAAGATTGTGATATTTTGGTTTAAATTTTATTATATGTGAGTTATGTTGGAATATATTTTAATATTAGTTTTATTATGTTAATGGTTAATTATGAGTACAATCACTTTGTTTAGACTAATATACCAGTCGATTTTTGGTCCAAATAGTTTGATTGGTTGGTCTGTTTTGGTTTTAATGATTGTGATTATTTGTACTTGTAAAATTTTTTAAGAACTGTTTGAAGGAACTGCTATAGTTGGAGGGTTGATTTGCAAATAAACCCAAAAGAATACATAAAAGTAAAGCCTAGCCAACTTCAATTCCCACTCTATTTATACCCTAACTTCTTCCTACTTTTCTCTTCACACCAAAGCTAAAACTAAAGATTACATCTCTTCTATTTCAAACACCTCTTTCTTGGCTCTTACAGTACAGGCTTATCCTCTTCTCATTTCTTTTAGGAAAGCCTTTTCTCCCATTAAAAAGTGCAAAAGCTATAGGGAAAAAAAAATATCAGAATCATGCCAGAAGCACCTAAGAACACACACAAACCTACTACAGATTACAACCTGGAACTGAAGAACAAGAAAACCCTTCAGTTCATTGAGGATGTGACTTCAAACGCTGATGAAGTTCAAAAGAAAGTCCTTGAAGAGATTCTTTCACGCAATGCTCATGTTGAGTACCTCCAAACACATGGCCTTAATGGTCACACTGATAGAGAGACTTTCAAAACAATCATGCCTGTCATCACTTATGAGGATATCCAACCTTATGTTGACCGTATTGCCAATGGTGATACCTCTCCCATACTTTCTTCCCACCCCATTTCTGAGTTTTTGACAAGGTTAGCAAATTAAACATCCTTTCCTTTTTATTCTTATGTTTTTTTTAGTGGTTTTTCCTTTTTTTACTTCGCAATAATAGCCTTGTAGATTTCAGGTTTATTTTGGTTTTGGCTAAATGGATAGTCTCGGTTTCTTCTTCTTTGCAGCTCTGGGACATCAGGTGGGGAGAGAAAGCTGATGCCAACAATTGAAGAGGAGTTAGGGAGGAGGTCACTGCTCTATAGCCTGTTGATGCCTGTTATGAGCCAATTTGTCCCTGGTCTAGACAAAGGCAAAGGAATGTACTTTTTGTTCATAAAATCCGAGGCCAAGACACCTAGTGGCCTGGTGGCACGCCCTGTTCTCACCAGCTACTACAAAAGCACCCATTTCAAGGATAGGCCATATGACCCTTACACCAACTACACTAGCCCGAATGAAACCATCCTTTGTCCCGATTCTTACCAAAGCATGTACTCTCAAATGCTTTGTGGACTTTGCCAACACAAAGAGGTCCTCAGGGTGGGTGCTGTTTTTGCCTCTGGCTTCATCAGGGCCATCAAGTTCCTTGAAAAACATTGGCGTTTCCTTTGCAATGATATAAGAACAGGAACCATTGATTCCCAAATCACTGACCAATCTGTGAGAGAAGCTGTTATGAAAATCCTGAAACCTGATCCTAAACTTGCTGATTTCATTGAGGCCGAGTGCAGCAAAGATTCATGGCAAGGGATCATTACCAGGTTATGGCCCAATACAAAATATGTGGATGTGATTGTGACTGGGACCATGTCACAGTACATTCCCACTCTTGATTACTACACCAATGGCCTCCCTCTCGTCTGCACCATGTATGCATCGAGTGAATGCTATTTTGGTGTCAACCTCAACCCTCTTTGCAAGCCAAGTGAAGTTTCCTACACTCTCATTCCCACAATGGCCTACTTTGAGTTCTTGCCGGTTCAAAGGAACAATGGGGTCAATAGTTCTATTTCGGTTCCCAAAACTCTCAATGAGAAGGAACAACAAGAACTGGTTGACCTGGTTGACGTTAAGCTTGGCCAAGAATATGAACTCGTTGTCACCACTTATTCAGGTAATACATTAAGTAAATATTTTAAGAGTTATAGTATAATTTTACTTGCCTGCATCTACTGAATCTACAAATTAATGCTTTTGCAGGGCTTTATCGTTATAGAGTTGGTGATGTGCTAAGGGTAGCAGGGTTCAAAAACAATGCACCGCAGTTCAATTTCATATGCAGGAAAAATGTAGTTTTGTGCATTGATTCAGATAAGACTGATGAGGTTGAACTTCAAAATGCTGTGAAGAATGCAGTGAACCATTTGCTGCCATTCGATGCAACATTGGCTGAGTACACTAGTTATGCAGATACCACTACAATTCCAGGCCACTATGTGCTGTACTGGGAACTTAGTCTCAATGGTACCACCCCAATTCCTCCCTCAGTTTTTGAGGACTGTTGCTTGACACTCGAAGAGTCCCTCAACAGTGTATACCGCCAAGGGCGTGTATGTGACAAATCAATTGGACCCCTTGAGATCAAGATTGTTGAACCAGGGACATTTGACAAGCTGATGGATTATGCCATCAGCTTAGGTGCATCAATTAACCAGTACAAGACTCCAAGATGTGTGAAATTTGCTCCCATTGTTGAGCTGTTGAACTCAAGGGCTGTGTCTAGCTTCTTCAGTCCAAAATGTCCCAAATGGTTTCCTGGCCACAAGCAATGGATCAACATGAATTAAGGGAAAATCAAGGGGATAATGCTCTTAATTGATAGCTTTTCAATGGAAGTGCATAAGAACTGTTTTTGTAATCATCTTAGGTAAAAGTTAAATGAAGCCATTCTAGATTAACCATCCCCTCTCATGATATCATGTTTCTTTTCCTTTCAACTTATCTTATAACTGTCGCGTTTAATATGCATAGGGACTCTTGATTTAGCCATGTACAGAAACAGTTCATACGCCCCCCCCCCCCCCCAAAAAAAATCTTTCTTTTTATCTGTTAAAATCTTGATAATCATCACATTTTATGGGAATTTGGTCTTAATTCCAGAAAGGAATATATCCTTTTACTGAAATGGCAAACAAGAAAGGTAACTACCATAAACACCCATCTTTTTCCCATTAGTTTCAAGAAAAAGAAAACCGACTTTTCTTCATTACATTTATTCATTATCTCTTGTAGTTATAAACTAATTAAACTACTGTTTCTGAATGTTCGAACTTGAAATGACCAATAAAGCTACAAACTGAAAAGCTCAATGCACATCTACTGGAATCTAATACCTATGCAGAACCAAGCATAGTAGCCTGGCTTATTATAAATTAATAAAGAAACAATGATATCTTTTTCAGTGGAGTTAAGAGAATCCAATTTCTGTCAAATGATGATAGGTGCTTTAGATGAAAGACTTTATAAAAATTGGAATCAATTTACATGCATACTCCTTAATGCTAGATTAGGGTTTGAGTTCATAATTAGCTAATCGGCCAATACTTTATCATATCAAATAAAATCACCTGACCACTCATTGTTTTCTTGTTAAATCCCATTCATCAGCTTATACTGAAATTAGTTCATATGAAATCCTCTTCAAGACTATAACCTTTTAAGATACATGCATTCGAAAGAATGTATGACAAAAATTCAATTGTCATATTAAAACATGACAATGTAAGCCACGTGTGAGAGTGTGTCACTTGGCCCTTGCAATCATGCTTCAGGTCATAAAATTGTCCAGGAATTCATACATAATGGTCAAGGAAAAAAGAAAGAACTCAGAAGACAAGAACTGTTGATCAGGCACCAACTTTTGTCTTGAAGTGGCAGGGAGAGATAAGGTAGAACCAGAGGCTGTTCCCTTTACTAGTACCATTGTCTGAGAAAACAAACAAAAGCAGTTTTGTTTTTTCAAAGAACAATTTGAGAATCCAGACAGGCATAAAACCCAGAAAAGAGAGAGAGAGAGACGATTCAGTTTTTTTCAGATAAAACCCATTTTTCTATCAAGAAAGAAAGAAATAAAGCAATTGAAATTTGAAAATGAATGAAAAGGAGATAAGGCCCTTTTTTTGTGTGTGTGTCTGCTAGTTTAGTGTTGTGGAGGCACTGTTGCCATGTTCATAAATGGGTTGGAATATCTCATGATTTCTTTACTGATTTTACTTTTGAACACCATTGACCAAGATTTCTCCACTCCACAAATCCCACCAATCGATTCTCAACAAATGCATTTTCAGCTAAATTCAATGTTCTTTGATTAATTAACTAGAGTTGATTTCACTAACTTGGATTATAAAAGATTTTGAGCGTTTAGATTGCCACCCATGTTTTAGGCGGGGAAGAAAGAAAATATATAATATCGATTTCTTTTAAGATCGTTTACACTAATTAATTTAAAGAAAATATAAATTTATTAAAAGATATAAATACTTTTAATAAAATTTATTATATTTAAAAATTTGGAGAGTTTTCAACTAAGTTGATATTTCAGTAACTGGTGACATAATTTGGATTAAAACCATTGAGAACCCTTATAAGTATCCATTATTTATTTATTTTTATTTTTTGAATTATCAAAATTGAATATGGCAATAACTTAAAAAAAAATAACTACTTAATTGATTTTTCTAGTATTTTACCATCAGGCTACATAAACAATTAGTGTGTATTTTAATAACACAAAGTTTGTATGTGGAAGAAGGACGAAAGTTTACATAGAGGTGTGGAGAGCCTTTAGGTGATAAGAGGTGCTAAGGTAGGTGTTTGTGGCTTGAGGAAGTGTTTGTGCAGAGTAACAGTGTGTAAAATATCCTGGGATAGAAGGTGATAGGATTGGGCTATTTATAACCTTTATGGTAGCTAGGACCTTCATTGTACAAGTGTCTTATGGGAAAGAGCCAATGATAGAGTCATCAATGGCTCTCTACATGTTTTTCTCGATGTGATTGAAAGATGCATTGTCCTATTAGGAGGATCTTATGTGGCTCCTAATATAATTTTGAGGGTTTGTGTATATGCATATGTCGTTTTTTGTACAAGACTGATGCATATGAGTCACTGAAGGATGCATTGGCCAGTGTAATTTTATGATTAAAACTTCCCTTTTGTAGGCTGATGGATCTTTGTTATATTTGTTGATGATCATTTGGTGAAGGTTGAAAATCTCATTCTAAGCAAAGTGTTAGAACTATCCTTTGCACTAGGTATTCGGTGAAGCTTTGATGGTTTCTAGTTGCAATAAAATGGTGATAAAAATTTTTTTAATTAATAATTTATATCACTATCACTTCGATAATTGTAACTCCATGATATCATTGTCAAATCATAATTACAATGAAATATTTTCATTTAATGGAAGTATTCCGACAATAAAATCCTATAGAAGCATACTACAATCATAAATACTTTAACTACTCAACTCAACTAAATAAGAAAATTAACCAAGTATTAAATATAACAACTAACAAATAATTAATAATGAAATTAACTAAATACTAGATTCGACATCAGGTATAGGTACTTGAGTTGGTGTATAGCTTATAAGTAATGTCTAGTTGTACCTAAGCTGATGTATAGCTTATAAGTAATAACTAAACTCTTAATCATCACTATCATCAATCCTCACAATCTAAGTTGGTCTGTGTGTTTGTTAGGTTGCTAATTATTCAACTAGTTAGCCAGAGTCAACTCTCATATTTTCCTAAGATTTTACGAACTTGGTGTCACTTAGATCAACAATGAACATAAATTGAATAATTAATTCTTTTAGTTCTAGTTATAGGGGCTAGAAGCAACGTTAGTTGCAACTTGAGAAACATTTGGTAGACCATTGTAATTTGCCTTGTTTGGTCAGTATATTTTGACCAAAATTGTTTTTAGCTTTTAATTGCTTATCTTTGAGGACTTTTAGTAGCTCATTATTGAAGACATATCGTGTAAGACTCAAGCCAAGAAAGGATTGAATCAATGCTTTCAATGTGATTGAAGTTCCAACAAATAAGAGATTTGATCTTCAAGACGTTTGATGATGAGAAGATCTTTGCCAATATATTCTTTGTTGAAGACATGTTCAGAGGCTTCTTTTGAAGAATGGCTACTTTTGAAGAATTAGATATTCACATCGATTGTATGTTAACAGAACACATTATGCTTATATATGGGACACCTTGTTTAAGTTTAATGTACGTGTGTGTGTGTGTGTGTGTGTGTGTGTGTGTGTGAAACTGATTTTCAACGTATATTTGTGTAAGTAAACTGTTTTGTTTATCAATTTACAACTAAGCGTTCAGGGGGGCAAACTTAGTGGGAGAGTGATCTAGATTAGAGTATAGGAGTGAGGTTGCAACTTGGTGAGTTAAACTTAAAGCACATCTTGTCTTTGTTGATTTATAGTGGATTACTCTTTAGGCAAGGTCCCGTAAATGTAGAAAGCTTTCAAACTATGTAACTAAACCTTTGTGTCCATATCTTATTTTACAATTATTAGTCAGTTTGTCTAGTCGTAATTGAACAAAAATCTAAAACCAAATTCAATTAATTTTGAATTCGAAACATCACATGTCATTGATTTGTAATTGAGGTGAAAGGATCATCAATCTCAAGATCTCCCATGTTGGACAAAACAAACTATGCCTACTAGAAGGAAATGATGGAAAGTTTTAAGTCTATGGATGATGTAATAGCCAAAATTTGCCTTGCCCAACACAAAATAAATAAACCCAAACCAAAACAAAACAAGAACAAAATAAATAGTCCATTTACAAAAAAAAATACACTGGCCTAAATTACAAGCCCAAAACTTAAACAATTTTCAGAAACCCTAAGAAAAAAACCCTAACTCTAGCCTTCGTCGCTCCTTTACTTCTCCACGTTAGCGGGCATGCTTCCCGAAGTCCCCTCGCCTCGAGGTTTGCCTTCTCTGCCACCATCTCACCAAAATGGCAAGGGTGTGCTTCTCCGCCACCATTGACTCAGCCCCTCGCCATGGATACCTGCAAAGAAGAAAGAAATAGACAAAAAAAAGAGGCAGAAAAGCCAAAAAAAAAAAAAAACAAATATTGTAATCAATCGGCTATAAAAGCCTAATGAACAAATTGTATTGTTTACGCACAGAAGCAATCAAATAGAAAAAAAAAGAAATCAAATTTAAAAAAAAAACAAAAAGGTGATTCTTTTATTTATTTGTTTTTATTTTTCGAAGCAAATATATGAAATAATAAAAGAGTTTATTTACCAGTTTTGGTCGTCGGTGAGAACCATCTCCGGCTCGAGAAGCCTCAGAATCCCTTTAGGGTTGCGTCGAGGGCCTCGTCGAAGGGGGGAGAAACCGAAAGGTCTCTTTACTTTCGACCCGATTTTACCAAGCTTTTGGTGTTTTTAACCCCAAAATGGGATTCCATGTAAAAAGAGGATAAAAAAGGGCATTATAAAAATTTTCCAGCCATCGGAGGCGGTAGTCACCGCCACCGATGATCGGTGGCAGCAGCGAGCGTGCGACGGCCTCTATGGTCGGACAGGGAGACGCCCTCAAGAAAAAAAGGAGAGAAAGTTTAAGTTTTTTTTTTTTAAACTGAATAGAAATTATTTAATTTTTTTTGACTTATATAGGTATATCAAAACGACGTCGTTTTGGCTGGCTTTAGAAACCCCCAAACGTCGTCGTTTTGGAACTCAACCCGAAAATTGACCCATTTCCCTCTAGGATCAGCATGTTTTTGAAGGGCGGGGATATTTACCGCTTTGGTCCGTTCGTTTTTTCATCTTTTTTAATTTAGTCCTATTCATTTTTATTTGTTTTAATTTTCGCCCCATAATTTAAATTCCTGTGCAATTTAGTCCCTTGACCAACTATGAACCCATTGGGGAGTGACACGTGTCAATATGAAGGGGATAATTGCCATTTGACCCCTTAAAGTTTTCTATCTTATTTTAATTTAATCCTTTATATTATGTTTCCTTGTAATTTAGGCGCTAAATTTTGTTATATTTTAAATTTAGTCATTTACTTCCCTTTTTCTTATTTATTTTGCAATTTATGCTTTCAGTTCTATTTAAATTTCAATTTAGTCCTTCATTTATTTAATTCTGCCTTTTTATTTACTTTTTTTTATTATTTTATCCCCTAAAATTTTATTATGGTTTCGATTTAATCATTTTTATTTAATTTTCAACATTTTAATTCTTTATTTATATTTTATCCTTTAATTTACATAACTTGCATTTTTATACTTAAGTTTCTTAATCATCTCATTTTAGTTCTCTTTTTTTTGTGTGTGCTGTTTTTTTTTTATGTTGATGTTATTATTAAATGATTATTTTTTCTAATTAATATTTTATTTTGTCATCATTAATACTACACAACCATGATCATAGCATTATCATATCTTTTTTATTATTTCACCATTTTTTGGTTATTACTAATGTTTCACTTATTATTTTACTATTGTTACCATTATTAAATTGTATTATTAATCGGCTAAAAATTATTTCGACTACCATATGTTATTATTTCATTATCATTTTGTGACCACGTAAGTTATTCTATAAGTTATCATTTTGTGACCACGTAAGCTATTTTATACTATCTTTTTCATTTCCATATTATGCAACATGTTTAAATATTCGTTTATTTTTGTACTAACACTTGAATAAATCAATTGCATATTGCATTAAACGTCATATCTATTTTTTTACCCGATGTACAAAAAAGGGAAATTTTAAAATCGAGGCAACGTTCTTTATTTAGAGATTCGAGAAGTTGTGCCCTAACTTACGGTGTTCGACTTTCTCTTCGAACCTAAATAATCGAACACCTTTTTTTAAAAACTAAAACAAATGAGATTTAAATAATAAATAGATAATGAGCAATCTTATTTTCGAGGATTCGAGATGTCGTGCCCTAACTCACGAGACATGACATTTTCATTTTGGTTACCTCGAGATAAGAAGGCCTTTTACATAAGTTTTAATTTAGTTAAGTGATTTTAATTAAAAATAACATCATGCAATTTTTAACTTTCGACACTAGGACATCAAGTAATTAATTTGGTACCAATTTTGGGCGTTATGAGGGTGCTAATCCTTCATCATACGTAACTGACTCCCGAATCTATTTCCTGGATTTTTGTAGACCGAAAATGATTTTAATAAATCTAGCATTTTATTAAAATGACAAAGCCTTGAGGTGATCCGATCACACCTAATTAAAAAAGATTAGTGGCGACTCCATTTTCGTTTTTAAAATAAAATCCGATTTAAAAAAACAAAGGTTTCGATTGTTTGGCGACTCCACTGGGGACAAATAAGAGAGTCAAGCCGCAAGTTGATCACTTTTTGGTCTTTTTGTCGAAAATTGATAAGTCGGTTTAAATTGACGATCCTTTCCTTGTATTTCATTATTCATATTTTATTTTGGTGGTAAATAATGCCTTTATTATCTTGGGTTACATAATGATTCAATATGTCTGCTTTATTGGTTCGAGTTTCTCTTGGTATATTTTCGCACATTGCATGGCATAATCGTTCCATTTTGCCCTTCTTAAGTAGGAGTGAGAAGCTATTCCTTCGTGAGGTCTTCACCTCTGTATAGGATAGTGGATAGCTTTCGGGATACATCTGTACTTATGTCTTCGTGAGGCTCTTCACCTCCATACAACTATAGGAAAATGTATTTCCCTGAACTGAACTTGGTTTGTATGAGCCAATAATAGGTAAAGATGGAGAAATCTGCTGGTTCAAGTACCCTTACTTTAGAACCGAACTGCATATAATAAGCCTTAAAGAACCCACCCTAGGTAGAACCATATCAAACCTTTAGTGGTCACTTGAATAAATGCTCTATTTATTATTTCTTACTATGTATTCTAGCTTTACTGACTTGTTTTGTTTTGTTTTGGCTGTGTTTGCATTGCATTTTCATCATAGAAAAGGGTGTTGGTTCACGTTCAGTTGCTAAATAGAGAGCTTGTCATGGAAAAGAGATTTCTTGATAAATTGGAAGACAATGCAGCTGTATGAATATGGTCCGACAAAGCATAACAAGAAAAGGGTGACAGCATGATGGAGGGATATATGTCAGAATTATGGGATTTCACCCGCATTAGTGTGACTTAAAATAATCTTCAAGAGTTGAAAGAAAGATGAGATCAATGGGATGGCGAAATCAATTAGTTATTCTACCGTGAATATGGTGATTTGTCTTATTTACTCGATGTCAAAGTGGATAAGCACCTATTTCGAGCTCTTGCCTAGTATTGAAATCCCGCCTATAACTGCTTCACTTTTGGGAAGGTAGACTTGGTGCCCACTGTAGAAAAGTACACAACTTTGCTCTATTACCCGAGGATCCAAGCCGACAAAGCTTATTCTAGAGCCACCAACGTCCCGACTTTCTTAAAGAGACTAATGAACATAATGGGATGAGTGAGCAATGGGTCACGGCCCAGATTAAACAAAAAGGGGATAGTAAATGCATCCCTTGGAAAAGTCTGGGGGATTTGATCTTGGTACAACCGGATGCGAGGAAAAGAGTCGACGTTTTCACCTTGAGTACTTATGGGTTAGTCATCTTCCCCAAAGCACTAGGGCACGTTAATGATGCAGTTTCAGATCTATTTGATCGACTTGACAAAAGGGTCACGCTCGTCCCGACAATTTTGGTTGAAACTTTTAGATCTTTAAGTGCTTGCCGGAGAGCGGGTGAATGAAGATTTATCAGGTGTGCACAACTCTTGCTAGCATGGTTTCATAACCACTATTGGAAGACAGAAAAGGTCTCTTATCGAGTGTTCTCCGAGGACTACTCTCCGTTGAAAGAGTTCGTAGCTATCCCAAGACGAGGCAACATTTCAGAAATTCTCCAGATTCTCCAAGATGAAGACATTGAATGGAGGGCCCATTAGATGATTTCAAATGAAATTTTGTACAGATGTGGAGACTTTGACTGGGTCCCTCTACTCGAGATATGGGGAGTTTTTGGATATGCCCTTTTACTTATATTGAGACAGTATAGGTCGAGGCAGTTTATACCGGCAACGCAAGGGTTGGCTCAATGTGAGTTTGCGTACAAAGGTGACAATTACAAAAACAAGGTTCATGAAATTTTGAACGTATGGAACCAAACTCAAAAAATGAAGAGACTTTTTGCAAATCCCATGACAACCTAGGAATATGATTGGTGGTGGGGTAAAAGAATCAATGACAATGTCCCTTTGGCAAGCCAAGAAAGTACCCAGCCGATAGAAAAACACTTGCAAGTGATCGCGTCTGAATTAGAGATCGTAAAGCAAGACTTCGAAAAGAAGAGTTTGAAGCTGGGGAAAATGATAGAAAAGTTGGAAGAGGAAAAGGTTCAGCTAGGATTAGACGTTGATGTCCAGAAGTTAGAAGTTGAGAAAATGAGAAAAAGAAAGAACAAAGCTGAGGAAGACTTGGACAGTTTAAAAACAGATTATAAGAAGTTGCGTTTGTCGATGAGGACTGCCGGGTTGGGTAAAACATCAGAACAATGGCGACAAGAAATCTAAGAAGAAAATATTAGAGCTGATCAGTGGAAAAAGAAATTCCAAGATGCTCGAGCTTGAGAAGATGCTCTAAAAAGGGATTTGTTATAAATTCAAAATGAAAAGGTTGGATTGAGAGCCCAGATAGTGAAATTAGAAAGGTCACTGCATCAACATTGTAGTCGCAACTCTGTGATCGAGTTGAAAGCAAGTCTGACTAAGATTGAAGAGTTGAAGGGAAAAATAAAAGAGCTCGAGGCCGCACTGCAAAATTGTGAACTTCGAGTTGAGCTTCTTGAAACGAACAATGAACATTGGAAATAGCAACTCCAACACTCTCAAGGGTAAATCAGGGATAGAGATCACATCATGGGCGAAGCTTTAACTCAAGTACGGGAAGTAGCTGACCATTTACAAACCCTAGCGGTTCAAGCTAACATACTAAGCTTGAGATACGAATCAGAATCAGATCGGGGCCAAAAAATAGCTTGGCTTCTTAGGAAAGTCAAAGCTTTGAGTATTAAGGCAAGGCTGTATATATAAAATGTATTCGTTTTATGTAAAGAAATTTGTTTTCTAGTGAAGTTGTTCTAATACAATTGAACCAGAATCAATGCCTCTTTTTGCCTTCATTTTTCATTCATCAGCATTACATTTCATCATATGCATTAAATTTCATAAAAAGACCCTAATTAATCAAAATTATGACAGTTACCCTGGAAACAAACAAGAATATGCTAATCGAATATCGTTACGGTACCCACGGTAAAACCAAAGCCATAGACCAAGGTTAGAGAGACTAGAACAAATTCAAAAAGATATGCAAGATCAGTTACAAGCACAGCTGTAGAACCAATTAGCTAAGGTATAGCAAGACATGAAGGACCAAATACAAGAGTCCCAATGAAACATAATAAGCCAGTTGACCCAATTATTGGTCGAGGGATTGAAAAAGGGAAGAGTACTGTGATTAACTCTGGAGATGATAATGAAGACCCTACATACCCCCGGGCTTTTCCCAAGTGAATGTCCAAGCCTAACCGGATACATATCCATGAAGGGTACCCATTACCATAAGACCACAACAATACCAAATTGACACCTCAGGACCGGTGAACTACCCAACGAGTTCAGGTTCCAATCCCGGAGATAATCCAACCAACCCCGTTGTTCCAAATTTGGATGACATAGCAGAAATGGATAGAGCAAGAGTAGAGTTGCCAAAAAAAAACTAGAAGATCGGTGCAAGTGGTTGGAGGAGATATTTAGAGCTATGGAGTCAATGCCAAGGAATTGAGTTTAGTCTCGAATCTAGTGCTCCCACCAATATTCAAAACTCCAAAATTCAAAAAATACAATGGGACTAGTTGTCTTGAAGCCTATATCACAATGTTCTATTGAAGAATGACGGGATACGTCAATAACAACCAATTGATAATCTATTGCTTCCAAGATAGTTTGATCGGGTCGGCTGCCAAATGGTACAATCAGCTAAGTCGTGCCAAAATCAATACATGGAAAGACTTGGCACAGGCTTTCATGAATCAATATAGCAATGTGATTGACATGACATCTGATAGAATTACGTTGCAAAATATGGAGAAGCAGTAAAGTGAAAGTGTTAGGCTATATGCTCAAAGATGGAGAGAGGTGGCAATACAAGTTTAGCCACATCTTTTGGAAAAAGAGACGATAATGCTTTTCATAAACACTTTGAAAGCCTTGTTCATTAACCATATGCTGGGTAGCGCTACTAAGAGCTTCTCAGATATAGTAATATCCAGAGAAATGATTGAGAATGTAGTAAGGAGTGGGAAAATAGACGGGGGAAAATGCTAAAAGGTCTACCCCAGAAAGAAATAAAATGAAGTAAACACCACGAGTGTGTATAGTAAGAGTTATTCAAAACTAATCACTGTAGGCCAACCAGGGGCCATGACGACTAGCCATCAAGGCCCTTCGAGGCAAGAATCTAACTCAAGGCCAAACACAAAAAAAACTCCAATTCACACATATCCCGATGACATATGAAGAGTTATATCAGAATTTGTTTGATGTGGATGTAGTATCCCCATTTTATTTAAAACCCATGTAACCTTCGTTCCTAAAATGGTGTGATACAAATGCTCAATGCAAGTACCACGCAGGAATAATGGGACATTCATTTGAGAACTGCATTGCATTCAAGAAGTTGATCGAGAGGTTCATCAAGATGGGGATTGTAAGGTTTGATGATCCTTCGAGACCTAATTTGGTAGGGAATTCGTTACCCAGTCATTTTGACCAATGAGTAAACGCAATAATCGAAAGTGGAGGCAAGAGGACCAAAACCGATGTTACAGAGTAAAATCCCCACTAAAATAGGTTTGGAAAAAATGATAGACGTGGGACTAATCATTCAAGATTCAGAGGAGATGCCCAAAAGAGTGAGGAGCTAGTGTGAGTTCCACGCTAAAGAAGGTCATAAGATCTAGGAGTGCATTGAATTCGGAGCTCTGGTGCAAAGTCTTATGGATAACAAAGAGTTCGAATTCTTTGAAGATGTCAATGGCTCGAAATGAGGAGATGTTTGCGCCTCAGAGAAAGGATCAATGGAGAAAGTCAACAAGGTCAACCACCCAGTGGTGATTATTTCACGACCGAGAAGCAATGAAGTGGGAGCACAAGCTATGCCAAGAGTCATAATTCAAAAACCCGTGGCTTTTCCCTACAAGGATAGCAAAAGGGTTCCATAAAATTATGATTGCAACGTGATGATACCGGGAGAGGAGAACTCGGTTGGCACTTCAGAAGGGGGCTAGAACATTGGTTTCTTCATGCGCAGTGGGAGGCGCTATAACCCTACAACTGCAAGAACTGAACCCCTTAAGGAAAATACCTTGGTAGTTGAGCATAAGAAAAAAAAAGGCTAGATTTGAATCACCTGTCAATGGGCTAGTAACTAAGAACGAGGCTAAGGAATTTTTAAAGTTCTTGAAACATAGCGAGTATAGTGTTGTAGAACAGCTACACAAACAGCCAGCTCGTATATCAGTATTAGCCTTGCTCTTGAGCTTAGAGACACATCGTAATGCATTGTTGAAGGTGTTAAATGAAACTTATGTCGCTGATAATATCTCTGTAAACAAGCTAGACCGTTTGGTTAAAAATCTAAGTGCCGAAAATTTCATCTTCTTCAATGATGATGAAATACCTCCAAGGGCATGGGATCCACGAAGGCTCTACACATCACCTGTAACCGCCAGTTTTTAGTCAAATCAGAACAGTGGTTTCGGGACCACAAATCTGATGTCAAAATAAATTTTATTATTATTATTTTAATTTCTACAGCATGGTAGTATACTTGTGTGAAAATTTCGTTAAGAAATTTTATCATTTGAGTGCTTAATTTGATAAAAAGGATTAAATTATGTAAAGTGTAAAACTTGAGTTCTATTAGCTAAAGGTGTCAAATAGCTATAGAACCTTAAAGTTACGGTCGTTATGTTGTAATTATACCATCTGAATCATGAGTGGACAAAGATGGACATGGTTAAGTGAAATTTTAATATTAATAGCTAAGGTTAATAAAGTAATTTAGTAAATTTAATAAGTAAAATAACAAAACCACAAAAGCCATCATCTTCCACTGAAATTTCAAAGAAATAAAAGCCATAGGAATGAGCTAGGGTTCAGCCATTTGAAAGCTTAAATTGGGAGTGATTTTTGTTTCATTTTTAATGATTTTTATGTTTTTGAGATCGTTGCAACTAGGTCTAGCTAGCCTAGGGACTATTTGTGTAACACCCCAAACCCGACCTAGACGTTATGACCGGATCTGGCAGGTCACATAGAAGGGTTGCTTTAAAATCTATGCTTTTGATAAAAGTTTGCATTCTTTTTGAAAACTTCGGGCTTTGTTGTTTGTGAAATTCGGATGTGCTCTTTAAGGTTTGAAAAAAACGTTAGTGTTATTATTTTATAAACTGCTTTGGTTATGAAAATCGATTTTGGAACATTTGTGGAAACGTGATATTTTGGAAACCAGTTATTAATAATTTAGGAAAACCCCCATTTAAAACATATAATAATAAGCAATAACGGAAATGAAAGTTTAAAAGATAATTTAGTCCAATGGCCTTATTACAAAACAATAACCCAAATCAAATAATCTTCGAAATAGGATAAATACCAAAACAATAACCCAAATCAATTTGGCCTCATGGCCCCAAAATCATGGTAATGCAAACAGAAAATGCAGCCCCAACCTAATAGTCCATCCGCTACACTCCACCCGTACCAGCCCTACACTCCATGTGGGGACCAAGTCAACCCACCCAACCCTACACTCCAACAATGCAGTCGAGCTGCCAGTATGAACGCAGCAAAGCTGCTAGTATCAGTATATGTGGCTGAGCCACTGAAATCAGTATATTGTGGCATAGCCACCAGTATAGCACTTCCTCCATCATTATAACCCATCCCAATGCAACATGGCATGGCATAATAATTCAGTGTATGCAAAATGTATCATCATGGCAATTAATCAAGTTATACACAATCATACCAAATCTGCCCCTAAGGGTATAACAGTAATTTTACCCAACGAGGGTATCTTAGTAGTTTACCCACCGAGGGTATTTCAGTAATTTACCCACCGAGGGTATTTCAGTAATTTTATCAATTTACAGCTTGTCGATAGCTTATTGTCGCCTTGAGCGACATGGGACCCCTAATGGGCCTCTACGGAGCTAATGGGCCTAAAATCCATTTCAGGCCCAGAGTGTGTGGGCCCATTTCGCATGGTTTCAGTCTCAGAATTCTAGATTTCGCAACCGCACTTACCTTTTGACGGTTTCCCACCAACTTCGCCCATGTGGGCTGGAAAACCCATTGGCCCATTAAGCCCGTATCGACTCGGTTAGGCCCGTTACAGCCTCAATGTCGCGAGAGCGCTCGTGACACTCTCACACGCTTGAGTGGCATAGATGTCAGTTTTCCGGCTTTTCGACTTTTGGACGATTCGCTAGTCATCACATGCAGTCATTCAGAAGGGTTTGAGATTACACACCTATTTACAAGTTGCGATACACAACACCTTTCAAAACACCTGAGATGAAATCAGCTAAGCAGTTAGTCTTTTCGTTCGAATAAACCCAAAATGTGAATACATGAGTAAAGGCTTAACTTATCGACAGGTACAAGCCTTCCTTCTAAAGAGAGTATTCGGTCCACCCTCTACTGATCAAGGTTCCGCGCTTCTAACGAACAGATTATGTTAGAAAGTTTATCCAAGATGATAGTAAAAGAAATAGCCTTTCGGCCCTAACGACTTCAATAAAAAATAAGAGAACCCATCGCCCCTAGTCGACCATATCCCCAACTTACCCACAACAAGACAATATCTCGAAGCGGTTTGAACCCATACGATGCAAATTGCACCCTAGAGAATTCGACCCTTACTAAAAGAGAACAAGAGAGGTTCACCACGATTAAAATAAAGATAAAGAAAAAGTGAATGTTTCGACTATAGTGGGGAGAGAAGAGAAAGAAAGACGAGAAAAGAGATAGAGGAAGACATTACCTTGTGATCACAGCGAATTGAATGAACAAGATAGGTTCAACGATCAAAGAACACCCAACTTCCAACTACAATATTCGGCTATTAGCAAAAGCACAGAGAAATCGATTCAAAAGAAATAAAAGAGGAGGTTCGACTATTAGAGAAGTTCTAGAGAAGGAGATGAGAGAAGAGGAGAAAGAAAAAAAAGAGTGAATGAGACCTTAACAAATTTGGCTTAAAGAAAAATCAAGTAGGAAGAGGTGTGGCAATTCGGCTTAAAGAAAAGAGAAAGAAACACAAAGTGAAGGGAGGTACACAGGAGATGATTCGGCCAACAATTGTTTGGTCTATTCGAAGATGTAAAGAAAAGATGCACAAGTAAAAAGTGGTACGAAAGAAAGAAGAAAAGAAAAAAAATTCTCCGATTGCTTCTCAAGAGAAATCCCGAAAGAACAACAAAAGAAAAACCAAATGCCTAACACAAGGAAAGTTTCGGTTCTACTAACACCCTAGGCTATTGAATTAGCTACACAAAACCCCCTCCATCCAAAATTCCCCCCAAGCACTTCCCCATATTCGACCACCACTACCTCTCCCCCTCAATCCCTTGATTTGCTCCTCCTTTTGCTCCCCAACATCCTCTCCATCAATCATTCAAACAGTTTGACCAAGTCCTCAACCACCAAGGCAGTGTTTGGTCTCCACTCAGCTACCTCCCTTTCCTGAGCACAAAAATAAAACCCCCAAGTGCTACTTGTGGGATTCGAACCTCACTCCCTTTGCATGCATGTTGACGCCACCACCACTGTGCCCCTTACCCACTTGTGTTAGCAAAACACCAACATATTCCCTTAAGCCTTGCTTCATACAGTCCTTCCCCCTAAAGCGCCCAAAAACCAAAATTTTACCAGGGCTCAAACTCGACCCCAGGCCCCCCTAGGGCCCCTAAACACTCTTAAACAACACACAGAACCAACATAACATGCATTTACACAAATACTACAGAACCTTAAATATCAGGATGTTACAATTTGGCAAAACTGTTAAAGATTTTAGATGTTTCTATTGATGAATACATGTGTTTTTTTTTTTATGTTTGAGGATATATTATGAATGTTTGATGATAGTTATACAAGTTTTGTTAAGTGATTTTTAGTGAAAATGCAAATTAGGGATTAAATTGTGAAATGTTGAAAATTTATGGTTAAAATGTGAAATAAATGGAAAATATGGGATGCTAGGGACCTATTTGTAATTCGGCTAGCATGGGTTGTGATTAAATTGCATTAATTTGTGTTTTAATGAAATAAGGATTAAATTGTAAAAGTTGTGAAACATTAGGGGCAAATGAGTAAGAGTTCTTTAAAATGTGATATGGATTAAATTGAATAAAGAGGATTAAATAAGTTAATTTTGATTACATATAGATCAAGAAAAGCAAATTTTGGATCTAGATCGGGGGAAAAACAAAGTTCTCGACTAATCGACTAGTGTTGTCGTTTTTACATCCGAGGTAAGTTCGTATGTAATAAACATTGTTATAATTATGTTTTTAATGCTTTGATATTACATAAACTGTGAATACGAGACTATGAACATGTTTGACAATGATTCGACGGCGATTTGGCAAGTGTGAAATCCCGATTGAACCTTAGGAATAGATTATATAACAGTCTGATTTTGGGGCTAGTCGGAACAGTGGTTTTGGAACCACTAATCCGAGACCGGAGAAATTATTTTTAATATTAATTTATGAGTTATAGCATGATTATATGAGTGCATGAAAATTTTGGTGAATTAATTTTAGTTATTTCATGCTTAATTTTGAAAAAAAGACTAAATCGCATAAAGTGCGAAAGTATTTTTCTACAAGCTAGGTGTTAAATAGCTATAGAACCTTAAATTGGGGGTCCCTAATGTGCAAATAGGCCCTTAAGAAAGTGTTGGCCAGCCATAGGGGACAATAAAATAAAAATTGGTCAAAGTTGGTGGCATTAGGTGACTTAATTGATGAAATAAAATAAAACAAAGAGAAGAAAAGATATCACCTTTCATCTTTCTTCTCTCCACTGATTTTTCCCCAAGAAAATAGCCATGGGAGCTTGAAAATTTTCAGCAACTTACAACCCCTGTAAGCAAGTCATTTTATGGTCATTTTTGTTGATTTTTGTGTTTTTGGAACCCTTGTAGCTTAATCTAGCTAATGAAGGGACTATTTTGCACTATGGTTGAAAGTTTAGGGTTTTTCCATGAGAGCATTAATGTTGTTTGCTGAAATTTTATGGAAGAAAATGAATCTTGGTTGTTAACTTTTGTGAAAGGAGTTTTCATGAAAACACCTAAAAGGACTATTTTGTAAAAGTTATAAAATGGGTAGTAAATGTGTGAAATAATTGGAATTGTGAGTTTCTATAAGCGTAAAATAGATTCGGCTAGGCTTGAGTAATGAGGAAATTTGATGAAAATCGTTTTACGAGCCTAGGGGCAAAATCGTAATTATGTGAGTCTAAGGGCAAAACGGTAATTTTGCCAAAGTAGGAATTTTGAAATGTTTTGATTAATGTGGTGATTAAATGAGTAAATTTTGTCATTATAGATCAAGAAAAATGGGATCCGGACTTAGACCGGGAGAAAACCAAGATATTGGACAAAATCGAACTAGTCGCCAATATTTTGTATACCGAGGTAAGTTGTACGTAAATAATACAACTTTATTATTATTATACATTAAACACTCGATATTGCATAAAATGTTTGATTATTGTTGTGAATATGCATGATGAGAATTGATGTAGCGGTTGAACCTCAGGAATAGATTGGATATCCATACCATGACATTAGGGTGACGTGTGAACCAGTGTAAGACCATGTCTGGGACATGGCATCAGCCATGTTATGAGAGCCAGTGTAAGATCATGTCTGGGACATGGCATCGGCGTTTATATGTGTGTTAGTGTAAGACCATATCTGAGACATGGCATCGGCCACTTTATGAGAGCCAGTGTAAGACTATGTTTGGGACATGGCATCGGTGTTGATATGTGTGCTAGAGTAAGACCATGTCTGGGACATGGCATCTACATTTTACCCTTTTATGTGAGGTTTATCAGATATCCTTTAGTATTCCAAATGGTTCCACGGGTTATTTAAAGCTTATGATAAAGATATGAAAGGATGTAATCATATTGTGAATGGTACAGGTCCTTACTCGAAACTTATGAGATACGAGCTTAGTTATGATGACTTAATGGTAAGGATGAAATTGAGTAAGTCCTATCGATGAGAATGATTTCGGGATGATCTTGTAATCTTTGGCTTATATTTGTGATGTGTAAATATGTAGTAAATCTACCATTGCTAAATCAATAATGATGTACTGGTTTATAATATGCTATGTGTTTAAAGATGCATGGTTGGTGTTGTTACTTATTTACATGCAACTTACTAAGCTTTGTGCTTACTCCCTTTCTTTTCCATTTTCTTATAGTATCGCCAAGCTAGCTCGGGGGTCAAAGGACATCGAAGACTCAATCACACTCTCAATCTGAACATTTGGTATAGTTAGATCTATCATTTTGAGTATGGCGTGTATAGGGACTTGGTATTTTGTCAAGCGTCATTTTGTTTTGGCCAAATGTGTTGGCTTGTCTTGATGATTGATTCATTTTGTATAAAGCCATGGATGATGGCTAATACTTGTTATTGATATGTGTAAATGATGATGTTTTTTTATGATTGAGCAAGTTACATGATTGTTTTGATAAAGTATTTGTGAATTGGTCTTGCTTGATGTGGCTTATGTTGGTGCAAGTAAGGGTGGCAAACAGGGCTTGGTAAATAGCCTTGATTTTGTCCACACAGGTAGACACACAGGCGTGTGTCTAGGCCGTGTGTGACACACGATCTACCTTATTAGTGTGTAGTCTGGTCGTGTGTCCCCCTGCACCCTAAGTTGGCAAGACAGAATGCCTAGTAGTAACCACACGGGCTGAGACACGGTCGTGTGTCTCAACCGTATGGAAGACACAACCATAGGACATGGGCATGTGCCCAAGCCGTGTGAAGTCTGCACTTGAATTTAGGAATTTAATTCACCACACGGCCTAAGGACACGGGCGTATGCCTTGGTCCTGTGACCTTATTGGGTTGATGACGTTGGAAACAGAATGCCAAGGTTTTTACACACGGATGGAGACACGGGTGTGTCTTGTCGTGTGAGGGACACGGGCATGTGCCAGGCCTTGTGAAAACCCCTATAGGTTAGAATTGAGAAATAAATCCACACGGTTAGGGACATAGGCGTGTGTGACCCCATGGTCTGCCCACACAGGCATGTCCCTTGCCACACGGGCGTGTGCCTCTATTTTTAGTGAAATTTTTCGAAGTTTTCTAAACTTCCTGGTTTAGTACTGAACCTTTTCTAAAGTATGTTTTGGGCCTCGTAGGCCCATATTAAGGACGTTAAGAGGAAGTTTGAAAAGTTTTGAATTTGAACGAACTTTTACGACTCAGATTTGTATGTTTGTATGCGTTTAAGTAAGGTAACGCCTCGTACCCTGTACCGCCGCCGGATACGGGTAAGGGGTGTTACATTTAGTGGTATTAGAGCCAAGTTTAGTCGATTCTCGGACTAACCTAGCGTGTGTACGGGTCTAGCTATACATGCCATATATGAATTTTGATAGTGTCACGACTCTTGACAATTTAAAATGTGTTTTTATATAGTAAATGGATCCCGACGGAGCAGTGCGGATGATGTAGAAAGTAATGCGCCGGCTTCCGCAGAAGGGACCACGCTAGTCGAAAGTGGGCCCATAACAGTGAATTAGGGCGGAGGGGCTAGAGAGGCCTTCCTCCATATGATGAATGTTTGGTATTCGGAGTTTGTTCGTGCAGACCCGAATGCTCCACCTCCTCCACCCCCTCCAATTCCCTAGCCTGCCCCTACAGCTCCCCAATTAGTGGAAACGATTAGAAAAGAAAAACCTCTGGTAGATAAAATTCGAAAGCAAGGGGTTGAGGAATTTAGAGCGAATATAGATGATGACCCAGAGAGAGCAGAATTTTGACTAGAAAATACCATTAGGGTATTCGATAAGTTGTCTTGCACACTTGAGGAGTGCATGAAGTGTGTTGTGTCACTCCTGCGAGACTCGGCCTACCAATGGTGGAACACCCTTGTGTCGATTGTACCAAGGGAGAGGATAACTTGGGAATTCTTTCAAGAAGAGTTCCTTAAAAAGTATATTAGCCAGAGGTTTATAGACCAGAAAAGGAAGGAATTCGTTGAGCTAAAACAAGGCCGAATGACGGTAACCGAGTATGAGCGTGAGTTTGTAAAGCTCAGCAAATACACTCGGGAGTGCATATCCACCGAAGCCATCATGTGTAAGAGATTTGAGGACAGATTAAATGAATATATCCGACTATTATTTGGCATCCTAGATTAAAGGAGTTTGTGGTGCTTGTTGAGAGAGCGTGCAAGGCCAAAGAATTGGCCAAAGAGAAAAGAAAAGTTGAAATCAAGTCTCGTGACTCGAGGAAAAGACAGTCGGAGAAATCATTTCAGTCCTCATCCAAGAAATGGAGAGAATTCATTACCCGATAAAATATTTCAGCGGGATTCTTGAATAGAAATAGGAGTAAGCAATACTCGGCATCTAAAGATCAAACCACTTTTATTGCGAGTATTGGTAGTGCTCGACCAAATAAACAGGAGTGTTTGCAGTGTGGTAGACGTCACTTCGGTGAGTACCGAGAGAATGAAAGAGGCTGTTTCAAATGCGGCTCAGTAGACCACTTCATTCGAAACTGTCCTGAAATGGATAAGAAAGACAGAAAACAAGATGTGCGAGCAAGTAATGCTCCTCCTAGAGGTAGACCAGAGAATTTGTGATAAAAGTGTCAAACCCGTTAGGCAAGCATGTGATAGTTGACAAAGTGTGTAGAACCTGTCCTTTGATGATTAGAGGCCATTGTTTTCCGGCTAACCTCATGCTACTACCGTTTGATGAATTTGACCTAATTCTTGGCATGGGTTGGTTGACTGTTCATAACGTGTTAGTAAACAGTGGTAGTAAGTTTATTGAACTAAGATGTGAAAATGGGGATATTATTCGGGCTGAATCAGGTGAACCTAATAGCTTACCTGTACTGATTTCTTCTATGACGGCTGAGAAATGTATAAGAAAAGGGTACTTATCTCGCGTTTATGTTGAATACTCAAGTGTCGGAAGTAAAGATTGAGTCAGTGTCAGTGGTATGTGAGTATTCGAATGTGTTTCCGGAGGAGTTACTTGGATTGCCTCCAACTAGGGAAGTTGAGTTTGGTATTGAGTTAGTCCCTAATACGGCTCATATTTTGGTTGCCCTGTATAGGATGGCACCGTTGGAGTTAAAAGAGTTGAAGGTTTAGCTAAAATAGTTAACGGATAAGGATTTTGCGAGACTGAGCTATTCTCCATAGGGTGCTCATGTACTTTTTGTGAAAAAGAAAGACGATTCAATGAGATTATGTATAGACTACCGACAGCTCAACATGGTTACAGTTAAGAACAAGTATCATTTGCCAAGGATCGACGATTTGTTTGACCAATTGAAGGGAGCCACAGTGTTTTCTAAGATAGATCTGAGGTCCGGTTATTACCAGCCTAGAGTTAAGGAACAAGATGTACTAAAAACTGCATTTCGAACGAGGTATGGCCATTATAAGTTCATTGTCATGCCCTTTGGCTTAACAAATGCTCCTGCCGTGTTTATGGATTTAATGAATTGTATTTTCCGACCATACTTGGATAAGTTCGTTGTTGTTTTCATCGATAATATATTAATTTATTCTCGTGATGAGAGTAAGCACGCGGAGCATTTGAAAGCTGTTTTGCAGACTTTAAGAGATAAGCAGTTGTATGCTAAATTTAGAAAAAGTGAATTTTGGCTTCGAGAAGTTGGATTCTTGGGCCACATCGTGTCGAGTGATGGAATTAGAGTTGACCCGAGTAAGATCTCGGCTATTGTTGAGTGGAAACCACTGAGGAATGTGTCAGAGATCAGAAGATTTTTGGGCTTAGTGTGATACTACAGACGATTTGTTAAAGGATTCTCCATGATTGCTACACCGGTAATGAGGTTGCTACAGAAAGATGTTAAGTTCGAATGGACAGAGAAGTGCCAACAGAGTTTTGAGAAACTAGAAGCATTGTTGACTGAAGCCCTAGTTTTAGTGCAACCGGAACCGAGAAAAGAATTCGTAGTGTATAGCGATGCATCCTTAAATGGATTAGGGTGTGTGCTTATGCAAGAAGGCAAGGTAACAACATATGCCTCGAGACAACTGAAGCCATCTGAGAAAAACTATCCGACTCACAACTTAGAGTTAGCCGCCATAGTGTTCGCATTGAAGATTTGGAGACACCATTTGTATGGCGAGAGATGTCGAGTATTCACCGACCATAAAAGTCTAAAGTATTTGATGACTCAAAAGGAATTGAATCTAAGGCAACGAATATGGTTAGAGTTGATAAAGGATTACGAGCTAGTGATTGACTATCACCTGGGAAAGGCGAACGTGGTCGCCGATGCCTTCAGTAGGAAATCCTTGTTTGGATTGAGGGCTATGAATACAAGGCTGGCTTATTCAGATGATGGTTCTATTCTAGCTGAGTTGAGAGCTAGACCGATATTTCTCCAAGATATTTGTGAAGCTCAGAAAGGCGGCAGTGATTTGCAAGACAAAGGAGTTCAATGTGAATCGGGTGTAATAGGCCCAATTTGCCCGGGCCTATGTTACAAAAAAATGTTTAAGAGGTTTATAGTCCATTTATAACAGATTACCCATTACACCCAAACCCAACAAGACCCATAACCCGGTGGCCCAAAAATTAAATAAGCCTAATTAGCCCAAAACGTTTTCAGCCTCTGAAAACCCTAGCAAGGGTCTTACACTGTAGCTCCCAACACAAACCTTTGCGCCGTAGCCACGAGCCTTCATCACTGCCGAGATCTTCGCTATTAACCTGCAAAAGGAAAGAAAAACACAGTAAAAGCAGTAAATATGGCAAGAAACAACAGGACAGAATTTTTATGTTTATTTTTGATTTATTTTTGGGTTATAAAAACCCTAACGAAATCTGTAAAAAAAACAGATACACAGAATACTGAAATAAAGAACAAAAAAATCTTCGAAAAACAGAGGTGATTTTCGACAATATTATTCTATTTAATTTTTTTCTTCATTTTATTTTCAACTATATACAAAGTAAAAGAGTTTACGTTTCGATTTATGTTGAAAAATCAAAGTTTTTGATATTCGGCCGCCGTGTATGGCGGCGTCCACGGTGGCGCGTGTAACGATGGCCCATAGGTTCGATGACCGAAATCCGGAGGGAGAAAGGGAGGATTTGAGAGGATTTCTGATTTTTTTTTAAAAAAAAGATTTAAATGATTTGTTTTATTAAAATGGTTTATATAGCAGTATAGAAACGACGCCGTTTTTGCTTAAATCAATAAGCACAAAACGACGTCGTTTAAAGGCATAAGATCCGCGCGTTGACCCGACCCGGGAGGATCCGCGTGTTTTTATAAAAGGGGAAATTTGCTTCTTTGGTCCCTCCGTAATTTTGTTCTTTGTGATTTCATCCAATTTAAATGTTTCTTTTATTTTTTTAAATCAGCCCTAAAATTTATATTTTGTTTCAATTTGGTCTTAAGGCCATTTCAAGGCAGGAGATGGAACGGCGTCGCTTAGGAGATAAGGCATAATTACCTAATAAGTCCCTACATTATGACGCGCGTTCTAATCTGGTCCTTTTACATTTTTATTTCGGATTTTATTTTATTTCAATTTAATCCTTGTTTCCTAAATTAATTTTTTATCCTCTTTTAATTTTTTAATTTTTTTTATTTTTAATCATTTCAACATTATATCAAATTATTTCGTTTTTTATTAAAAATTCTATATTATTTTTATATTTTAAAATTTGTATAGTGTATATTACTTAAATTGATTTATTATTAATATAAAGTTCTATGTATTGTTTATTTTAAATATGTATTATTTTTTTAATTGTTATATTATATCCCTCATACATATATTTTATATATTCAAGTTTTTTATACTATTTGTTTAAAAAATATATTTTTTTTGATGAAATCAGATTGGGCTTTGATTAATTATAAATAAATAGTAGCAGATCACATAAAATAAAAATAAAACCGGGCCCAAACAAAATTGGCCCTGAAAGAGAAGGCTCTAGAATAGCAAAACAAAATAGAAAAAAATGAAAAGAAACAGCACCAACTTATCTGCCCAATCAGAACATTTCGCCAGTCACTTCAGATCCCATCCATCAATTTCTCCATTAATGGCGATTCCTTATACCGAGGGGAGTTAATTGTTTCATTCAGACTGTTGATAACTCCTTTGCAAAACTCACCTCATCCTTGATCTTTCTCTTTCTAATCTGGTTCTCGCACGCTGTCCTCCTTCATCTGGGATTCGGCATAGCAGGGAACTCCATCAGTCAGGTAACACCCTTCCTTCCTCTTCAAAGCTTCAGTTGCTAGGATATGGGCTAAAGTATTCGCCGATCTTGGAACAAATTCAAATATTAAACCTGTAACTCTGGATTTAAGTATGTGGATATCGTTTATGTAGGATCCAATTAACGATCTGTCAAAACCTCCTTTGTTGCTTTTCTTTATTATGGTCAGAGAATCACCTTCTATAATAACTTCCCATTTCTGCATTTCTATGACTATTTGAGTTGCTTTCCGACAAGCTATTGCTTCCACAGCAAAGGCGGAGGCCACTCCGTTGTGTAGATCTACGTTTGAAATGAGAACATGCCCACTGCTATCCCTAACTACTATTCCAGATGCCGACTATTTGGATCGCTCATCAAAAGCCCATCGAAATTTATTTTAACTATCAGACCAGAAGGGCTTCTCCATTTCGTCTTCACTTTAGAGGTAATCTGAGATACTTCTTTAACTCCTTCTAATTCCCTTAAGTAATTGCGAATAAAGCTAACCATTTCCTTGCTGGATCTATTTGTTTTGTCATGGATCCAAGAGTTTCTGTCTCCCCAGATAACTTAGAGCGCTATACAAAAGAGCCTACACTGTTGCACAGAGAGAAGACCCATGACCTTGGTAAGCCATTCCAAAAACTCTGAACATGGAAACAAAATAGGAATAGAATCTTCTAACTCCCTCCAAACTGCCATTGAAACAAGACAATCTCTGAAAAGATGATTCATCGTCTCCTCCCTATTCTGACACTGAGGACACACACTAGTGGGTACTAATTTTCTGAAGTTTAGGTTAACTCGGGTGGAAAGATAATTCCAGGAAGTTTTCCACACAAGAATTTTAATTTTTGATGGAATGTCAATACGCCAGAGTTTCTTGTAAAATTCTTTATAGATGTTTTGTAAAGCGTAAGCTGTAGGATCAAAGCTTTGTAATAGTTTGTAGGAACTTTGCACTGAGAACTCTCCAGATGACTCACCGTTCCAAACAAGCAGATCATCGTGAGCTTCCAACGCCAAGGGGATTTGAAGGATCAATTCTGCTTCTGTACCTGGGAAGGTATTCTTTATTAGATCTTCATTCCAATTTCGCTCATTATTACTGATTAACTCCGCAACTTTAACAAAATGCACATTAACAATATCGGCTAATAATCTTCAATTATCATAATTTGGAATCCATGCATCTTCAAAAACTGAAATGTTTGTACCCGTGCCAACTCTCCAGCTTAACGATTTTTCTCCAATGACTTCTTTATTGCCCAAATACTACACCACACATATGAACTTGAATTCCCCAAACGTGAATTGCAAAAATCTCTATCTGAAAAGTATTTTGCTTTAAAAACTTTTGCGACTAGGGACTCCAGATACTGAAGCAATCTCCACCCTTGTTTTGAAAGAAGGTCAATGTTAAATTGTGCCATATCTCTAAACCCCAAACCACCTTCCTCCTTTGGACGACATAAGTACCTCCATTGGCTCCAATGAATTCCTCTTCTGCCTGCACTTTTTTGCCACCGGAACCTGGCTAATCTACTTTCAATCTTTTCACATAATGATTTGGGAAGAATAAAACACGACATGACATAAGTAGGAATAGCCTGTAAAACTGATTTTATAAAAATTCCTTCCCACCTTGAGATAACAATCTGCTGCTCCAGCCATCAATTCGTGAATTAATCCGATCAACTAAATTCTGAAAAGCTTCTTTTTTCCATTTACCCACCAAATATGGAAGACCCAGATATTTTTTCGGATTAGAACTACTCTTGACACCTAGCATTGATGACACCACTGCTTTTGCCTCTTCGGTCGTATTTGAGCTATAAAAAATCGTCGATTTGTTGTAGTTAACGCACTAACCCGAACAATTTTCATACTCCTGTAAAATGTTCTTCATGTTCCTAGCCTGTAACAAAACTTCAAGCTCTTCATTTAGCTTCTTTTTAAGTCCCCCCTTCAAACTCTTAATACCACAGGCCCATTTCTTCAAACGGGCTTGCATCATCTCCAATTTCCCAACTAACGGTGCTAAGGATGAATCCCAAAACTCTCTGACAATACCTTCAAGTGATTCCTCTAAAATCCACCATGATTCGAAATGGAATCTACGACTTCTAGGAGGACTGACCATATCATCTGTGTTTATAAGGATAGGACAATGATCAGAAGTAGAATAGGGAAGATGTTGCACATTACCTCTTAGGAATAGAACCATCCATTTATCATTAGCCACCCCTCTATCCAATCGCTCTCTTATGTTTGTCTCCGGAAGGTTTCCCCTCTCCCACGTAAACCATGCTCCCGTATATCCAATATCCATCAGTTGACACTCGTCTAATGCATCTCTGAAAGCTTCCATTCTTCGATAATCTCGTGGCACTCCAACTCTTTTCTCAAAAGAGTACATAATCTCGTTGAAAAATCCTGGTACTAACCATGGGGAGTTACATTCATGACTTAGTCTTTTGAGCAAACTCCATGCAAAGTCTTTGTCCTTCATATATGGTGAACCGTAAAATCCCGTGAACCTCCATTCCTCCTGCACATTATCTTCCCTAACTATTACATCAATATGCCATTTAGAAAAGCTCCTCAATGTAATCCCAATCCCTCCTTTCCAAGCTAAACATAGTCTTCCTCGAGATCCTTCTGCTGCCATGTCTATACCACTAACGAAACCACAACTCCTTCGAACCCTCTCCATACGTTTCTGATCTAGCTTAGTCTCTATCAAGAAGGCCATTTGGGGATTGTTCTGCTTACATAAATGCCGCAGCCTTCTCACAGCCCGTAGGCTCCCCAACCCATGGACGTTCCAACATACGTTTTTCATTGTGACTGGTCGGCTTGCTCAATGGCAGCCATCGATTCTAGTTTGTTCGAAACAGTGAAATGTTCCAAATTATTCAATGTAACCTCCATACAGTGAACTACATTACCATTCTTATCATCATATCTTAACCTCTTCAATTCCTCTCTATTTGCCGGCCCCAAACAGCCCTTATCATCCCCTTTCTTTTGTGAATTTCCTCTTAGCCCCAACGTTTGATTGTTTGTTAGAATCTGATGGGACCTTCACCTGCAGCCTTCTCCAACTTGACTTTTTTGAACCTTTTATGAAGCTCTCCCTTATGTTACTTTATTGACTCGATATGTCAATCTCCCTCAGAATAGGCGAGTCCTCCTGATCTTGCAAACCTTCCTCCCAACTTGCTAAAATCTTCCCCCTGGAACAATTCCACTCATGAAATTAATTTTATCCTCCGTATTCTGTCCCTCCCCCACCTTAGATTTTCCTATGTAATTACTCTGCGAGCCCAGCTTTTTAACAAAGGCATTAAATTTCATACTCTCTTTACCCAGTACTTTCGATTCCGCCTTTAACGCAATTGAGTAAGGGGGTCTTCTCTAATTTTGATCTTTCCTACAGGATCTGACAACTTGCAGTCATTGAGACCATGATCTAATCTGCCACACCCAAAGCAAAAAACTGGCAATTTCTCAAATTTAAAAGGGATCCAGGATTTTACACTGTTTTCACTTGAAACAAAGATTCCTCTTCGCAAAGGTTTCTGAACATCCAGATTGACCCGGAGTCTGCATAAATCCCCGCTTATCTCAAATATGAGTACTCCTCCAAAAGTGCTTCCAATCGCATGCATCAAATTCTTCTTATCAAATTCTGGTGGATAGAGTCCAATATGGATCCAATATGGCGACGTAGTAAGACAGATCTGGTCCCTTTCTAAAGGATTAATCAATCTATCGAACAAAATAAGAAACTTACGAAATAGCGACGACCGCCCTTCCATAATAAGCTCCAAATCCTCTTCTAGGTCAAAGACGATTGAAAAAAGATTCCGCCCCACCATCTTAATTTCAAATTTCCTTTTTGTTTTCCATATACTCTTCAATTGCGCCCTAAAACTCTCAGTATTGAAGAATTTTTTCGTCCAGACTGAACATATCAAAGTGGGTTTGTCAGTCGGAACCACTAGCGACTTCTTGATTGATAATTGAATTAATTCATCTGCTAATAGTGAAATCTCTTTGTTGCTCACCCTCTCCACGCCACACCCTCATCCATCCCAAGCAACAGAAGTAGTTGTTCTCTCTAGAACTCTATTGAGAGCACTCTTGGTTTTCAAGGGGAGACTCACTTTTAAAATATATATTTATTTTATTATGTTCATATATATATCCATTTTAGATTTTGCCATGTCATTTTCACATATATGTTTTTTTTTATTTGTATTATTTATTTATTATTTGGCATATGTCATTCGTTTTATATCGTTATTTTATTTTTTATATTAGATCTTGTATTTAAAGTTTCATATTTATTTAATAGTTTTTATCTTTCGTTATTTACTACTTTATATCTTTTATTTGATTATTCATGTTCTTTTATTTGTTTATTATTTTTATGTTTGCTTTAGTATAATCATTTTATTTCTTGCTACATTCGCTATTTTTACATTATTCTCCCTCTTAATTATCTATGCTAGTATTAAATGTTAGTATATTATGTAATTTTCGTAAATTATTTTTGGTATTTATGTTTTGTATTAATGCAATATTTTATTCGAACCATTTTTTATAAAAACACATTTTGCTAAATTGTCGCATTTTATTCAAAAGTTTTTTTTAAGAATACGGTGATACATAATATTTGGGGGACTTCAAGAAAAATTATACCCTAAGTTACTGGGTTTCAATTTTTCTCGTGGAACTTAAGGTATCAAGTATCCTTTTTTTTTTAAATTAAAATCCATAAACTTCAAATCAAAACTTATTCTCGGGAATTGAAAATGTTATATCCTAACTTATTGGATATAATGTTTTGTGTTTCGAGGTAAGATTTTTCTATAAATAAAGGCAAGCTTAGTTTTGAAGTGTTAAAATGTTGCATCCTAACTTATTGGGTGTGGCATTTTATTTCTTTGAGATAAGTGAGTCTTGGCTTTCTTTCAAATAAAAGGATTGTATTCTAAATTTTTCGAATTTTCAACATTAGGACATGATTTTATCAATTAGGTACCATTTATTGGGCGTTACGAGGGTGCTAACCCTTCCTCGTACTTAATCGATTCCCGAAACCGTTTTCTTGAATTTCGTAGGCCAAAATTAATATTTTAAACAAAAAATGTTTTATAAGGTGATCTGATCACACCTAAGCAAAAAAAGATCGGTGGCGACTCTTGTTTTTGTTTTTAAAAGTCGATCTCCGTTTTTTTAGAAAACATAAAAATGGTTTCGACAGCTTGGCGACTCCGCTGGGGACTAATAAGAGAGTCAAGCCGTAAAATTGATTATTTTCTATTCTTTGTCGGAAATTTGAAAATTTGATTTGAAAATTTGATTTGAAAATTACGATCCTTTTGTTGCATTTGTTAGTGTCATTGCATATGATTGATATTTTCCTGTGCACATTACATTGCATGACCGTTGTGGTTGCAACATTAAGTGGGAGTGAGAAACTATGCCTTCGTGAGGTTTTCACCTCCACATCGGCTAGTGGATTGCTTCTAGGATACATCTGTACCTATGTCTTCTTGAAGTTTTCACTTCCGCATGGCCATAGGGAAATGTATTCCCCTGAAATGAACTCGGTCCGTATGAGCCTATAATGGGTGAGGATCGAGGAATCTGCTGGTTCAGGTACCTCAACTTTAGAGCTAAACCACAAATAGAAAACATAAGGACTCACCCTAAGTAGAACTATGCCAAACCTTAGTGGTTACCCAGATAGGTGTTTATTTATTTTTTTTGCTTTATGTTTTATTTCATGATACTAACTTGTTGTGCTTTATTTTTGGTGCATGTCATTTCATATTTTAAGAGGTATCGATTCACAGCCAGTTTCTAAATTAGAAAGCTGGTTATGGAGAAGGAATTTCTTGATAAAGTGGAAGACAATGCAGCCGTTCGCATATGGTCAGAGCAAACACAATTAGAGAAAGGGAATAGCATAGCTGAGGGGTATGTGTTGGAACTATAGGATTTCACTCGTATTAGTATTATGCAAAATGAGTTCCAAGAGTTGAAAGAAATATTGACCCAGTGGGATGATGAGGTTAAGCAGGTGTTCTATCGTAATTATGGCGATCTACCCTACTTACTCGACATCAAGGTAGACAAGCATCTGTCCCGGGCTATGACTCAGTTTTGGAACCCCGCCTATAGTTGTTTCACTTTCGAGAAAGTAGATTTAGTGCCTACGGTGGAGGAATATACAACCTTGCTTCGCTGTCCAAGGATCCAAGTCGACAAAGCTTATTCTAGGGCCGTTAATGTCCCGACTTTTGTGTAGAAGTTAATGAATATCACGGGGATGAGTGAACAGTGGGTTGCACCAGAATTCAGAAGAAAGGTGAGGGTAAATGCATTCATTGGGTGAGTTTGAGGGACCTGATCTTATCACATCCAGATGTAAAGAAAAAGATCGACTTCTTTGCCTTGTGTATTTATGGTTTGGTGATTTTCCCTAAGGCTCCAAGACATGTAGATGAAGTAGTCACTAATTTATTCGATTGACTTGACAGAAGGGTCACGCCTGTACCTGCGATCTTAGCCGAGACGTTCAGATCTTTGAATGGATGTCAGAGAGCAGGTGAGGGTAGGTTCATTGGATGCGTGCAGTTGTTATTAGCTTGGTTCCATAGTCATTTCTGGAGGGTGGAGAAATTTTCTTATCAGGTTTTCTCTGAGAATTGTTGTCTATTAAAAGAGATAGTGGCTACACCAAGGAGAGAAGATGTATCTGAGGAAAACTGGATGGCGCTCCTTCAAAACCTTCAAGAGGAAGACATCGAGTGGAGGGCTCATCGGATGATTCCCGACGAAATTCTTTATCGGTGTGGGAATTTTGACTGGGTTCTTTTACTTGGAATTTGGGGAGCTGTTGGGTATGCTCATTTGCTCGTACTAAGGCAATATGGATCAAGACAGTTCGTACCAGCAACATATGGACTGGCTCAATGTGAGTTCTCATACAAAGGGGATAACTATAAGAAGAAGGTTAAGGAGATTTCTAGTGCTTGGAATTAGATTTGTAAGATGAAGAGATTATCCGCAGGCCCAATGACAACCCCAAAATACAGCGAATGGAGGATTAGAAGGATTAATGATAACATCCCTGAGCTGAATCCAGTAGGCGCTCGATCAAGAGAGGAATACTTACAAGTGGTCCCATTAGAATTAGAGATCATAAAACAAGATTTTGAAAGAATGAGTTCAGAGCTCGGAAAGAGGATGGAGAAGTTGAAAGAAGAAAAAATGTACCTGAGATTAGATGTGGATGTTCAGAAATTAGAGGCTGAAAAATTAAGAAAATGGAAGAAAAGGGTTGAGGAAGATCTGGATAGTCTAAAGACAGAATATAAGAAGCTACGTCTATCAATGAAAAATGCCGAATTGGGGAAGACTTCGGAACAGTGGCAACAGGAGATTCAAAAGGAAAAGTCCAAAGCTGACCATTGGGAGAGGAAGTTCCAAGAGATGCAGATGCAAAACGAGGCCCTAGAAAGGAGTTTGGCAGAAAGCCAGAAGGAGAAATGTGGATTAAAGGCTAGAGTGGCTGAACTGGGACGGTCTCTTCACCACCATCAAAGCCGTAATTCTGCAAGCGAGCTGAAGTCAAGTATGAACAAGATTGAAGAAATGAAAGGCAAGATCGAAAAATTAGAATCGGCATTGCAAAATTGTGAACTCCGGATTGAGCTTCTTGAAGCAAGATAAGGGCATTGGAAGGAAGAGCTCCATCATTCCCATAATCAAGTTAGAAATAGAGATTATCTCATGGGTGAAGCCATAGTTCAGATTCGAGAGGTAGCTGATCATTTACAGACGTTGGTAGTACAGACTGATACATTGAGCCTGAAATGTGAGCTACAGTCAAATCGTGGTCAAGAGCTAGCCTTGTTGTTTAGGAAAGTTAAAACTTTGGGCATTAGGGCGAAAGCATATTTGTAGTCCATTTTATGTAAAGGATTTTGTTTTCTAATAAAGTTTACTAAATGAAATTGAATTTGAATCGATACCTTTTTTGCATTCATGCATTTGCATTACACCATATCATATGCATTTAAGTCTATAGAAAGATCCTAATCAGTTGAAATTATTACAGAGAGAGAGAGAGCAAAAGAGAGAAAGAAGGAAAAATCTAGAAACTAAACACCGTTACGGTACACACGCTAAGACAAAAAATATGGATCAAAGACTCGAACAGTTCCAGAGAGACATGCGAGACCACCTGCAAGAGCAGTTAGCAAAAATCCAGCAAGATATGAAGGAACAAATGATGGAAGCCCAAAGGAATATGGTGGCTCAAATGACTCAGCTACTGAATGGGGCAATGGACAAAGGAAAAGGCCCCATGACTAATGTTGGAGAAGATAACGAGGACTTTCTTCCGGGCTTTACCCCACCACATGCACAAACACAACCTGAGGTGTATCTTTGGAGGCCATCTGTCACGATTAGGCCTTAACAATGGCAAACTGATATTGGAGTACCCATGAACTTCAAAGTAGGCACAGGATCAAACCCAGATGATAACCCTGCTAATCCTGTTATCCCTGATTTAGATATAGCAGAGGGGGAAGGGACAAGAATTGAATCCTCAAGACACTTAGAGGATCATTGTAGATGGTTGGAAGAAAAGTTCAAGGCCTTGGAAAATGCTGATAATAACCATGGAATTGATGCTAAAGACTTGAGTTTGGTTCCAGATTTGGTGCTTCCTCATAAATTCAAAATGCCAGAATTCGAGAAATACAATGGGACTAGCTGCCCTGAAGCCCACATTACCATGTTCTGTAGACGGATGACCGGCTATGTTAATAATGATAAACTCTTGATTCATTGTTTCCAAGATAGTTTGGTGGGGGCAGCGTCCAGGTGGTACAATCAACTGAGCCGTGCTAGGATTAGCTCTTGGAGGGACCTAGCCCAAGCTTTTATGAAGCAATACAATCATGTCACAAACATGACGCCTGATAGAATCACTTTGTAGAGCATGGAGAAGAAGTCAATGAAAGCTTCAGGCAGTATGCGTAAAGATGGAGGGAGGTTGCCATGCAAGTTCAGCCACCGCTCCTAGAAAAGGAAACTACAATGCTTTTTATCAATATCTTGAAGGCCCCATTCATTACTCACATGATAGGAAGTACCACCGAGAGCTTTGCGGATATAGTGATGGTGGGAGAAATGATTGAAAATGCCATAAGGGGTGGCAAGATTGAAGCAAGGGAAACCACTAAAAGGTTTGCTCCAAGGAAAAAAGAGAATGAGGTGAATAATACGAGTACGTATGATAAACCGTAAAAGCAACATATTTTAATCCCACATTTAGTATGCTTTTGGATGATTTAAGCCTCGATTGATATAAAAAGGTGCTCTTAATCCTTTCTTTTCATGTCTTATACCCAAGAAAGCACTCGAGGATGAAAAGAATATAAAACGGGCCCAAAACGGAGTAAATGGGCCATATCACGAAATCCACACGGCCTAGACTTAAGCCCACACGGTCGTGCCACATTGATCATCTAGAACACGACCTTACCCCCAAGTCACACGGTCGTGCCTCATTAAAGAAGTCCGAACACGGCTTGAAGACTAGTCACACGAGCATGTGACATGGCCGTGTCCCTATCATGGAAAAAAGCAATTTCATTCGGATTTGGATACTTTGGGGCAAAGAAACACATTCCAAGAGCCTATATAAACCCCCTAAGTGTTGCCTGAAAAGGGGGCAGTTAGCTAGGCCAAGGAGCCAAGCCGAAAAGGTTAGAGTTGTGGGAATCACTCGAAGATAGCCAGTTGATCCATCTCAAGAAGTCGGAATTCTACTCAAGATGGCGGATCTGTAACAGCCTAATTTTCAGTGGTGTCGGAAATGGTGATATGAGTTCACTAAATCCGACAGGTAAGATTGAGTAAGATAGTAATTTAATATTTACGAGTCAAGTGAGAATTTAGAAGAATTTGTGGATTGGTGAATTTGGTGAATTAAAAGAATTTATTAGGTCAAATAGGTCAAAAACGAGGTATCGAGACCTCGAATTTGAAAACGATCCATAAATATTTTTAGAAATATTTATGGTTTGTTATTAAGTTATTATTAAAGTTTGGTTGAGAAATTTAAATGTTTGGATAGTCAATTAAATAAAAAGGACTAAATTGTAACAAATGCAAAATTGCTAGAAGAACTAAATAGCTCAAGTGTTAAAATAAAAAGGATTTAAAGAGCAATTAAACCTAAAGGTGAAAAGGCTGGACGGCAAGGGGAAAAAAATCATCACAAAGATAAGGGAAATAAGGGCAAAATTGGAAATTTAATAATTTTAACATGTATAATAAAGATAAAATTGAAAAACCTAGAGATATCTTCACATTATCTCAGCCAAAACACCATAGGAGTTCTGGAGAAAGCTGGTTATTCATATATTTACATCATGTGAGTTTGATTCTTGCTTTTTCTTGATAATTTTTATGTTTTTATGACTTTTACAACTAGATCCATTTATAGAATTCATTAGTTTTTGATTTGGTGGGTAAAATTAAAAGTTACCCTTGCTGAGAAATGGAAATTTATGATGAATTATTATGAAATTTAAATTCTAATTTCATATTAAGGTGGTTTTATTAAGTGATTTTGATAGGAAATGGTATTTAGGACCTAATTGTGAAAAAGTTGTGAAATAGTTTGTAATGATAGAATAAAGTGTTGATTGAGAAAAATTAGTTCAATTGATGGCTGAATTGAATATGGACTAAATTGTAAAAACTGTAAATTTTGGGGTAAAAGTGTAATTTTGAAAATGGAAGAGCATAAATTATAAAGTGAAATAGAAATGAAATATATGCTAATGAGTGAAAATATTTTACATTATAGATCAAGAAACCAAAGAAGAAAGAGGAAAAGAAAAAGTTGCAGAGTAGTCCCTAAATTTCAAAATCTTCTACAAATCAGCCGGGTAAGTTCATATGGTTGAATTTATATGTTTATTTGTGAAGGATTGTATGATATAATGTGCTGTTAAATATGAATTTGCTGTGGAATTATGAAAATTATGATAAAATGAAAGAATAAAGGCGGTAATTCAAATTAGGAAAAACGCAGAATTGAGTACGTTGTATCGTGACATGTGATGAATTGACGGATAAGACCATGGTTAATCCATGGTAAAGAATGAAATGTAGGTATGGTAATTCCCATACTGAGTTGTGAAATGTAGGTATGGTATCATCCATACCGAGTTGTGAAATGTAGGTATGGTATCATCCATACCGAGTTGTGAAATGTAGGTATGGTATCATCCATACCGAGTTGTGAAATGTAGGTATGGTATCATCCATACTGAGTTGTGGAATGTAGGTATGGTATTAACCATACTGAGTTAAGAACTGTAGGTATGGTATCATCCATACTAAGTTGTGAAACGTGGCATTAAACAACGACGTACTCAAATTCGTAAGACGTTTCCTAATTTGATAAAAAGTAATATAAAATGAGTGAATCAAATGGAAGAGAATGAGTAGTTGTTAATGTTGAGCTCAACTATGTGAAGTATTTTAACAATGGTTGTGAATGGCAGGGAATTTTAGTAAATGTTTTGTTATTGTGTTGGAAATATTATGTGTGGTAAGTTACTTTTAAACCAATGAACTTACTAAGCTTCATTAAGCTTACTTGTGTGTGTTTGATGTTTTTATGTAGATTGAATTAAAGAGAAGTTGGTAGATCGGATCATCACAGCAAAGCTGACTATCCAGATCAATTCCGGTAGCTTTTGTTTTATGTTTAAAGATTTATATGGCATGTATAGAGTTTAAATGAGATGGAGTAAAGATGTTATAAACTAGTTAAAAATATTTTGCAATGAAACAGTTTTTAAATTACAGCAGTGACGTGATTGTGAAAAATCACTAAAAATAGAAGAAGTGGAATTAGGAAGTGAATAAGATATATAATTAAAGCTTATTGAGTCTATTTTCAAATGAAATAAATAAAAAGGTCATATGAATTCTGTACGAAGAGTAATTTGATTCATAGCGAGGAGAGGTCAGAACAGTCGAACAGTAAAACAGGGGAAACTTTGACGAATAAACTGTACTAAACATGAAAAATTCTGGAAAAATTATAGTAAAAAGATATATGAGTCTAGTTTCAGGGAAAATTAACGGATCTTAATTTGGAGTTCTGTAGCTCCAGATAAAAATAAATTAGTGACTATGACGCAGATGGAAAGTTTTAACTTTTATGCTGAATTAGTAGTTAAGATTAGTAATGCCTCGTGCTCGACTCCGGCAACGGTCTCGGGTAAGGGGTGTTACAGGATCTCTCCTTCAATTCCTTCAGGGAGTTTTAGGGATTTCTTATGTTTTGTTTTATCTTTCTTCTGAGATGTTTTCTTTATTTGTTATGAACTAAACCCTTCAGATACCTGATGGGGATGAAACCTAGATGAATCTTGTTATTATTTTCTGAACTATAAGATAAATACTTGATTTGTTCTTAATTATGTGTGCTTAATTCTTGTGTTAATGTTTCCAGGATATTGACTCAAGTCAGATGTTCTTAGGTGGAGGAGCAAAAGTCCCTGCTTAAGAATAGATCTAGCATAATTAAAGCGGAGTCGTTCGCGCGCCTAGAGATAGGGTGACGAGATTTTGCCGGATTAGGGTGAAACCTAATATGGGAATCCATAGATCGATTTACTGCTATTCTAGGGGGTTATTGAGTGAGAAAGAGATTTTCGTTAATTAACCTAGGGTTAGACGTTATTCGCCTCGAGAGAGGGTTTAATATACATTAGGGAGTCCTACGGATCAAGTCAAGTGAATAAATCGTATGGTTCAGTGTTAGATAACAAGTGAAGTCTAGGTGGATTCTTCCTGAGGGTATCGTCTTAAATCAACTGAGTCTTCCCTCAAGTTATTTCCCAATTCATTCTTTTTGTCTTTGCGTCTTTAGCTGAGTAGTAGTTAAGTCTAAACAACTTCACTTATTTTAGGCTAGATAATAAAAAGAAGGTTAGTATTAGTACTTTTAGTTCCTTTGGGTTCGACAATCCGGTCTTGCCTAAGCTACACTACTGTTCGATAGGTACACTTGCCTTTAATTGTTGTCAGAGTTAGTTTGCAGGTTCGATCATTCTCTTTATAAATTTTAAGACTCTAATTCCAGCAACCAAGTTTTTGGCGCCGTTGCCGGGGATCTAAAATATTAAGAAAGCTCTATTTTTATTACTTTAACCATTATTTTTATTTTTTGCAATTTACTTTTTTTTTTATTTTTTTAGGTTAAATTTTGATTTTGCTAAATTTTCTTTCTTTCTTCTCCTAGCAGGTACCTCTAGTTTATGAGTAGAAGGAACTCGAAAGGACCACTAGTATAAGACAGTGAAATTGAAGCTACCGTTCGTAGGACTCGCAGAGAAATCAGGCGAGCCATAAATTACATAGAGGAAGACCAAGAAGGCAGATCCAATCCTACTGAAGGGATGGACGAGAATAATCCACAACCATATGATGTGGGAGAAAATAATTGGAACGGTGGAAATGTGCAAGTGTACACAATCGTAACAAGTAATAAAGTGACAGGTAAATGTCGAGTTATCGTACCCACAGGGACTGTAAAAGAATTATTTATCAAAATAATTTCAAACACTTTGGTGACGGAAAAAATTTGGTTTTGAGAAGTACTAAAAAAACTAAAGAAAAACAAAGTAAAATAAAATAAAACAAAGTTCTAATGCACGATTTCAAAAACTGATTTTAATCAAGATAACATAATTGTGTTGGATTAATCACATTTCTTACCTTAGAATTATTAAGCTCGTGCTTATACTTGTTAAAACATGGCAACTCGGTAATTTGCTAACTTATGAACATACTTACAAATAAAAATCCATTCATCTCTTGTACATATTTCTATGCAAATTCGAACGATTAAACAGACTTCTACAAGTAAGCATGTTATTGCACATACATACTTATTAAATTAAACAATCTCTCGCATATTCCTATGTCGATTCAAACAATTAATTCAACCTAATAAGCATATAAAAGATCATATGAAGTAACAAAGTATTTTTACCTTGAAACAATTTAATCACAAAATCCTGCAAGTTATGCAAGGCATATGTATCGTCAAATACAATGCTAATTTAATCTTCAGCTACCTTAGAAGAATTAAACATGCACAGATTAAGTATTGTGTCCATTAATTATAATTTCAATGCATTTAAATAATTAATTCATTAGCTATCTAAACAATTATAATGCCAGATAACTTAACATGATATTACTTAACCAAACATTTTACCGAGGCTTTTAACAGCATAAACACAATTTCAATAATTTAAGAGGACGAAATGTAATCAACCCAACACGATCTAAATTCAAGCTAAATTGATTAAATTAAACATTCCAACAGCATAAATATTCATAAACATGTTCGTCAAAACAACAACGAAATTTAAAGAGATAAGGAACAAGAAGCAAATCCGGTGTTTCTTCGTGGCTTGACTGATTGCTCCGTTCTTCATTCTTCATTGGCCTCGGCTATCAAGGTGGCTTATGAACACTCCAATTGCTGCTCCAAACAGCTGGAAAAACACCTCTTTTCCAAGAGGAGAAATCGGCACAAGAACACACAAAGGGAAATGGAACAACGGAAATTGAGAGAAAGTGAGAGAGGAGAATGTTGGATGCTTGAGGTGTGTATTGAATGAGCAGCAAAGTGATGTATTTTTAGCTGATCAAGGCTGCTAAAAATAGCAAATAGCAGCAGCAAAAGAGGCCTCCCTTGGCTGGCCATCCCATGTGGCAAAGTTGAAAGATTCAAGTTTGCTAAATATAGCGTGGGCAAATCTTTAAAGCCATGAATTTTGGAGGGGTTTGAATGAGGTTTTGAAAGATCTTCAAGGACTCCTTTGCAAGCTGAATTAATCAGATAATAAGCTGATTTGGGCTATCATTGTGGACGGTTTGGGCTGCCCAATTGGTGGCTGGTTCGGTTCAACCAGTGCGGTTCAACTAGCCTTTTTTCCCAATAATTAATTAATAATAATTTATTTAGCCCAAATTAAATTGGGGATAAATTAAAATTAATTATATTATGATTAAATATTCATAATTGGACAGTCTTGGGCTGGAAATAAATTTTCCATGAACTTCAAATTGTTTCTCGGTCTTGTTCTTCGAGCAGTGTCTGCCGAGCCGATTTTCGCCCTTTGTGCAAATCTGTCGAAAATAGTCAAAATTAAGCAAAATTTACTATAAAGTTAATTAAAATTCATCATGTTCATATTCTTAGCACGATTTAATTATTTAATAATATTTAATTATTTTCTAACAAGAATTTACTCGAAACCACATGAATTTGGGTAAAAAAAGGCATGAAAAAGTATATAAATTTCTGTGTTTCCACACCCCCAAACTTAATTCATTGCTCGTCCCGAGTAATGCACAAATTTGAAAAGAATTTTCTCGGAAACACCTCTGAAAAACTCCGTCAGAACAACTTTTTTCTCAAAATTATGAATTGAATATACTTAGGCTCAAAGATAAGAAATTTGATAGTTATGCTACTTAAGCATTCGCATTGTTCAAATTACCTCCAACAATTATTATACTAGCAAAATTAGACTAATTGTTTCTTAATAAAGACATGTTTCTCGCTACCCATTTGATTTTAATTCCTTATTCAAAAAGTAAACTGCAATCATTAAGCTTAACTAATGTCTTCATATGTTGAACAGAGCAATTTCTCTCCACTAATGTAGGTAACATTGGAATTTTGAATCAATAGGTCTTAAATAAGGTTGTAACGTGGCTGGGCTTAGGGGTAGGTAAAAGATAGACAAATTTTTGGCTTAAAAACCCTAGACTCAGCTTAAAATCGAACCTTCAGAATTTTCACCCTTGATACACCAACTTCTGCTCTTTCGACCACTAATTTTGAGTACATGTTTTTTTTTTAAAATTCAAGCTCAAACTCAAGCACTTGCTTCATGTATTACAGATTTTCGAGCAATTGATACTTCTTTTCAACTCCCCCAAACTTATTTTCAAACGATCTTCTGAATAGTACTGAGTCTAGTGTTTGGGACAATTTTAGAAGTAATGAAGAGAAAATTGATGGCTAAATATTGCATAGGTCCAAATAAAATTAGGCCATATAGTCTCAAAATTGGGTTTCAAAGTATAATTTTATCAGGGTCGGCTTGAAAGGCTCAAATGATTCAAACAATAGTTGCCTAAATCATTTTCAATATTCCATGTTTCCTAGGATTTCGCCTCAAGAAATTACTAAGTCAGTTCTAAAGACTTAAGCTTTCATGCATGCCTAATTATTTCGTAGGGAACTAAAAATTTTATGGTACGAACTTGCATGCTTTATTAAAAATACACTTATATCATTATTAAGCTAACATAATAACTTATTGAAATAATAGAACTTTATCAATACTGAAGTTTAGCATAATTAACAAAATTTCCAATTATTGAACAAAAATATATCCTAATCATAACTAAAAGAAAATTTTATTCTGAGTGGAATCAATTCAAAATTTTGGTCCCCCCACTTAAAGTGAACAATGTCCTCATTGTTTAAAGTGAATAAATACTATACACCAGGTAGGATAATTAGAAAAGAGGAGGTGAGTCAAAATTGACTGCTTAAGTACTAAGCTCTTTCTAAAATCCAATCTTAGACATGTATATATCTATTGCCACACTTTAGCCTTTGAGACTTGTTTAGATTTTATTCATGATTCCTATCTCTTATTTCATTGTGCAAAAATAAAAATTCCTAATTAACCTAATCCTAAAATACTTAAGAAAGAAATAAACGAAAGTTGAAGTCCTCCCCTTTTTTATTTGTTTGCCGATCCTTCCGAATTTGACTCATCTTTTGCTCCATTAGTATTATCTTTGCATGAATCGCCTTGCTCCCTCTTCTATGATGACACCCATGGTTCAAATATGAAATCTGGAAACTCAGGCACAAAAGTAAATGGGTCATTATAAATTTTCTTGAGGGCACTCCTCATCGAGTCATCCCTTATTTTTGCATATCTCCAGTAAGCTTGTTGCTGCCATTGTATGTGTTGCATTAAGTCCATCAGCTTCAACAGCTCATCATGACGATCTGGGCTAGGCGGTGGAGCTCTAAAAATTGAGGGTTCGATATCAGGTTCAGCTTCTGGTTCCATTGATTCTGCCTCATTAGGGACTTCAGTTGATTCCTCTAGTGGGATTTCTGTGGGTTCATCTTCTGCTTCTTCGGGATCTTCTCTTTCTTCAATTCGTTGCTGAAGAACAGAATCTCCGGCCACTCGGTGAAAATCCCAATCGGTGATTGTGCCTTGACGATACTCTGTCTTCTTTACGTCCGCAAGGAGTTTTGCTTTTAAGCACAGAATTGTGATCGTAAAGGGGAAATAGGCAGGGCCAGAGCGTCTAACGACACAATTTCGCATTTCTCTCAGGATGATTTTGCCCACATCAATGGTCTTTCCAGTTAGAATCGAGTATAATAAGACCATTCGCTCTAATGAGATTATAGTCCCATGCGAACTAGGCATAAGGCTGAAACGAATGAAATAGAACCATACCTTCACATGTGGTGTCAAATACTCTCTTCGACACGTGTGGATTCCTTTCTTTGACACAGTCCACTTAGAACATGGAATTGTGAGTTCCTCGAGGATTTCTTGTAGATTTTCAGGCTTAATATTGCTCAACAGAGAGGAATATTCATCGTTATCAAAATCAGGTAATTCAAAGAACTCATTAATAGCGTTAGAATTTATTGGTACCTTGATTCCTCGGATTGGAACTTCAGTCAATTCGCTTGAAGTTAAGTTCACGTAGAATTCACGAACTAACTCCTCATCCATGCTTGGTCTCTTTTCACAAAACAATTCCCAATTGAGGGCTTCAGCAACTTGACGAATACGTGCCATAAAGTCTTTGTAGTTGCTTTCCTTCAATGTGAAGCCTTTCTCTGGATGCATCTGTTGATTTTTGAAGATACTTTCGTATCTTACTTTGGCTTCTTCATAGTGAAATTTGCTTTGTGCTTTGTCAATTTGAGCGGAGGCACGAGTTCTTTTTCGAGTCATGATTAACCTGAAAAAAAAATTAGCTTCTTAAAAATTTAATAACAATTACTAAAATTTCAATAAATTGAAAAACTAAATAATTGAGTAAAAATTAAATTTTAATAGAGAAAATTATTCTTACCACCTTCATTGTAGATTTTAAGAGCTCTAAAAAAATAAAAATATAATAATGAATCAAAAGAGGGAAATTTAAAGGACTTTTGGCTTAGGTTGGGTGAAGGTGGAGGGTGCGCCTAGGCGCACAAAGCAGCAAGGTGCAGCGCAAGGCAGGCCACGATTTGTTGGCGTGGGGCGATGGTGTCCAGCAGGCGCACGGGCAGAGGCAGCAGCGTGAGGCCCCGACCTGGGCAGAAGCTGGTGGAGCGCAAGTGTGCTGGAGTAGCCTGGCGTGTGCGGCGTGTGCTGGAGCAGCTGCTGGCTGAATGGTGTGCGGTGTCTGCTGGGGGCTGCTGCTGGCCGAATGGAGCTATGGCTAGGGGCTTTGCGGCACTTGGTGCTTTGGTGGATGGGAGTTTGAGTGATGAGTGAATGGGGTGGATCAATGGTGCAATTTATAGAGGGAAGAGTATAAACTAGACTAGAACTCTTAGAACACTTAAGGAAAAAATAAGAGTTTAATTCTAGTTTTACTCATGATAAACAACTAATAATTAAAAACACATATAAATTATCAATTGCTATTTAATTATTAAGATAAATATAAAATAAAATTAATTCTAATCCTGAGCAAAGTTGATAAAAGTTAATATATAAATTATAATGAATATAATTATATATTAAAGTTTATCAATAATTTATGAAAATAAAAATATTTATTTTAGATGCCTTTTAAAAATATTTACAAAAAGAGGCACCTAGTTTTTATTATTTACGAAAATAGCAACCAAAGTTTTGAAAATAATTCAATTAAGTCCTTAGACTTACTGAAAATTTGAAATTGAGTTGCAATTAAAGACTTGGGTCAAAATTGACCTTTTTATTTGAAAAACCAAAAATTTATTTTGTCATTTAGGGGCTAATTCCTTGGAAAATTATGCAAAAATCAATTCCCAGGAAAGATTGGAGGGGTCACAAGCGGTCCCGCTTAAGTTCCAATCTCCTAGACAGAATTTATTTGAGCATAATAAACCCGGAAATATTCCCTAAATAATTTATTGGAAGCAATAAAAACTAAGGGTTAGATAAACTGAACGAGATTTTATCCCGTTCAGGGGTTCCCCCATAATAATGTTTCAAACGTTGAGCATTGACTTGAAAATTGCCTCTCTTACCTTGGAGTTTAATAACTCCGTATGGATAGACGCGATGAATTGTAAATGGACCGGACCAACGTGACTTCAACTTACCAGGAAAGAACTTTAATCTGGAATTAAATAACAAGACTTGCTGACCTGCTTCAAATTCTCGAACTCGGATATGCTTGTCATGCCATTTCTTGAGTCTCTCTTTGAGTAATTTGGCATTTTCATATGAGAACATTTGAAATTCCTCTAGCTCGTTGAGTTGGAGCATTCACTTCTCTTTAGCAAGTTTGAGATCCAAATTGAGTTGTCGAAGTGCCCAGTAAGCTCTGTGCTCTAACTCCAGAGGTAGATGACATGCTTTCCCAAAGACCAACCTGTAGGGTGACATTCCTAAGGGTGTCTTGTATGCTGTTCTGTAAGCCCATAAAGCATCATCTAGTCTCTTGGACCAATCTCGTCGGTTCGGGCAAACTACCTTCTCAAGTATGCCTTTGATCTCCTTATTTGCTAGCTCAGCTTGTCCATTTGTCCGCGGATGGTAAGCTGTAGCAACCTTGTGTTTCACTCCATGTTTATCTAGCAACCATTTTAACCACTTGTCCACAAAGTGGGTCCCTTCATCGCTGATAATAGCTCTTGGGGCTCCGAATCTCGTGAACACATGTTTCTGCAAGAATTTCATCACAACCTTGGCATCGTTTGTCGGATAAGCTTCAGCCTCGACCCATTTGGACACATAGTCTACTACTACCAATATGTATTTGTGACCAAAAGATTGAGGGAAAGGACCAAGAAAGTCAATTCCCCAAACATCGAACAATTCTACCTCAATGATATTTGTTCGAGGCATCTCATTTCTATTGGTTACGTATCCAACTCTTTGACAGTGATCACAACTCTTTACGTAAGCGTATGCATCCTTGAATAGTGTTGGCCAAAAGAATCCGGCTTGTAATACTTTGGCTGCTGTACAAGTACCTCCAAAGTGTCCTCCACTCAGAGCTGAATGACAGTGGTATAAAATCTTCGATATTTCATCTTCTGTCACACATCTCCTAATCATCTGATCTGCACGCTTTTTAAAAAAATGGCTCTTCCAAAAATAGTACTTCACATCGTGAAGAAACTTTTTTCTTTGCTGATAAGTTTTATCAATCGGCATCAAACCACAAGCTAAATAGTTAGCAAAATCAGCAAACCACAAAATATTATGGACATAATTTACCTTCATTATATGTTCATCTGGAAATGTCTCTTGGATCGGTAAAAGTGGAGAATTTTCCTCTTGCGGCTCCAATCTGGATAAGTGATCTGCTACTTGGTTTTCTACTCCTTTCGATCTTGAATTTCTAGATCGAACTCTTAAAGTAAAAGCACCCACCGGATCAATCTCGGCTTAGCATCTTTCTTGGCTAATAAGTACTTAATTGCGGAATGGTCCGTATAGACAATCACTTTGGTACCTACAAGATAAGATTGAAACTTGTCGAAAGCAAACACAATAGCAAGTAACTCTTTTTCTGTTACCGTATAGTTCATTTGAGCTCCGGTTAGAGTTCTACTTGCGTAGTAGATGGGATGAAAAACTTTGTTCCTCCGCTGGCCCATGACAGCTCCAATGGCGAAGTCACTTGCGTCACACATCAATATGAACGGCGAATCCCAGTCTGGCGTGACGATTATGGGTGCCGTGACTAATCGATTCTTCAGATTGTCGAAGGCTTTTAAGCATTCCTCATCAAACTTGAATACTGAGTCTTTCTCCAATAGCTTGCATAAGGGTTTAGCCACTTTGGAGAAGTCCTTGATAAATCTTCGATAGAAACCGTCGTGGCCCAAAAAGCTCCTAACACCCTTTACAGATGTTAGAGGTGGGAGTTTCTCAATAACATCTACTTTTGCTTTGTCCACCTTGATCCCATGTCTCGTTATCCGATGACCTAGAACAATTTCTTCTCGTACCATAAAATGGCACTTTTCGCAGTTGAGTACGAGATTTGTTTCTTTGCATCGCCTTAGTACCTTAGCTAGATTGGCTAAGCAATCATCGTAAGTATCTCCAAATACTAAGAAATCGTCCATGAAAACTTCCAAATACTTCTCAACCATGTCAGTAAAAATAGACATCATACATCTTTGAAATGTAGCTGGTGCATTACATAAACCAAATGGCATGCGTCTAAATGCAAATGTACTGTACGGACAGGTGAATGTCGTTTTGTGCTGATCTTCCGGCGCTACAGTAATCTGATTATACCCTGAGTATCCATCGAGAAAACAGTAGTAGTCTTGTCCTGCGAGTCTATCCAGCATCTGGTCTAAAAACGGCTGAGGAAAGTGATCTTTCCTAGTCGCCTTGTTCAGCTTCCGATAATCGATGCCTCCATCCCGTGACTATTCTAGTTGGTATCAACTCATTATTCTCGTTCTCCACGACCGTGATACCTCCTTTCTTCAGCACACTCTAGACTGGACTCACCCATGAACTGTTTGAGATGGGGTAAATTATACCCGCATCCAACCACTTGATAATTTCCTTTTTCACTACATCTTTCATTATGGGGTTTAGTCTCCATTTTCCATCAATCGTTCCTTTCTCGCCATCTTCTAATATGATCTTGTGCATGCATACGGATGGGCTAATACTGCGAATATCGGCTATGGTCCATCTGATAGCTTTCTTGAATTGTTTCAACACTATGATAAGTTTATCTTCTTGTTCAGTAGTTAATTCGGCTGAAACAATCACAGGCAGAGTAGAGGTGTTACCTAAATAAACATATTTTAAGTGTGACGGTAATACCTTGAGTTCTAACTTAGGTGGCTCCTCGACTGATGCTTTTGGCTGCATGTAATCTCTTTTCTCTAATTCCAAAGATTCAAAACAAGATTGTGGATTAAATCCCTTTTGATTAGCTTCTAGTAAAGCTAAGTATTCGTCTTCCTCTTCCTCATTTGGGGGATCTGATGTCAAAATTCTTTCCAATGGGTCATCAATACAGTTAAGTTCCTTCTCTACCATTAATTCCTCTAAATCGGCTACTGTAGAACAATCATCCATTGTGTCAAGAAATCGTATTGACTTAAAAACATTAAATGTTACCTGATCATCCTGGACACGCATAGTCAGCTCGCCCTTTTGCACATCAATAAGGGTCCTTCCAGTTGCTAAGAATGGTCTTCCTAGGATGATTGGCACTTCTTTGTCTGCTTCAAAGTCTAGAATTACAAAGTCATCAGGAAAGATAAATTTATCTACACGTACCAATACATCCTCGATTTTTCCTTCTGGATGCACTAAGGATCGAGCTGCTAGTTGAAGTGTAACCGTAGTTGGTCTAACTTCTCCTATCCCCAACTTTCTAAATATTGACATAGGCATCAAGTTGATACTTGCACCTAAGTCACATAATGCTTTACCACAGTATGTTGATCCAATATTGCATGGTATGGTAAAACATCCAGGATCCTTCAATTTTGGGGGTAGTTTGTTCTGAAGATATGCACTGCATTCCTTCGTCAGAGCTACCATATCAAATTCTCCAAGTTTTCGTTTCTTTGACAAGATATCTTTCATGAACTTGACGTAGTTCGCCATTTGCTCAAGTGCTTCGACCAACGGGATGTTGATGTGAAGTTGCTTGAGTACGTCAAGGAACTTCTTGAATTGAATCTCCTGCTTCGGCTTCTGAAGTCTTTGAGGGTAGGGTGGCGGTGGTTTCATTACTGGAACTGATTCTGGTTGATTTGCCTTTGGCAGTAATTCTGCTTCTAACGGAGTTGTTGGTTGATCAGAATTAACTGCTCTTGAGGTTACTTTGTCAGATTCTGCCGATCTCGGTTCTGGTGAAACTGGGATTTCAACACTTGGTTGAACTTCTTCTTGAGCATCAGCTTGCTCCTTTTCAACTTCGACAATGCCGGGCTCTACTATCTTTCTGCTCCTCAATTGCAACGCTTTGCAATGTTCCTTCCCCGGATTTCTCGGATTTTTCGTGTCACTAGGTAAAGCACCTTGTGGTCGGTTCCTAAGTTCAGTTGCAAGCTGGCCCACTTGATTCTCCAAATTCTTCAATGTAGCTGCTTGGCTCTGGATTAAAGCATCATTCTTTGCTAGATATGTCTTTAGCAAACTCTCCAGGCTATTGGATGCTTCAGCTTGAACTGATTTCTGAACTTGTTGCGGAAAATTAGGCGGCTGGGTCAGTCTGGGTTGGGTGTAAGTGGTACTGGTTTTAGCCCCTTGGTTACTCCAGGAAAAATTCGGGTGGTTCCTCCATGATGGGTTATAAAAGTTAGATTGCAGCCCTTGCCTTCCTCGGTTTTGGTTCTGATTGCCCATGTAGTACACAGACTCTGGGTTCGACGGACATTCGTCAAACAAATGTCCCTCCCCACAATAGACACAGGCTATATTCTCAAATTGATTAGGCGGTTGTGCTGCAAAACTATTAGACCCATTAGTAGTAAGGTTTTTAAGCATTGAGGATTTCGATGATACCTGAGATGCGAGTGAAGTAAGAGCATCTACTTCATGAATTCCAGCGACTCGTCTTCCTGACGCTGCTCGGTTGGTTGGCCACTGATAGTTGTTGCTGGCAATCCTCTCGATAATTTCATAAGCCTCGTTATAAGACTTAGAAAGGAGAGCACCATTAGCAGAGGCGTCCACTACCATCCTCGTGTGAGTGTTGAGACCATTATAGAATGTCTCAAGTTGAATGCAATGAGGAATTCCATGATGAAGGCATTTTCGTAATAACTCTTTAAATCTTTCCCATGCCTCATACAAGGACTCGTCATCCATTTGGTGGAAAGTAGTGATCTCGTTCTCAGCTTAGCATTCTTGCTTGGTGGAAAATACTTCATGAGGAATCTCTCGGCTAACTCTTGCCATGTAGAAATAGAGTTCGGTGGCATTGAATTCAACCAGGCACGAGCTCTGTCCCTTAACAACCATGGGAACAAATTCAATCGTAAGGCATCTTCGGAAACTTCGGCTAACTTGAAAGAATCGCTCACTTCCATAAATAGTCTCAAGTGAAGATGAGGATCTTCAGTAGGCATTCCATTGAATTGGCCCACTGTTTGAAGCATATGGAACATGACTGGCTTCAGCTCGAATTGTTGTGCCTCGATTTTGGGTCTCCTAATACCCGGATTAAAATCGTTAAATACTGGCACGGCGTATTGTCTTAAGGCTCTATCCCTATCATCAGCAATAAGGATAGGATTCTGAGCAGGGTTTGCTTCGTTTCCTTGGTTCATATTCTCGAAATTCATTCCTTCGGTCCTTCTCTGGTTTGCTTGTCTTCTTCGTTGTCGAAAGGTTTGTTCTATTTCAGGGTCCACAGGGAGTAAATCAATAATCTGGTCAATACTCATAAACACCTGAATAATCACAGAAAAACTGAGTAAGTAAAAATTTCAATACGAAAATAAATAAACCAAAATGTAAAACAGATTCACAAATAATGGCTTTGAAAACAGTCCCCGGCAACAGCGCCAAAAACTTGGAACGGTGGAAATGTGCAAGTGTACACAATCGTAACAAGTAATAAAGTGACAAGTAAATGTCGAGTTATCGTACCCACAGGGACTATAAAAGAATTATTTATGAAAATAATTTCAAACACTTTGGTGACGGAAAAATATTTGGTTTTGAGAAGTACTAAAAAAACTAAAGAAAAACAAAGTAAAATAAAATAAAACAAAGTTCTAATGCACGATTTCAAAAACTGATTTTAATCAAGATGACATAATTGTGTTGGATTAATCACATTTCTTACCTTAGAATTATTAAGCACGTGTTTATACTTGTTAAAACATGGCAACTCGGTAATTTGCTAACTTATGAACATACTTACAAATAAAAATCCATTCATCTCTTGTACATATTTCTATGCAAATTCGAACGATTAAACAGACTTCTACAAGTAAGCATGTTATTGCACATGCATACTTATTAAATTAAACAATCTCTCGCATATTCCTATGTCGATTCTAACAATTAATTCAACCTAATAAGCATATAAAAGATCATATGAAGTAACAAAGTATTTTTACCTTGAAACAATTTAATCACAAAATCCTGCATGTTATGCAAGGCATATGTATCGTCAAATACAATGCTAATTTAATCTTCAGCTACCTTAGAAGAATTAAACATGCACAGATTAAGTATTGTGTCCATTAATTATAATTTCAATACGTTTAAATAATTAATTCATTAGCTATCTAAACAATTATAATGCCAGATAACTTAACATGATTTTACTTAACCAAACATTTTACCGAGGCCTTTAACAGTATAAACACAATTTCAATAATTTAAGAGGACGAAATGTAATCAACCCAACACGAACTAAATTCAAGCTAAATTGATTAAATTAAACATTCCAACAGCATAAATATTCATAAACATGTTCGTCAAAACAACAACAAAATTTAAAGAGATAAGGAACAAGAAGCAAATCCGGTGTTTCTCCGTGGCTTGACTGATTGCTCCGTTCTTCATTCTTCGTTGGCTTCGGCTATCAAGGTGGCTTATGAACACTCCAATTGCTGCTCCAAACATCTAGAAAAACACCTCTTTTCCAAGAGGAGAAATCGACACAAGAACACACAAAGGGAAATGGAACAAAGGAAATTGAGAGAAAGTGAGAGAGGAGAATGTTGGATGCTTGAGGTGTGTATTGAATGAGCAGCAAAGGGATGTATTTATAGCTAATCAAGCTGCTAAAAATAGCAAATAGCAGCAGCAAAAGAGGCCTCCCTTGGTCGGCCATCCCATGTGGCAAAGTTGAAAGATTCAATTTTGCTAAATATAGCATGGGCAAATCTTTAAAGCCATGAATTTTGGAGGGGTTTGAATGAGGTTTTGAAAGATCTTCAAGGACTCCTCTGCAAGCTGAACTAATCAGCTAATAAGCTGATTTGGTCCATCATTGTGGACGGTTTGGGCTCCCCAATTGGTGGCTGGTTCGATTCAATCGGTTCGGTTCAACCAGTGCGGTTCAACTAGCCCTTTTTTCCCATAATTAATTAATAATAATTTATTTAGCCCAAATTAAATTGGGGATAAATTAAAATTAATTATATTATGATTAAATCTTCGTAATTAGACCGTCTTGGGCTGGAAATAAATTTGCCTTGAACTTCAAATTGCTTCTCGGTTTTGTTCTTCGAGCAGTGTCTGTCGAGCCGATTTTCGCCCTTTGTGCGAATCTATTGAAAATAGTCAAAATTAAGCAAAATTTACTATAAAATTAATTAAAATTCGTCATGTTCATATTCTTAGCACAATTTAATTATTTTATAATATTAAATTATTTTCCGACAAGAATTTACTCGAAACCACATGAATTTGGGTCAAAAAGGGCATGAAAAAGTATATAAATTTCTGTGTTTCCAATAATGCTCCACGTACTATGTTTGATTATGCTAAACTGCATTTAGCAGGAGTGGAATCGAGTATTGTTAGGCTTGCTATAGCTGCTAACAATTTTGAATTAAAGCCTAACACAATACAAATGATTCAACAATTTGTACAATTTGATGGTTTGCAGGATGAAGACCCAAACGCTCATATAGCTAATTTTTTTAGAGTTCTGTGATACCTTCAAAATAAATGGCGTTTCAGATGATGCCATACGTCTTCGGTTATTTCCCTTTTCATTAAGAAATAAAGCCAAATAGTGGTTAAACTCGTTACCACGAGGGTCAATCACTACATGGGAACTAATGACCGAAAAATTTCTTTTAAAATATTTCTCACCGGCCAAAACGGTCAAATTACGGAATGATATCTCCTCTTTTGTGCAGATGGATTTAAAGACATTATACGACGCATGGGAGAGATACAAGGATCTCTTGAGAAGGTGTCCGCACCATGGTTTACCCTTATGGCTACAAGTCTAAACCTTCTATAACGGTGTAAACCCCTCAACAAGGCAATTCATTGATTTAGCCGCTGGTGGAACTCTGAACAACAGAACTCCTAAAGAAACCTATGAGTTCATTGAAGAGATGTCACTGAATAACTATCAGCAGCAAGTTACAAGGACTAAATCGACAAAATCAGCTGGAGTTTACAATCTCGATACAGTGACCACACTATCAACACAGATAGAGATGATAAATAAAAAGCTTGATAGTTTGTGTTCTTCGCAGGTACACCCAGTCATGCAATGCGACACAAGTGGAACTATGGCGAATCCTGAGTACCCACCCTACCAACCGGGCGCAGAGAGCGAACAAATGAACTATATAGTAATCCTTATAGTAATACTTACAATCCAGGTTGGAGGAACCACCCAAATTTTTCATGGGGAGGTTAATGAAATCAAGGAAATCAAAGACAACAACCTCCTCAAAATTTCCAAAATTAGCCATATCAGCAAGAGAAGAAGCCAAACCTCGAAGAGATGCTGACAAAATTCATGGCCAGCATAGCAAATCGTCTCCAAGATACTGAGAAAACACTTAAAAGTCAACAAACATTGGCTGAGGAGACCAAGAACCGAATCGGAGAACTTACTAAGTCATTAGGGGAAGTCACTAAAGCAGTCGGACAACTTGCAAAGTTAATGTCCGAACGACCACAAGGACGTCTACCGAGTAACATTAAGATTAACCCAAAGGAGCAAATCCAAGCCATCACAGCTCATAATAGCACGGGGGTAGACGAACCTAATCTAATACAAAAGAGCGAGGTAGATGAAGGAAAAGCTGAGGCAACACAGGAAAAGCCAAAACCAGAAATCAAAGAATACCAACCTCGCATACCTTACCCCGAAGCAATGAAAAGAGATGATACAGAAGAACAGTTTGGTAAGTTTCTTAAACTTTTAAAGAAATTACATATTAACTCACCTCTTCTTGAAGCTCTTTTTCAGATGCCAGATTCGAGGAAATTTTTAAAACAGCTCTTAACGAACAAACACAAATTAGATGAAGAGCCACATGTGGAATTGAACACAGTATGCTCAGCAATGTTACAGAATAGACTACCGCGGAAGCAAAAAGATCCAGGGAGTTTTACTATTCCTTGTTTAATTGGTAGACTAAATGTTGATAATGCGTTAGCTGATTTAGGGGCAAGTATAAATGTCATGCCTTATACATTGTTTAAATGACTAGGTCTAGGACAAACTAGGATGAGTATTCAATTAGCTGATAAAACTGTTAGAATTCCTAGGGGCATTATCGAAGATGTTCTTGTCAAAATTGATAAATTTGTTTTACCAGTATATTTTGTTGTTTTAGATATGGATGAGGATAATTAAATCCCCTTAATTTTAGGAAGACCCTTCCTAGCAACTACCAAGACTAAAATTGATGTTGCAACAGGAGAACTTATAATTTGTGTAGGTGACGAATCAATCAGTCTTCAAGCTCTTGACTTAGCCAGGACAACAATCGATAAAGGTAAGAAAGTCAATTTAGTTGATAATCAATTTGTGAAACCTTCATCGCAGGAAACACTACAAGGATACAAACCTGAGCCGAATCACGAACCTAGCACCAACAAAGAAAAATTACATAAGGAACGAAGCCTTAAGGTTGACAATTCAGAGGAGCAGAAAACAAAAATCAAAGAGGAACAGGAACCGCACGAAGTAAAACCTAAAGAGCCCCCAGAAGAGCTCGTAGGAACATCAAACCACGTCAAAATAGGAGACCAGGTACTGTTAGACAAAGCCGACCCTCACATCACCACATCAGGCCTGAAAGTAATCGACGAAATTTCTCTTAAGGCACATAATATCTTCCCACACGAAACAGTCGAGGTAAGCAATCCAACATTCGACACTTTTATGTTAAACGCTTCTCAACTTAAACTTTATCAAGAAAATAGAACTGTAAGCATGAGGGAAGATATTCATACCTTTAAACCTCCCCGATTTTAAATATAAGGAAAGTCTAGCTTAAGACTATAAACAAGCGCTTCTCGAGAGGCAACCCTAGCACTAACCCTATTTACTTTCGCATTTATTTTTCAGTTTCTTTTCTTTTTTTAGTTTTGAAAATTTAGTTTTTTTTAAAAAAAACTAACACAAAAGTGTAGATTTCGAAGCCACACGGCCTTGCACACGACCGTGGCCATGTGAACCACCAAAATCTCCGTACTGAAAGAGTAGAGGCGGTACGAATCAGTCCCAACCAACTTTTAAATTCACGGACTCAACCACTCCCCCACGGGCATCGACAAAGTGGCACGGTCGTGCCCTACGACCGTGTGAAGCTACTAACTTACCAACCACGGGCAGGACACACCCGTGCCTTCCAATCGTACCAACATATTGACTTGGGCCCTACGGGCGTGGCCGGCTGAAAAACGGGCATGGAGAAACAACACGCCTAGACACAAGGCCGTGCTAAGTGGCCGTGTGCGTCGACACGCCCTCACACCACGGGCATGGGAACGTACCCGATTTGAGCCTCTATTTAAACACCAAACCCCTCCCCATTCTTCTACTCCCCACCGCTTTTCTTATTCCCTATCCTCAGAATTTCCCTCTATAACAAGTCTCTCCAACCCTTGAGCCACACCAAAGCCATGTCGAAGAAGCGTAAGAAGACAAGCATAGTCCCCTCAAGGGAGACCCTACACATAAGTTCATGACGGTCGCTTCATCCAAACACCAAGCCAAGGGTCTTTGAGACCATTTAGTTTCTATTTTTCTTTTCTCTTTTTCTTCAATTTCCTTCTCTTTGACAATCTTATGCTTAATCTAGTTTAATACATTTTAATTTCTTAATGTTAGGTTGTAAAGGCTGCTTGGGAGTCACGCCACTTCCGCCACCGCCAGCACCTCCGTCACCTTAGAAGTCACACCCACCTCACGAACCATCTACCAATAATGATTCTCAAGCCCTTTTATCTTCTAGTCTTAGTTTATTTTCCTTCTTAGTCTCCTTTCCTTTTTCTTTCTTGTATTTGGTTATATATTTCGTTTATTTTAAATGTGTCTTAATAACTCCTGTCTAACTATTTACGAGCTCCCCAATTTCTTCATCTAGCTCAAGATCATCATCCAGACCAACTCCTCCAACTCCGGGATCTCATTCGTAATTCAGGACGTTTCACCTCTCCCTCTCTCTTAAATTTTATATCTATCTTTGTACATTGAGGGCAATGTACATCTTAAGTGTGGGGGTGAATATTTATTTAAAGAAAGGGCCTAACTTTCTGCATTATTCTCAAATCCAGCCTAACTTTCTTCATTATTCTCAAATCCCTAAATTTAGTCTTGTTTTTAAGTAATTTTCTCATATTACTAATTAGGATGAAATTTCTGATGGTCTATGATTTTTATTGATATGTTTTAAATTAAGTCATAGTTAATTGTGCATTGATGATTAAATTAGAAGAATATTAGATAATCGAGCATGATAAGTCTATTTTTTTCAGAATTAAAATCTTTGCTAGGTTGTTGAGCTGAATCTGAATATTATGTGGAAGTTCAAAATTTACAAGGTTGATGTCAAAACACCCATAATTTTTGTGAGATTTTGAGCCTATTAGAGCATATATTCTTTTCCATGCTCACTTTATTGATTATGAGTGTGTCAACTATGAACTGTTATTCTAGAACTTGCCTCGATTATACATGTTGAGACCACATCTATGATTTGATATATAGAGATGATAAAGGCACCTAGGATTTAACTCACTTACTCCACTAAAAAGCCTACCTCTATAAATTAACCCCTAGTGAACCCCGTTGATCCTAACAACCCTTTTTATTGACTCACCAGCTACTATTAACCCAAAATCCCTTTGTATTTGTTATCACCATTCTTTTTGACTACCCTTTAATCGAGATATGATTTGATTAAGTTACCTAATTAAATTAGTTCAGTAATTGAATTCATCTTTTATGATTTGTTCTTAATTAAAAAAAACCCAAAAATTCCACATCTTGAGGAAAAAGCTCGTATTATTAGTTTTCAATTGATGTAATTATTTAGGATTAGTTCAATTTTTTTAGTTAGGCAATTTGTCAGGCCAGTCTCGATTCTAACCTTCTAATTCAGCCTTTATCCACACCTTTAACCCTAGCCCGTTACAACCCTGTTAAAGACCTTTTGATTTGTGTATCAACCCATATTACAGTGGTGGAAATTTGATTTTTAGGCAAGCCTATGGGATTAACTTTTCAGGTTCGACTTCTGAGAGCTTAATTTTGAACCTTAAACACCTCGAATGATTTGAGTGAATCTTAGTGAGGATCTCAATCCTTGTCAATTTTGAATCAAAGGTAATTATTTAGATAAGGGGAAACACCTATGTTTTTATGCTACAAATATATGACTTTGACTGTTTGAATCTTTAGGACTCTTCGAGTTAATTCATCCATGTATAAATTATTTATGAATTATGATGAGACATTATTGATAGGAATTATGAATCATGGAAATTTTGTTTTAATTGTAAGTTGAGAATTTTGCTTGAGGACAAGCAAAAGCTTAAGTGTGCGGGGTATTTGATAAACCGTAAAAGCAACATATTTTAATCCCACATTTAGTATGCTTTTGGATGATTTAAGCCTCGATTGATATAAAAAGGTGCTCTTAATCCTTTCTTTTCATGCCTTATACCCAAGAAAGCACCCGAGGACAAAAAGAACATAAAATGGGCCCAAAACAGAGTAAATGGGCCATATCACGAAATCCACACGGCCTATACTTAAGCCCACATGCTGTGCCACATTGATCATCTAGAACACGACCTTACCCCCGAGTCACACGACCGTGCCTTATTAAAGAAGTCCGAACACGGCTTGAAGACTAGTCACACAGGCGTGAGACATGGCCATGTCCCTATCGTGGCAAAAAGCAATTTCATTCGGATTTGGATACTTTGGGGCAAAGAAACACATTCCAAGAGCCTATATAAACCCCCTAAGTGTTACTTGAAAAGGGGGCGGTTAGCTAGGCCAAAGAGCCAAGCCGAAAAGGTCAGAGTTGTGGGAATCACTCGAAGATAGCCAGTTGATCCATCCAAAGAAGCCAGAATTCTACTCAAGACGGTGGATCTCTCCTTCAATTCCTTCAGGGAGTTTTAGGGATTTCTTATGTTTTGTTTTATCTTTTCTTCTGATATGTTTTCTTTATTTGTTATGAACTAGACCTTTCAGATACCTGAAGGGGATGTAATATAGATGAATCTTGTTATTATTTTCTGAACTATAAGATAAATACTTGATTTTTTCTTAATTATGTGCGCTTAATTCTTGTATTAATGTTTCTGGGATATTGACTCAAGTCAGATGTTCTTAGGTGGAGGAGCAAAAGTCCCTGCTTAAGAATAGATCTAGCATAATTAAAGCGGAGTCATTCGCGCGCCTAGAGATAGGGTGACGAGATTTTGTCGGATTAGGGTGAAACCTAATATGGGAATCCATAGATCGATTTACTGCTATTCTAGGGGGTTATTAAGTGAGAAAGAGATTTCTGTTAATTAACCTAGGGTTAGACGTTATTCGCCTCGAGAGAGGGTTTAATATTCATTAGGGAGTCCTACGGATCAAGTCAAGTGAATAAATCGTATGGTTCAGTGTTAGATAACAAGTGAAGTCTAGATGGATTCTTCCTGAGGGTATCGTCTTAAATCAACTGAGTCTTCCCTCAAGTTATTTCCCAATTCATTCTTTTTGTCTTTGCGTCTTTAGCTGAGTAGTAGTTAAGTCTAAACAACTTCACTTATTTTAGGCTAGATAATAAAAAGAAGGTTATTATTAGTACTTTTAGTTCCTTTGGGTTCGACAATCCAGTCTTGCCTAAGCTATACTACTGTTCGATAGGTACACTTGCCTTTAATCATTGTCAGACTTAGTTTGCAGGTTCGATCATTCTCTTTATAAATTTTAAGACTCTAATTCCAGTGATCAACGTATAACAAAGGGTACTTAAAGGCAATTACTGTTAGCCGGCCAAAAGTAATTACTGTTGGGCAACAAGGGTCGGTAAGACAGGAATCGGGCACAAGGTAAAAATCTGAAAAGCTCCAATTTACGCCAATCCCAATGACGTATAAGGAGCTATATCAAAGTTTATTTGACGCACACGTGGTGTCCCCATTTTATCTAAAACCGTTACAGCCCCCATATCCCAAATGGTATGATTCAAATGCTCAATGTGACTACCATGCGAGAATACTAGGGCATTCAATAGAAAACTACACTGGCTTCAAAAAGATAGTCGAGAGACTCATCAAGATGGGGACTGTGAAGTTTGATGATACACCAACTGCGGAGAACCCATAATACGACCACCGGGATCGTATCAACCCATTACCTAACCATGGAGATAAAGGGATAAATGCGATTGGCGAAAATATCGTGAAAATGATCAAGGAGGATATTATGGAGGTAAAACCCCATTGAGAATGGTCGGGACAGAAATGGTAGGAATAGGATTGATAAAATTAGATTTTGTGGAATGATGCAAAGGAGTAAGGGACTACTGTGAGTTCCACAAAGTAGAAGGGCATGAAATCCAAGAATCTGTTGAGTTCAGGGACCTGGTGCAGAGCCTTATGGACAATAAGGTGTAACAGCCCAATTTAGGGGCTAGCCGGAACAATGATTCCGATTTGAGGTTAGAGAAAATTATTTTCATGTTATGTTATGTGTTATAACATGTTTGTAAGGATGCATGAAATTTTTGGTGCCTTAATTTTAGTGATTTCTTGCTAAATTATGAAAAAGAACTAAATTGCATAAAATGCGAAAGTTCTATTTTATTTGCTAGAGGTGTCAAATAGCTATGGATTATTCATTGGAGGTCCCAAATGTGCAAATTGGCCTTGTATAAGTGAGTTGACCAGTCATAAAATACATAGGGGACAAGAGCATTTATTATGATGAATAGTTGGTGATATTAGTTGGAAAAATGAATAAAATAAGATGATATAAGCAAAAGTTATCATCTTTTTATTTAGTTTTCTTCTCCAACCGAAAATATCGGCCATGGGAGGGGTTTGAAAGCTTAAAATTTCAGCAAGCTTTACTCCATTCAAGTAAGTCAAATTGATGGTTATTTTTGATGATTTTTGTATGTTTGAAGTCCTAAAAGCTTAAGCTAGCTAATGAGAGGATTAGTTTGCAATATGGTTGAAAGTCTAGGGACTTGCCATGATAGAGTTTATGTTGTTTGATGAGAGTTTATGGAAGAAAATGAATGATAGGATGATGATAAACAACTTCTGTGAAAGGTGTTGTGATGAAAACACCTATTTGGGACTAAAATGTAAAAGTTGTAATTTGTTCATTAAGGCATGAAATAGTTGGAATTGTGGATAGTTGTAAGAGGATTAAATGTTTAGCTAGGCTTGTTTAATAAGAAAATGTGATGAAAATTTATTTACGAGCCTAGGGGCAAAATCATAATTTTGCCAAAGTGTAGGGGCAAAATAGTCATTTTTGCCTAAAGTGTAGATTATGGTATATTATGATTTATAAGTGATTAAATCAGTAAATTCCATTGTTCTAGATAAAAAAACGAGTTTTGGACCTAGAACGAGTGAAAAGAGAAATATGGGCAAAAAGGTCCCTTTCGGCCCTTTCGACATCGAGGTAAGTTCATGTGCAAACGTTGTAATTACGTATGAGTTAATATTCCAATGTTATATGAAATGCATATTTACTTTATGAATGTATGAAATATCTCTTGATGAAATGATAAGATAATTGAATCTAAGAGTAATGGAAAATGTATATAGTATGATATGATAATAGTTAAGGTCTTGAGTAAGACCATATTAGATATGGCCTTGGTATAAGAATTCGTATAAGACCATGTCAGGGACATGGCATCGATATGTTAATGCAAGTGAGACCCTATTGGGGTACAATGTCATTGTGACACTATGTGTATGAGACTCAAGAGAATTATTTAACAATTTGAGTGTTCAACGGGTATGTTGAAAGAGAGTGGATGTACAACGAGAAGTACAGGTATGTGATTAGAACTGAATTGAGATGAATTCAGTATATGATGAACCTCTAGTGGGTTATGTGTAATCAATACACCTTAGTTGTATGAGATAGAATTGTTAATGCATTGTGTGAATGCGAATGATTAATTAGTAATCGATGGGCTGTGTGCGATACCATCGCTTATAAATGATTGGTGAGCTAAGTGCGATATCACAGTAAGTATAAATGATTGGTGGGCTGTGTGCGATACCACCCTATTAGAGATCAATGGTGGGCTAAGTGCATGACCACCGAGAGATTAGTAGTATGAGTGGCTTATTGAAAATGCTTGATGTGTTGTTTCATGTGATCACATAACGATCAGTGCAAGAATGATTGCTATTCAGCACGGGCAGATGGCTTGTGGCATGGTAGGAGATAAAATGAGTAAGCTTCAAGAATGGTTGAGTAAGATACCATAAGTTAATGAGAAAAACTCGGTATAATACATTATGGTTATGTATATTCAATGAATATCGGTATTTGTCAGTTTATGTAGATGAACTTACTAAGCATTATTGCTTACTTCTTTTCTTTTCCCATCTCTTTTAGGTTATTTTAACTAGCTCGGGTTGGAGTGTAACAGTCCGATTTATACCCTAGTCGGAACAGTGGTTTCGGGACAACAAATTTGAGTCTGTATAATATTTTAATATTATTTTCTGTGCCGTTGATGAGTGTTTAAGCATGTGTTAAATTTCCATAAGCTAATTTGTTCGTTTGTGTGTTTAATTTGACAAAAGGATTAAATCGCATAAAGTTTAAAAATGGTTTTTCATTTGATTAAGTGGTTTAATTGATGTGGCTTTGAATTGTAAGGGTTTTATGTTGCAATTTGGCCAAAATATGGCTAGTAGACGGCAACATGGTTTTATAATATGTTTTTATATGATATTTTATCAGTTAAAAATTATATTATATTTTTTTATTAAGTTATTATTATAATACAAAGCATTTAAAGAAAAAGAAAGCCAAATTACTTTATCTTTGGCCGAATATCAAAAAGAAAAAGAAAATAAGAAGAAAACAAGGTTTCGGCTAGGTTTGAGCTTAATTAAGGTAAGTTTTGACTTCGGTTTTTGATAATTTCGACGTTTTTGCAATCGTTGCTTTGAGAGCTACAAAACCCATGTATTAATTTTGTGAATTGATGATGTTTGTGTGAGATGCCATTGTTGATATGTTGAGTTTTGAGATGTGTTTAGTTGTTAAATAAAAGATTTGAGCTAGATGAACATGTTATGTTCTTGAAGTTTTGATGAATTTAGCTAAATAGGGCTAAATTGTGAAAATAGCAAATTGAGGGACTAAATTGCTAATTTGTTGGAAAATATGGGCTTGTATGTGATGTATGAGCATTTGGCTAAACATGAGTATGGGTAGATTTTGTGAATTTGACGTTTTGAGAAAATGGACTAAATTGATAAATTATGCAAATATGATGGTTAATTTGTAATAGCCCTAAATGTGTGTCCTTGGATTGAATTGAATGAATTAGTAAATAATAGGGTTAATTTTGAATATGTCTAGATCACGAATAGAGGAAAACAGACTTAGATCGCGGGAAAGTGAAAGTAAACGAGTAGCCGTTTCCATTCCGATAGATCGAATCTGAGGTAAGTCATTATGCAAATAAACGTACTTGTATGAAATTGTAATTGTTTATATGACTAATGTTGATAATGGATGCTTATGAGAGAATTATGCATATGAATTCCGAGATAAGTTTGATATAGTGACTAAGTCCGAGAAGTCTCGTACGAACCTAGGAATAGATAGGATTAGCTATGTCATGACATAGGTATCTGTTCTGTTTTTATCATGTAAGACCACGTCTGGGACGTTGGTATTGATATGAGCTTTATGTGTAAGACCACGTCTGGGACGTTGGAATCGTTATGATCCTTGCGTGTAAGACCATGTCTAGGACATCGGCATCGTATTGATTCATGTAAGACCCTGTCTGGGACAGTGGCATCGATATCAGAGTGCATATAAGACCTCGTCTGGAACGTTGGCATTGTACGACTATTCCAAACTTTCTGAGTATCCTACTAGATCCCTTACGGTTCAACGGGCAAGTCTGTGATACGAATTACAAATTAAAGTTTTGATAAATTAAGTGAATGAATATCCGTTTCAGGTACGTTGCTTATATACTAATTGTGTATATAAGGTAAGTATCTATGTGAGCATATTATGATGTTATGTATATAGAATTGATGATACAATATGTAAAGTCATAACTAGATGAACTATATGCATATATGGTATGTGATTTGGAAAATGGTAAGTTATGGCTAAGCATATGAGCTCAAGAAAGAATGAGGAGATTTTTGTCATGAGAACCATATTGGTCATCTTATTAATTCGGTTATGTGCGATTCATGCTAGGTTTGTTGTATATTAACTTACTAAGCTTTTGGAAAGCTTACTCTCTGTGTGTGTTTTCTCTGTTTTATAGGTCATCATAGCTACTGAAGGCTCGGGACCGTCGAGGATTGTCATCACACTTATCAACTTGTGTTTGGTACATTTTGGATTTGTAAATAGCTAGATATGGCATGTATATGCTAGTATTTTGGTATAAGTTGTTATATGAATTTAGCCATGGGATTTGGCTAGAGATAAGTTGAGATTATGCATTATGATCATGATATGTGAAGTATGTTTTGGCATGGTTAGTTGATTCATGAAATGGTCAAGTTTTTGAGTTAAGCAAATGAATGTATTATGCTTTTGTTATATTGTTTGGTCTTGGAAGTTTAGCATGTTTGGTATTGGTATTGGATGTAGTGATTGAATGGATAATTTGGTATGTTATTGCTTATCATTATGTGTATGAAATGAGTTGGTAAATATTGCTTGTAGGTATGACCCAAGTGGGTGACATTTTGGCCTTGTAAACGGCCTACAATGTCACACGGTCGTGGCACACGGGCGTGGCTAGAGACCATGGGTGAATAATAGGATCTAGTCTAATAATACACGGCCTTGACACGGGCGTGTCAACTAGCCGTGGGCTCAAGTCAGTAGCTAGCCTAAGAGCACACGGCCCTGGCAGACGGGCGTGCTTGGTGGCCGTGGTGGAGAAGTCAGTATGTGGCCTAAGAGTGCACGGCCTCAGCGCACGGGTGTGCTTGGTGGCCGTGGAGGATAAGTCAGTTTTGACCACGGGGAGGACACACGGGTGTGTCTAGCTGCCGTGGGAGTCACACGACCTACCCCCAGGGGCGTGTAACCCCTGAAACTTAGAAAAGTTTTAAATTTTTGAGAATTTCTGTATGTATTTCGATTTAGTCCCGACTCGATTTATAAGCATTTTTAAGGTCTCGTAGACCATATTAAGGGACACTATGCTTGAGAATGATGAATGAATGTATGAATTTCTGTAAATTCTTTCCGATTTGTTTGGTAAGGCTCCTAACCCTAATCCGGCGACGGACACGGGATAGGGGTGTTACATTTGGTTGGTATCAGAGCTACAATGTAGTCTATTCTCGGACTAACATAGCGTGTCAGAGTCTAGCTATACATGCCATATATCTGAATTGTGATAGTGTGATGAATCTTGGCGTATAAAATGTGATTTTCGTATAGTTATAGATCCCGAAAGAGCCGTAGCTGACGACGTAGAAAGTAACGTGCCTGCTCCTGCGCAAGGGACAGCGCCCTCTGATTCGAGATCGACTACAAGCGGTTAAGAGGAAGAAGCCAAACAAGCTTTCTTCCAGATGATGAGTGAGTGGTTCACTCAATTTTTAAAGAATAACTCAACTGTTTCGCAACCCCCACCCTCGGTTAATCCCCCTCAGACATCTGATATACCTCTGACTGCAAAACTGAATCTGTGGAATAAGCCACCGATTGACAAGATTCGAAAGTATGGGGCCGAAGAATTCCGAGCTACTAATGATGATGATGCTGAAAAGGCCGAGTTCTGGATTGAAAATACTATCCGGGTATTCGATGAAATGTCTCTGACTCTGGAAGAATGCATAAAGTGTGTTGTATCTTTGCTTCGAGATCGGCTAATCAATGGTGGAAAACCTTAATTTCTGTTGTTCCGAGAGAACGAATTACATGGGATTTCTTTCAGATCGAGTTTCGAAAGAAATACATCAGTGAAAGATTCGTCGATCAGAAGCGAAAGGAATTTTTGGAACTAAAATAGGGCCAAATGACTATTTCGGAATATGAACGAGAGTTCGTAAGACTGAGTCAGTATGCTCGGGAATGTGTATCATCTGAAGCGATAATGTGCAAAAGGTTCAAAAATGGTCTTAATGAAGACATTCGTTTGTTAGTCGGGATTTTGGAAATAAAAGAGTTCGTTACATCCGTTGATCGAGCTTGTAAAGCTGAGGCACTCGGGAAAGATAAAAGAAAGGCTGAGTCTAAAGCTCAAGATATGAGAAAGAGATTTCAGAGTAAATCATTTCAGTCTACTCCGAAAAGATTCAGAGATGATCAAAGTCATTCTAGAGATAATGCGGGACATTTGAATAGAAATCGAGCTAGATCGCAAATGAGTTCCAAAACTCCAGCAACTTCAATAGCCAGTGTTGGTAATGTCCGTACTGGGAGAACTGAATGTAAACATTATGGAAAAAGACATCCGGAAAGCTGTAGATTATACGACAGAGCTTGCTTCAGATGTGGATCGCTTAATCATTTTATCCGTGATTGCTCTGAGTCTGTTGATCCAGAGACTGTTCAGAATCTGAGATTTGATAATGCACCTGTGAGAGGTAGACCATCGAAGAAAGTAAGGAATGTCAGTGGTAGTCAGAGAACTACAAGAGACAATGTTGTCAGATCAGAAGCTAGAGCGCCTGCCAGAGCGTATGCTATTCGAGCTAGCGAGAAAGCTTCATCACCTGATGTTATAACTGGTACTTTTACTCTTTACAGTACTTCTGTGATTGCATTGATAGACCCTGGTTCTACGCATTCGTATATATGCATGAATTTAGTATACAGTAAGACTTTGCCTGTAGAGTCTACTGAGTTTACTATAAAAGTATCGAACCCCTTAGGTAAATGTGTCCTTGTTGACAAAGTATGCAGGAACTGTCTGTTAATGTTTTGAGATATCTGTTTTCCTGCTGATCTGATGCTTTTGCCATTTGATGAGTTCAATCATTCTGGGTATGGACTGGTTGTCATTGCATGATGCTTTCGTGAACTGTAAAAGAAAGACTATTGATTTGAGGTGTTTGAATAACGAAATCTTACGGGTTGAGTCTAATGATTTAAATGGATTGCATGCTGTGATATCAGTATTAAAAGCTAAAAGATATGTGAAAAAGGGATATAAGGCATATTTTGCTTATGTGATTGATTCGAAGGTATCTGAAAAGAAAGTTTAGTTAGTGCCTGTTGTTTGTGAGTTTTCTGATGTGTTCCCTGAAGAGTTACCAGGTTTACCTCCGATTCGTGAAGTTGAGTTTGGTATTGAATTTATGCCTGGTATGACACCTATTTCGATGGCTCCGTATAGAATGGCACCAACAGAGTTGAAAGAGTTAAAGTCACAGTTGCAAGAATTGACTGATAGATGGTTTGCTAGACCTAGTTTCTCACCTTGGGGTGCTCCTGTTCTATTTGTGAAAAAGAAAGATGGCACGATGAGAATGTGTATCGATTATCATTAGTTAAATAAGGTGACTATAAAGAATAAATATCTGTTGCCCCGAATAGATGATTTATTTGATCAGTTAAAAGGAGCTACTGTGTTTACCATGATTGATCTGAGATCGGGATATTATCAGTTGAGAGTGAAAGATTCGGACATACTGAAAACTGCTTTTAGAACGAGGTACGGGCATTATGAGTTTTTAGTTATTCCATTTGGACTAACCAATGCTCCTGCTGTTTTTATGGATCTGATGAACAGAATTTTCAGACCGTACCTAGATCGATTTGTTGTCGTATTCATTGATGACATTTTGATTTATTCGCGTGATGAAGCTGAACATGCTGAACATCTGAGAATTGTATTGCAAACTCCGCGAGAAAAAAATTGTATGCAAAATTCAGCAAATTTGAGTTCTGGTTGCACGAGGTTAGCTTTCTGGGGCATATGTTGTCAGCTTCTGGAATCCGAGTGGATCCAAGCAAGATTTCTGCTATTCTGAATTGGAAACCTCCGAAGAACGTGTCTGAAGTCTGTAATTTTCTGGGGCTAGCCGGTTATTATCGTCGATTCGTGAAAGGATTTTCAGTGATAGTTACTCCATTGAGTAGATTACTTTAGAAAGATGTTAGATTTTAATGGTCGGATAAATGCGAAAATAGTTTTGATCAGTTGAAAACTCTGTTAACAGAAGCTCCAGTGTTAGTACAACCAGAATCGGGTAAAGAATTTGTTATATAAAGTGATGCTTCATTAAATGGTCTGAGATGTGTTTTGATGTAGGAAGCCTAAGTTGTAGCTTATGCCTCGAGGCAGTTGAAGCCTCATGAAAAGAATTATCCAACACACGATCTTGAGCTAGCTGTGATTGTGTTTGCACTTAAGATTTGGCGCCATTATCTGTACGGTGAGAAATGTCACGTGTTTTCAGATCATAAAAATTTGAAATATTTGATGAATCAGAAAGATTTAAACCTGCGTCAGAGAAGATGGCTTGAGTTGTTGAAAGATTACGAGCTTGTGATAGGTTATCATCCGGGTAAAGCAAATGTTGTTGCAGATGCTCTGAGTCGAAAATCATTGTTTGCACTACATGCTCTGAATGCCCAGTTAGATTTGACTGATGACAGTTTTGTGATAGCTGAATTAAAAGCAAAACCGTTGTTTTTACAATAGATATATAATGCTCAGAAATCTGATAATGAATTACTAGCGAAACGAGCTCAGTGTGAAGTAAATTCCGAATCTGAATTTCAAATTATTGATGATTGTTTGAGATTCCGGAATCATATCTGTGTTCCGAGAAATTCAGAGTTGATTTAGTTAATTTTGAGTGAAGCTCATAATAGTAGTCTCTCTATTCATCCGAGAAGTACTAAAATGTATCATGATTTGAGATGACACTACTGGTGGTCTGGGATGAAACGGGACATTTCTAACTTTGTTACGAAATGTTTAGTTTGTCAGCAAGTGAAAGCTGAACATCAAGTTCTGTAACATCCTAAAAATTGAGTATCGTTATGTTGCATAACTTTGGTGCTTAGCTAGTGAATGATTTAATTTGTGTGTTTATTATATAGCCTTGAGAAGGCTCGGGATTTATTCAGAATTAGAATAAATTTTAGTAAGGAGTACTTTATTGAAGTGGAATAAGTGACCTTGATGTTTAAGGAAATTAAGTGACAAAAGCTAGCATAAGTGAGCTAGTAGTAAAGTGGAGTTGGCACCATAAGTATTGCTTGAGGGAAGAGGATCGAATCCCTTGTTATGCATGTGGAATTTTTATTTTTGCTTCCCATCTTTATAGTGTCAGTCAAGCTAGAATTTATGGTAGCTTGGACTTTATTTTTATGGCAAGTTGGCTAATGGTTTAAGGCAAGAATTGAACATAGGGAAAGAAATCAATGGGATAAGGTATGTAGGGGACACAAGGCACATTTTAAGGAATGTGTTTTGGAAAGTTTGGAATGGCCAAACTTTGTCCATGAACTGGGACGGTTTTGGAGGCTAGGGGGTGGCCGAATTTTTGTTGATGGCATTGGTAAGGTTGTGTAGCTAGTAGTCACTCTCATTTTGGTCATTTTTGTTTCTCCCAAAACACTTTTCTTTTCATCTTTTCCTCTCATAGCCGAATGCACTTTAGGCCTTGGTGAACATATTTGTTTTTCTTCTTTTGGTCATTCCATTTTGACTATTTTGGTCTAAATTTGCCTATTCTCTCAAGTCATTTTCCCCTAGTGCCGAAAATACCAAGACTTGAAGGCCAATTTCTGTTTTCTTTTCTTTCTCCATAGCCGAATGCTCTCTAGCCTCAAACCTTTCTTTTTTATCATCTTTCATTCTTGAAATGAACCAAAATCGAAACCTCTAATTGTCCTATACCTCTATTTCATCTTTTTCTTCTTACAAAATCCATTCAACATTTTCTCCCTTCTCTTTTCCTCCATGGCCGAATATTGCTAGCATCATCTTCATCAAATTTTTCTTCTTGGCCGAACCTCCCTCTTCACATATATTTTCTTATCAATCGTTTTCTTTTCACTCGTTTTGAATAATCGGTAAGAACCCTTTTCAAATCTTTATTCTCTTCTTTTCTTTAGCCGAATATATATATATATTAGTTTGGGAGGGTCTTTTGACCGAAAATAGCATCCTCTATCCCTTTCTCTTAGACAATCTTTTCGTCTTTATAGTGATAAAGTGAAGGCCGAAACTCGGAGTATTCGTAATCATCGTGAATCGCTAGGATTTGGTTCAAAGTGTTAAGGTAAGAGTTTATATCAAGGACTTCCATATTACTTGTTATTTAGTCAAAGATGAGTTATTAATCGATTTTATTTTAGGGACGTTATCACTCGATTTTCATCCCGTGAACGTAGGATTTCATGGAAAACAAGATAGGGTCGAAAAGGGTGGTAAATAGTGTTCGGAAGAGGGGCGATTTCGCTATTCCCTCTAGATTCAAGCGAAGGGCTGTTTCGGCAATCCAGGATTTTCCACCGGGTTGTGGACCCTCATCCGAGGAGAATCGATTATTCGAAGTTGTTCGTAGTTGGGAGCCATTAGCTGTTCTGGATTTCCCATCAGGTTGTGAACCGTCAACCGAAGAGAACCGACAAATAGTTGTTGTTCGAGATTCCGAGGGTAAAGTTCTAGATCACTTATCTTTAGTATAGATTTATATTAAGTATTAGTGTTCTAATCAAGCGTGACATGTATTTAGGTATCGATAAGCGGGAAAGTATAGTTCTCACCATAATCAGGTGTGTAATTTCACACTTATCTCATGGGTTAGATGTTATACCGTTATTAAGCATTAGACTAATAATCGCAAAGTTGGTAAAATCGAAAAAAATGGTTTATTAATACTTTAGTGTAAGTGCATGAAATCGGTATTAAAATCGTGAAAGTTACGAAATCGCCCTTAATGGGCTAATATGATAAAAAGTGATATATGAGCCTCATGTGTTAATAGGCCGTTTCGATAGATTGCTTAATGGGCTGTTTTGATAGATTGCTATATAGGCCGATTTGTTATATTGCTTAATGGGCTGTTTTGATAGATTGCTATATAGGCCGATTTGTTATATTGCTTAATGGGCCAAATTGTGAAATGAGCCAGTTTTGTAATAATTTTAATTATTTATGGGCCTTATGTTGAATTTATCATATAAATGAATGGTTATGCATTTTAAATACATGATTGCATGGGTTGGGATATTTTGATGAAGAGAAGAAGGCTTCATGCCCAGTTTAAATGGCTTAATGCCTGCGTATTAATGGCTATTGGCCTGCGAAATATTGTATTAAACGGCTTAATGCCTGCATGTTAATGGCCACTGGCCTGCAAATCATTGTTTTAAATGGCATTTTGCCTGCGAATTAAATGGCTTAATGCCTGCGATTGGTGTGTTGGTGGGGTGGGTTGACTTGATCCCCACAGGTGTGCTGGTTGGTACGGGTGGTGTGTAGCGGATGGAAATTTAAGCTTGGTTGGGAATTGCATTTCACATACACTTTTAATTACTATATTGTTATATTCGTAAATGGGCTCAAGCCCAATTAAATGCTTGAATGGTTTGGCCCAGTGGACTTGGTAAGTGGGTTACACACTGAGTTCTAAGTAACTCACCCCATTTTCTTACCCTTCTCAGGTAATGATAATTGATAGAGGCTTGGGCCGGGGATGACTTCGCGGGGGCCATACTTCAAATGATGGTTTTTATGAACTTTGGACTACTCTTTAGTATTTTTAATTAATTAATTTTTCAGTTGTGATGTAATAAGGCATCTGGTATTATTTTTATGGATTTTTACTCGTGGATGGATTTTAGTATGTTTTAGATACTAAAAGGGGACTATTTTAATTTTATAAATGTTTTCTTAAATTTACGTATAAAAAGAGGTTTTTCTTAAATTTACGTATAAAAAGAGGTTTTATGAACTTTGAACTACTCTTTAGTATTTTTACTTAATTAATTTTTCAGTTGTGATGTAATAAGGCATCTGGTATTATTTTTATGGATTTTTACTCGTGGATGGATTTTAGTATGTTTTAGATACTAAAAGGGGACTATTTTAATTTTATAAATGTTTTCTTAAATTTACGTATAAAAAGAGGTTTTTCTTAAATATCACTAACTCGTAAAAATTTCTGTGAAAACTCTTTTATGAATTTTGTTTTCGAAATTCCTTTTGAATTCTTTTAAACTTCTTTAAAAATTTAACCAATTATTTCTTTGAGATCAAATTATAAACTCTTATGTTCTAAAATTATAGATTTCAAATTAACCTCGGTTTTTGATAAACTCCATCTCCAAAATAGTTTTTGAAGATCTGTTTTCTTTAATTCATTAGATGACTAGATGTATGTTCGATTTGTGTGGCATAAGAAGTCTGATCTTAACGCATAGACCGGGTTTGGGGTGTTACATTTTATGGTATCAGAGCCAGTTTCAAAACTCGGTTGTGGTTTGGGTTCAACAACAATTTTCATTTAAAACTGTTTCAAATTTATAGAATTTATGTTTTAAAGGTAGTATGGTACCACGAGCATCCGGCACAAAGTCAAGTAAGTATTCGTATACTGAATGATTATTATTGTGATATGATCATATGAACACTCTAGAACTTCTAGTTTTAGGTGTTAAAACTATAGAGATTGAGACTATAGGATGTGTATGCGAAAACAACTCTATCTCTTATATCTCATAAAATATCGTTAATAAACACTGAAATAGTTTTCTGATTCATAAAACTTGTAATTAGATGATACCACTTAAATGTAACACCCCAAACCTGGCTTAGAAGTTAGGCCCAAATCTGGCGTGTCACATTGAAGAGCTTTTCGAAAACCATGTTTTCATTAGAAACTCTTCTTAAAGAATTTAAAACTTTTTTTTTTGCTAATCAAAACCTCAAATTTCGTTTGCTTATTTTCAAAATGTTGTTTATTAGAAATCATCATTGAAAAACATTATTATCATTAAAATCTTTTGTTGCGGAAGCTTAATTCAAACATTTACGAATTTGCGAAAACTTGATGTTTTGAAAATTGTTATTGTCGTTTTAAGAAAATCTAGAGTTTAATAGTTTTTCAATTTGAATAAAACTAAAATGGAAGTTTTAAGAAAAATAAACTTGTAATATCCAGGATTTAGGGGTTATGAAATTTTCGCTTGAATGTGTGCATTGTTTTGTTGTGTGCTCTTTGTATGAGTTTTAGGGACTTCGAGAATTTTAGAATGTAAGGGATTGCCTTAGAAAAATATTAGATTTTAATCTTAGAAGGGGAGCTAAGCAAGTTTGGCCTTAAGAGAATTAATTTGAGGTTTTGATCATAAGTTGAGCTATTGGTAAAGTGGTGAAGGCGCATGGGTGAATGCATGAGGTGAGAGGTTCGAATCCTTTAGCTAGCAATTGGGAGGAATTTTTATTTTGTTTTCTTTCCCATAGTGTCGGTCAAACCTTATCTTGAATGGATAGACTTTTCTTTTATTTTTGGTTAGTAGACAAAAGGGAAAAGGCAAGTTAGTAGTTATGGTAAGGAATCAAGTTGATAAGGAAGGTTTAGGGGACAAGAGGCTTGAAGAGTGGGTGTTGTTTTGGAAGCTTTTCCATGGTCATTTGACCATGAACCTAGATGGCATAAGGGGCTAAGGGAGTGGTTTAATTGTGATGGAAATTATGGGGTTGATAGGGAAGAATTAAGGAGGAAAAAGGGGGATTGTTTAGTCTAATGTGTTGGCCGAATTTTGGTATGGGATTAGGGAGGTTTAGTTGACCAAAAAGTTGTCAATTTGTGCATTTTTCCTTTGTCCAATACTTTTTTCTCTTAGCCGAATTTATCTATTGGCATTTAGTTTGCTTTGTTTTGGCCTTTGCATTTTTGACCAAATAGGTACTTTTATTTCTTCTTTTCCTCTCAAAGTTTTATCTTCTTTTGATACCAAAATATTGTCACTATTGAAGACACTTATCATTCCTTTTCTTACTCTCTAGTGCCGAATTCATCTTGCACCAAAAGCATTTTCTCTTATTTTCTTTTTCTTTTCATTCTCTTTCTCTCTTCACTTTCTTTTTCATAACCGAAACTATCCTATACTTTTCACCATTTTTCTTTCTTTTCTTTTTGAAAACCGAAACCATCATATGTGAAACTACCATCTTTTCTCTTCTTTTGTTAAAGCCGAAATCACCATTCCTTTTCTTTTAAGTTGTTAAGGCCGAATTTCTTTATAGTTCTAGTAAGGGTTAATCAATCATCGTGTTACGGGTAAGGTTTTTCTATCACTCATTTCTTCTTTATTTTTCTTTGGATTAATCAATTTTAGGAATCTAATTCTCTTATTTCTCCGTGGCTAAACCATTGAAGGAAGATTTTCGGGGTTTTCTTGTAGTCAACGTTAGGGAGAGATCGTTCGAGTTTGAATAATCCAAAGGTAAGGGATAATGATATTCGGCCAAAGGCCATATCTTTTTAGTGATAACCGATTTCTCACATAGTGATATGTAGTTCTGTCGACGTGTAGGCAAGAGTCGGAAATCCTAAAGTTCTATCGCTCTTTGTGTTTGCAAGGTGTGTAACTTATACTAAATTTCTAATTGATTAATAGCTTTATTAATATAGATGTGTTTATAAAGAAATATAAATGATTATGGCTTCGGGTACCATTCAATGGTATGGTGAATTGAGGTACGTTATTCCTTCGTACTATGTATGATTTTAATATGAAACATGTTCGATATTTTATTATGATTTTGGGATAATGTACAAGACATGATATTTGCATCAATAATAATGCTATATGCATAATATGAAATGTGTCCGATTCTGATATGATTATGATATGTATGGCATGATTATGAAATAATATGTTATTGCATGGGCATATGGGTAATATTGAAAGGGGAAGTGTTCCGGTGGTTTTACCACATTATTCGGTGACTTCGGTCACGATATTATGAATCCAGTGACCTCGGTCACGATACTATGAATCCGGTGACTCTGTCACAATTATCTGGTAGCTATGCCACGATTATAAGGGCGATGTGCATGTTGACTGCAGCAACTGCCTTCGATGGTGTGTAGCGGATGGAGGGTCGATTTAGTAATCCCCACAGTGTGATTGGTAGGTACGGGTGGTGTGTAGCGGATGGATATCTAAGTTGGTTCGGGATTGCATTTCATTTTATATATATGTGATTTAATCAATTATTATTTGCTATGATCGATTGGACTTTTTACTATATTGTTACACATTGAGTCTATGGACTCACCCTTTTATGGGATATCATTTCAGGTGATGCACAATGATTTGGACCGGGTCAGCGTGGACTACGTGGTGGCCATTGCTCAATTTAATTGGGTTTTCCTTATTATTAAATTTATTACGTTTCCTATATATTTTGAGATTTAACTTTGGATATGTTTTTGTAATAAGGCCGCCATTAGCTATGTTTCTTTTACATTTTAATTTATATTCTGCTACGATCAACTTTAATTAATTAGTTAAATATTTTCGATAATCGTATTTCAAAATTTAAGCTACAAAAATGATTTTTAACGAGTACATATTTCAAATATATTCTCTTACTCTAATAAAATTACATGTTTTACCAAAACGACAACGAGTTTTTATCAAGGAGCATACCAGATCCGGTCGGGGCTTGTGGGCCGGGTTTGGGATGTTTCAACTTGGTATCAGAGCCCAGATTTAAACACTCGGCCTTGGGTTTTGAAGTCCACAACGTTTTCAAAATTTGGCCCAAATGAATGATTTTGAAAATTTTTGGTTAAAAAAAAATGGTTTTATGGAAGCATGGCACCCGAGTTCTTGACCCGAAGTCCACCAGGTAAGTACCTCAAATTGTTGAGTGAATTGTTATATGATTGGTATATGGGCAAACTTGGGCTCGTAGATTAGTGAACTAGGATCTATTGAACCCTAGGGCTAGTGCACTCAAACACATGCATAAGACTTAAAAACAACCGAACAAACCTGTGAAGTAAGTCGCCAAGTTACGGTGTGGCAACCATTGTGCGCATGTCTAGGAGTGGATTCGGAAAGAGCTTGGTATTTAAGCAGTCCTAGCGACTCACCTCCTCTTTACTCGAATCCTACCTGGTGCGTAGCTATGGTTCACCCTAACCAAGAGGACTTATTCACGGGCTAAACTTAATAATTAAAACCCGAAAGGGACTAGCCATACTGTTTTATAAAAACCTTAGTTTTTAAAATCACTACATTACCCCTTTTGATTTGTAGCAAAATTTATTTTGAAATTTTTTTTTCAAAAATGATTCCGATTTACAAAAATTACCTAAATACCCTTAGAGGTAAAATCACTAAAATGCCCCTGGTTTCTAAAAGTTTTAACACTACCCTTGATTTTAATAAAATTTTCTTACTTTGCAAAAGTATCTAAAAACTTTATTTTGGCAAAATACTAAAATGCCTTGATTTAGAAAATTTACGAAATTGCCCCTGACTTCCAAAATTACCAAAATAACCCTGATTTCTGAAATTTCTGCAATACCATTGATTTGGTAGAATTTTCAAAATAACCTCAAGATTTGTATATTTTGGAATGCCCTTGATTTGTAAAGATTTTCAAATTGACCCTGATTTATTACTAAAATACCCCTATAGGACAAATGACGAAATTACCCTTGGGTGGGGAATGGACAAAGATGCCCATAATAGTGTGTTGAATGTTGTGGATGAATGAATGCGTTTCTATTAATGAATGAATGTGTCTCTATCGAGATAGATGAATGTGACTCTCTAAATTAGAGTAGTGAACTTTAACTGAACCTTTGTGTGATCGAAAGAACTACTTCTAAATACTTTATTTCATAAAAATTGTTTGCGGTTAATAAGTGGAACAAAATTTTGATGCATAAAATTTTCGTAAAAACAGATAAGACGCTAAGTAGACATGAGTTCTAGGGGACGTGGTCGTCGTGGGCATGGTAGAGGCAGAATGGCTGTATCGGAACCAGTTAGGTCTGGTCAAGGTTCCGAAAATGTAGCTCCGCCACCAGCTATTGGAGCGGAATTTCAAGAGCAAACTGGAGAAGATGACGCTGTATCGCAAGCTATGTTGTGAGTCCTGGAACGAGTAGCGAGAGCTAGTATGGGTAATAGAGCACGAAAGTCGGTGGTTGAGAGGGTTAGATCTAATGGAGCCGAGGTTTTTAGGGGAGTGTCTGGGGTAGCTCCGAATGTAGCGGAGTACTGGTTAGAAGCAGTCGAGAGGATCATGGACGATTTGGACTGCACTGCCGAGGAGAAACTGAAAGGCGCTGTTTCGTTGCTTCGTGACGAGGCGTACCAGTGGTGGCTCACTGTCAAAGAGAGTATTCCTGCGGATCGTGTGGATTGGGGATATTTTAAGATTAAGTTTGAAGGGAAATATGTCGGAGCTAGCTACATTGACTCTCAGAGAAAGGCGTTCCTGAATCTGGTACAAGGAAATAAGTCGATAGCCGAATATGAAGCGGAGTTTCTGAGGTTAAGCCGTTATGCCAGAGGGATTATAGCTACTGATTATGAGCAGTGTGTTAGATTTGAGGATGGATTGCGAGATGAGCTGTGAGTATTAATTGCACCGCATTGAGAGAGAGATTTTGCAGTTTTAGTGGATAGGGCGCGAATAGCTGAAGAAGTCAAGCGGACCGAGAGACAGAACAGAGATCGAGGTCAGAATAAGAATAAGAGGAGCTATGGGTCTTCAAGGTCATCCGAGAATTTCCAAAAGAAACCTAGAGTTGATGGGCCGCGAGTTCAACAAGTTGCTACGGGAGGACAGTACCGTACATGTGCTCAGTGTGGAAAGATGCACCCGGGAGAATTTTGGAAGAAGACGGGGGGATGTTTTAAGTGCGGATCCATGGATCATATGATTAGGGATTGTCCATTGGATACTGAGAGGAATCGTCCAGTAGGTCAATGTTTTAATCAGGCTAGCAGAGGTGGACAGCAGCCGATGAGGGGTCGTGGTTCGAGTGGCAGAGGTAATGGTTCCGGTAGAGGTCGCGGGACTTCAGGCAGAGGCAGTGGTAGCACCGAGGCTAGACAGCCAGGTTTGGTGTATGCGGTTCGTCGGAAGGAAGATAGTGACGCACCTGATGTTATCACGGGTACGTTTCTTATTTCTGGGTTGCCCTTTATTGCTTTGATAGATATAGGGTCAACTCATTCTTACATCGCGAGTGAGGTATCTGGAACTCTGCATGTGAACTCTGAGACTGTACCTAGGAAGATGATTGTACTTAGTCCTTTAGGACAGACTGTAGTAGTAGATAAGCTCTTTAAGGATGTGACTTTAGAAGTTCAAGGGACACAGTTTCCGGCTAACTTAATGGAGTTGCCATTTGGAGAATTCGACTTGATCCTAGGCATGGATTGGCTAGTGAAGTATCGTGCGAATGTGGATTGTGCTGCTAAGCGGATGTCACTAAGATCTTTGGACGATAAGGAAGTTGTGGTGATGGGCGAGAGACGGAACTACTTATCGAATGTAGTATCTGCTCTTAAGGCAGGAAAGATGGTTAGGAAAGGTTGTTTGGCTTTTCTTATGTTGGTCAGTGCCTTGGAGGCTAAAAAGGCAACTGTTGAAGAGGTCAGAACTGTGAGAGAATTCGTGGATGTCTTTCCGGAAGAACTTCCAGGATTGCCTCCGGATCGTGAAGTGGAATTTGGGATTGACTTGTTGCCTGGAACGGCGCCAGTATCTATCGCTCCGTATAGAATGGCACCAAAGGAGTTGGTTGAGCTTAAGGCTCAAATTCAAGAGTTGCTTGATCGTGGGTTTATCCGACCTAGTGTGTCTCCATGGGGAGCACCGGTCTTGTTTGTGAAGAAGAAGGACGGGACTATGCGGATGTGCATAGATTACCGACAGTTGAATAAGCTGACCATCAAGAACAAGTATCCTTTGCCAAGGATAGATGATTTGTTCGATCAGCTTAAGGGAGCTGCGGTATTCTCAAAGATAGATCTAAGGTCGGGGTATCATCAGCTTAAGGTGAAGGAAGCGGATATCCATAAGATAGCTTTCCGAACAAGATATGGGCATTATGAATTTTTGGTAATGCCGTTCGGATTGACGAACGCCCCAGCTGCGTTCATGGATATGATGAATCGGGTTTTTCAACCCTACTTGGATCAGTTTGTTGTTGTTTTCATAGACGACATTCTTGTGTATTCCAAGTCTGAGTTGCAGCATGATGAGCATCTTCGGATAGTGTTGCAAGTGCTTAGGGAGAAGAAGCTGTATGCGAAATTCAGCAAGTGCGAATTTTGGCTGAAAGAAGTTGCGTTTTTAGGTTATGTGGTGTCTGCGGAAGGAATAAGGGTGGATCCTCGGAAGATTGAGGCGGTGTTAGATTGGAAACCACCTAAGTCTGTAGCTGAGGTTCGCAGTTTCTTGGGATTAGCGGGTTACTACAGAAGGTTCGTCGAAGGATTCTCCTTGATAGCGGCACCTTTGACGAAGTTGTTGAGAAAAGAGATACCTTTCGTGTGGGCAGATAAGCAGCAAGAGAGCTTTGACAAGCTTAAGAGGGTTTTGATTGAAGCTCCGGTTTTGATTCAGCCTGAGGCAGGGAAGGACTTTTGTGGTGTATTGTGATGCGTCTCACATTGGATTGGGATGTGTTCTGATGCAAGACGGGAAGGTGGTTGCGTATGCGTCTCGGCAATTGAGGTCTCACGAGGTTAATTATCCGACGCATGACTTGGAGTTAGCAGCGGTAGTCTTTGCTCTTAAGGTGTGGAGACATTATTTGTATGGAGAAAAGTCAGTAACCTACACGGATCACAAGAGTCTTAAGTCTCTACTGACTCAGAAGGAGCTGAATCTAAGACAGCGAAGATGGGTGGAGTTGTGAAAGACTATGATTGCTCTATAGAGTATCACCTGGGCAAGGCAAATGTCGTGGCAGATGCCCTAAGTCGGAAAATGGTGTCGGATCTAAGAGCGATGTTCGCACATCTTAGTCTTTATGACGACGGAAGCTTGTTGGCGGAATTACAAGTAAAGCCGATGTGGTTGAGTCAGGTGAAAGAAAGACAGTTGGTAGATGATGATTTAAGTGTTAAGCTACGGCAAGTGCAAAATGGGGAGTTGGAAGATTATGGTGTTAACAGCGATGGAGTTTTGTGTTTTAAGGGTAAGGTCTGTATGCCGAAGGATGAGGAGCTTAGGCGAAGAATTCTTCAGGAATCGCATGGTGGTTCTTATGCGATGCATTCGGGAGGCAGTAAGATGTACAGGGATCTCCGGGATCAATTTTGGTGGCCTGGTCTTAAGCGGGAAGTTACGGAGTTTGTGGGGAAGTGCTTAACGTGTCAGCAAGTTAAGGCTGAACACCAAGTTCCATCGAGATTGCTTCAGCCGATAAAGATTCCGCAATGGAAGTGGGAGCGTATCACCATGGATTTTGTTAGTGGGCTTCCTCTTACGCCTACTAAAAAGGATTCGGTATGGGTGATAGTGGATCGATTAACGAAGTCTGCACATTTCATTCCTGTGCGAGTTGATTACTCTTTGCAGAAATTGGCGAAGTTGTATGTGGCAGAGATTGTAAGATTGCATGGAGTGCCGGTGTCGATTATTTCGGATAGGGATCCAAGGTTTACGTCTCGGTTTTGGAAAGCATTACATCAGGCTTTGGGCACCAGACTAGACTTTTGTACGGCATTTCATCCTCAGTCTGATGGCCAGTCTGAGCGAGTAATCCAAGTATTAGAGGACATGTTAAGAGGATGTGTGATAGATTTCAGAGGAAGCTGGGAAGAGTTTTTGCCTTTAGCTGAGTTTGCATACAACAACAGTTACCAAGCCAGTATTCGGATGGCACCGTATGAAGCGCTATATGGACGAAAGTGTCGCACTCCTACGTGCTGGACAGAATTAGGAGAACGTCAGGTTTTGGGTCCTGAGATTGTGGCTGAATCCGAAGAAAAGGTTAAAGTAATTCGGGCTCGGTTGAAGGAGGCTTCTGATAGACAAAAGTCGTACGTAGATTTGAAGCGAAAGGAAATAGAATTTGTTGTGGGAGACCAAGTTGAAGCTTTGTGGGAGCCGGAGGAAACTATGCGACAGCAATACCCTCACTTATTCTTGTCAGGTAATTTCGAGGTCGAAATTTTTTTTAGGAGGGTAGAACTGTAATATCCAGGATTTAGGGTTATGAAATTTTTGCTTGAATGTGTGCATTGTTTTGTTGTGTGCTCTTTGTATGAGTTTTAGGGACTTCGAGAATTTTAGAATGTAAGGGATTGTCTTAGAAAAATATTAGATTTTAATCTTAGAAGGGGAGCTAAGCAAGTTTGGCCTTAAGAGAATTAATTTGAGGTTTTGATCATAAGTTGAGCTATTGGTAAAGTGGTGAAGGCGCATGGGTGAATGCATGAGGTGAGAGGTTCAAATCCTTTAGCTAGCAATTGGGAGGAATTTTTATTTTGTTTTCTTTCCTATAGTGTTGGTCAAACCTTATCTTGAATGGATAGACTTTTCTTTTATTTTTGGTTAGTAGACAAAAGGGAAAAGGCAAGTTAGTAGTTATGGTAAGGAATCAAGTTTATAAGGAAGGTTTAGGGGACAAGAGGCTTGAAGAGTAGGTGTTGTTTTGGAAGCTTTTCCATGGTCGACGGCATAAGGGGCTAAGGGAGTGGTTTAATTGTGATGGAAATTATGGGGTTGATAGGGAAGAATTAAGGAGGAAAAAGGGGGATTGTTTAGTCAATGTGTTGGCCAAATTTTGGTATGGGATTAGGGAGGTTTAGTTGACCAAAAAGTTGTCAATTTGTGCATTTTTCCTTTGTCCAATACTTTTTTCTCTTAGCCGAATTTATCTATTGGCATTTAGTTTGCTTTGTTTTGGCCTTTGCATTTTTGACCAAATAGGTACTTTTATTTCTTCTTTTCCTCTCAAAGTTTTATCTTCTTTTGATACCAAAATATTGTCACTTTTGAAGACACTTATCATTCCTTTTCTTACTCTCTAGTGCCGAATTCATCTTGCACCAAAAGCATTTTCTCTTATTTTCTTTTTCTTTTCATTCTCTTTCTCTCTTCACTTTCTTTTTCATAACCGAAACTATCCTATTCTTTTCACCATTTTTCTTTCTTTTCTTTTTGAAAACCGAAACCATCATATGTGAAACTACCATCTTTTCTCTTCTTTTGTTAAAGCCGAAATCACCATTCCTTTTCTTTTAAGTTGTTAAGGCCAAATTTCTTTATAGTTCTAGTAAGGGTTAATCAATCATCGTGTTATGGGTAAGGTTTTTCTATCACTCGTTTCTTCTTTATTTTTCTTTGGATTAATCGATTTTAGGAATCTAATTCTCTTATTTCTCCGTGGCTAAACCATTGAAGGAAGATTTTCGGGGTTTTCTTGTAGTCAACGTTAGGGAGAGATCGTTCGAGTTTGAGTAATCCAAAGGTAAGGGATAATGATATTCGGCCAAAGGCCATATCTTTTTAGTGATAACCGATTTCTCACATAGTGATATGTAGGTTCTGTCGACGTGTAGGCAAGAGTCAGAAATCCTAAAGTTCTATCGCTCTTTGTGTTTGCAAGGTGTGTAACTTATACTAAATTTCTAATTGATTAATAGCTTTATTAATGTAGATGTGTTTATAAAGAAATATAAATGATTATGGCTTCGGGTACCATTCAATGGTATGGTGAATTGAGGTACGTTATTCCTTCGTACTATGTATGATTTTAATATGAAACATGTTCGATATTTGATTATGATTTTGGGATAATGTACAAGACATGATATTTGCATCAATAATAATGCTATATGCATAATATGAAATGTGTCCGATTCCGATATGATTATGAGATATATGGCATGATTATGAAATAATATGTTATTGCATGGGCATATGGGTAATATTGAAAGGGGAAGTGTTCTGGTGGTTTTACCACATTATTCGGTGACTTCGGTCACGATATTATGAATCCGGTGACATCGGTCACGATACTATGAATCCGGTGACTCTGTCACAATTATCTGGTGGCTATGCCACGATTATAAGGGCGATGTGCATGTTGACTGCAACAACTGCCTTCGATGGTGTGTAGCGGATGGAGGGTCGATTTAGTAATCCCCACGGTGTGATTGGTAGGTACGGGTGGTGTGTAGCGGATGGATATCTAAGTTGGTTCGGGATTGCATTTCATTTTATATATATGTGATTTAATCAATTATTATTTGCTATGATCGATTGGACTTTTTAGTATATTGTTACACATTGAGTCTATGGACTCACCCTTTTATGGGATATCATTTCAGGTGATGCACAATGATTTGGACCGGGTCAGCGTGGACTACGTGGTGGCCATTGCTCAATTTAATTGGGTTTTCCTTATTATTAAATTTATTACGTTTCCTATATATTTTGAGATTTAACTTTGGATATGTTTTTGTAATAAGGCCGCCATTAGCTATGTTTCTTTTACATTTTAATTTATATTCTGCTACGATCAACTTTAATTAATTAGTTAAATATTTTCGATAATCGTATTTCAAAATTTAAGTTACAAAAATGATTTTTAACGAGTACATATTTCAAATATATTCTCTTACTCTAATAAAATTACATGTTTTACCAAAACGACAAAACGAGTTTTTATCGAGGAGCATACCAGATCCGGTCGGGGCTTGTGGGCCGGGTTTGGGGTGTTTCAAAACTCTAGTGGCCTTATTATAAAAACCAAGCCCAATTTAAAATAAACTTAAAATAAAGCTAAACAGAAATTTACTAAATATTTTGGAGAAGTATTCCGATGTATGGCCACTACCGAGTCATCCATGGCCCAAGTCCACATCACTGAGCATCATCTGCAAGGGTTAAGAAAGGGGGGTGAGTTGCAAGAACTCAGTGTATAATCCCCTTACCATCATCCACTGGGTCTGAACCCGTTTAGCAAGAACTTGGGCTTGAGCCCATAAAACAATAATTTGGGCCGAAGCCCATTTAGCAATATCTTGGACCTAAGCCCATTTACAATCATAACATTATAACATGTATATACTATGCATGTGATATGAAATTCCCAACCAAGCCTAAATTTCCATCCGCTACACACCACCCGTACCAACCAGCACACCTGTGGCGATCAAGTCAACCCACCCCGCCAACACACCAATCGCAGGCATAAAGCCATTTAAAATGTTTGTGGCAGAGCCACCGAACTAGAGTGTGGCAGAGCCACCGAACTAGATTGTGGCAGAGCCACCGAACTAGATTGTGGTAGAGCCACCAAAACTTCTCTTCAATTTTTATCCCAACCCATGCAATCATGTATGCATATACAAAGCATAACAATATTCATATGATAATTTCAACATAAGGCCCATACTACAAGTTGGCCTATTAAGCAATCTAGCAATTTGGCCCTTTAAGCAGACTAGCAATTTGGCCCATTAATCGATCTATCAACTTTGGCCCATTAATCACATGAGGCCCTTTTCAAAATTTTCACACTTTGACCAATTTATCAAATAATTTGTATGGCCCAAAATATCACTTTTTAACCAAATAGCCCATTAAGGCAATTTCGTAATTCGGTCCATAGGGACATTTCGCAATTCGGCCCATTAGGGGCATTTTGATAAAAACGACCCATTGAGGTTATTTTTTGTAATTTCGCAATCCAAGGGTATTTCGGTAATTTACCCTCCAAGGGTATTTTAGTAATTTTGCAACCCAGGGGTATTTTGGTAATTTACCCTCCAAGGGTATTTTAGTAATTTCGCAACCCAAGGGTATTTCGATAATTTACCCTCCAAGGGTATTTTAGTAATTTTGCAACCCAAGGGTATTTCAGTAATTTACCCTCCAAGGGCATTTTAGTAATTTTGCAACCCAAGGGTATTTCTGTAATTTACCCTCTAAGGGTAATTCGGTAGTTTTACCCACCAAGGGTAATTCGGTAATTTACCCTCTAAGGGTAATTCGGTAATCTCGTAACTAAAACTTAACTAGTAATTTGGGACATACAAATTTAAACTGTTCATCTGCGTCATACTGACTAAACTGACCATAACTCCATTTAGAAAACTCAAAATCTAGATCTGTAAATTTTCCTTGGAACTAGACTCATATATCTTCTTACTGTAATTTTTTCATAATTTTTGGCTTAGCCATTTAGTACAGTTTATTCCTTAAAGTTTCCCTTGTTCCACTGTCCAATGATTCTGACCTCTCTTAACTTAAATTTAAATATCTCACTGTACGGTTTTCATATATTGATCCAACTTCTTTCTAATGAAAATAGGCTCACTAAGGAATCCATACATATAAATTATAACCCATAATTCACTTTGTACAATTTTATATGATTTTTCCAAGACAGATCAGGGAACCACGAAGTCATTCAGAACCAGTCTCACTAAAATTAAGATATCTCAGAATATAAAATTCCTTTTTCCTCTTCGTTTCTTCCATATTAAAAAAGACACAAAAAGATTTAATTTGATATCTTATTAACTTTCTAATTCCCTTTCTTCTATTTTTGTGATTTTTCAAAAACACGTCACTGCTTCTAACTAAAACTGCTTCTAACTAATTTGATATCATACGCACGCCCGAGTGATCGCGGATGCCAGTTTTTAGTTTTCTTCGGTATTTCGACCGATTAGCAGCATATTTCATACAAACTTTCAGAGAAGTGTGAGATTACACACCATTTCAGATATGTATACGGAAGGGTATGAGATTACACACCTTATTCGGAATCCGTAACGCGATGCTCTCCGCGGCACCAAAAATCCAAGTCACTTATTACGAGGGATAGATGATCGCGCGATTTGATTCCTATCGTGACCGACAAACTATTAATCCATTTAGTAACCAATCGAAATAATCCATAAAGAACTCCTTACCTTGTTAACATTGGATTCGATTTCCACCGATTGACTTATGGCTACGGATGATACATGGCCACCCACTTAGAACACGATTTAATCGAAGAAAAGAGTGTCTACCCAAATGAGAAAGAATTTATGAAGAAGTGATTGTGGATTGAGAGGTTCGGTATTGACTTGAGGTTTTGGCAATGAGAGGAGACGTTGGAGAAAAGAACACAAAAGGATGCCAAAAGAAAATTAGGCCTCTCAAGCACCAAAAATCCTACCAAATGATTAAAGCAAATTCAGCTACCCTCTCCTTCACCAAAACCGTCCATACCTTTGCAAATAAGCCAAAATTTACCAACCCAAAACTTTAAAAAAAAAACCAACATGCTCCCTTATTTTCCTCCTTACCATAACTTTAGCCACCTTTCCATAATTTAATAAGTCCACCTTACCTAAAATCCCTTATTTTCCTCCTTACCTTAACTTTAGCCACCTTTCCATAATTTAATAAGTCCAATTTGCCTTATTTAAAGCTTGGCCGAAATTTAGGGAAAGAGTACAAAATTAATAGTCAAAATTTGCACACAATGGGATTTGAACCTCTTCCCTCAAGGTACTTCACTTGATGCCATAACCTCCTTGCCATATGCTCATTTATGCTAGCAAATTACTCTTTTATTTCCATAAGCCTTGATGCCGCTTACTATCTCTCCTTAATAGGCTTAAACACAAAATTTTACTAAGGCCCAACTTTAACTCGAAACTTCATAGAACCCCGTAACTTTCTAAAATCATCTTCTTAATAAGTCCAACTTGGAATAATGTCATTCTCTTGTTCTCAAAAAATTTAAACACTCCTATGCCCAAGGCCCAATGGGCCCAATCCTACTAGGCCCAATTTCGGGATGTTACAATTCTACCCTCTTTAAAGAAAATTTCGTCCTCGAAATTTCCAATCAACTATTAAACACACTGCTCAAATCAGACCACTATGCTTTCGGTGCGCACTCCGATCTTAATAACACTAATATACTTTTAACAAAATCTTGAATCCTCATTCACAACCAAACATCTAACCACAGAAGCAATCAGTCATCTACCACTTATACTTAAAATTTCTCTACACTCAATCATCATATCCAACCAAAACATACCTGACTTGATGGTGATGAAACAATCCCGAGCCTTACGCTCCTTAGACCCGCATCTCAAGCGTGCTCCTGACCTCCTCCAACATTCTCCCGAATGATGCCTTCTGCAATAATTGCAAGCCGAAAAGTTTGGACGTGAGCGCTAGAGGACGTGGACGTGGTAGAGGTGGCCGTGGTAGAGGCCGAGGAGCTAGAGCCGTGTCTGAGGCATCGGGACATATGCCAGAAATGGATGCAACGGCATCACCTGTGTCGAAAAATGGATCCCATGACCATATGAGAGAGGACATTGCTTTGACCCAAGCAATGTTGCGAGTCCTAAAAAGGGTTGCTGTGTAACACCTCAAACCCGGCCCAAACACCACGATCGGATCTGGCATGTCACCAAGAAGATTTAGTAAAACATGTCGCATTTTTGGAAAACATTTGTCGAGTTTAAACATTTATACCAGAAAACTTAATGATTTGATAGTTTATAAAAGATATACATTTTATGTGTTGCCTTTATGAATTAAAACCCGAAATTTAGTACATGCCCTAGTTTATATTTTCCGCCGAAATTAAGTGTCCAATAATAGTAAAAACCCCAAAAGAAAGCCCAAAGTATAAGGCTAGTGGCCCATGGCCTTATTACAATAAAATATAAAACCCAAAATAATTTAACATATTGAAGGAAAATTTAAATAAATGGCGTCCTTGCTGTAACAAATCGAACTCTTGCATGGCCACCTTGCGCTCCCCTCCAGCCCGGTCCGATGCACTAAGTGCTACCTGAAAAAAATGTTAAATAATAGGGTGAGTCACAGGACTCAGTGTGCAACCCTCGCGCACCATCAGACTGGGCCTTAGCCCCACAGAACAGATAACAAAATATAATATATCAGGAATTAATATCAGGAATTATGCAAAGCCCAACCCAATCCTAGGTTTCCATCCGCTACACACCACCCTTACCTGCCAATCACACCATTGGGGATTTCTACAATCAACCCACACCGCTACACACCATCGATGGCAGTCATGCTGCAGTTAGCTGCTCATCGTCAGATCATGGCAATAGCCACTACAACAGATCATGGCAAAAGAAACCACTACAACAGATCATGGCAAAAGCCACTACAACAGAACACTTCCCCTTTCATCAATCACTCAACCCGGTGCAATCACAGAAACCAGCGTACATGTTTATCATATCAAATCAACAGAACCATTCACTTTAGAATGACAGAGATCACTAACCTGGTGATTCACCTTTACCCTCCTCGGGTTTTCAACAGCCATGCCAGTATTTCGGCATTTAATAGAATATAACAGATTTATAAACATATACTAACAGACAATCCAAATGGTGTGAGAATGTTACACACCTCATAACACGTAGTACTACTCTCTATGTCGATACCCTCACTAATCAGATCTACTGCCCTTTGTCTACAACTTTGCTCAAAAGCCGAAAGAACGCGAAGATAAGGCCTCTCCTATATTCGGCCAAGGGTTAGTGTTTTACCCAAATTATACGTTTAAATTAATAGATCTCCTTACCTTGAAATCTCGAAAGTAATACGATCCGAGTGCTACTGAACTCTGGCTTAGAAATCTAAGCGATTGAATCCCCTTCAAATCCTGGAATGCCGCAAATGAGAGAAAACACCCGATTAGTTAACCATATAGCCATTCGGCTAAGATCTATAAAACCCGGAAAAAAGATTGAAATCTCGTGAATCGACACTTACCTTTAGTTTTCTTCAAGATTCGGCCCAAGCAGACACCATAGAAGGAATTCGGCAATCATAGGAGATGAGATCTAGGGATTTCAGCTTTAAAGAAAATCCCGGAAGAGATGAACAAGAGGGAGATTTCGGCTACAAGAACAAACAAGAGTGTAGTTTTACTTTTTTAGTGAATGGGAGAAGAATAACAATGGAGATCAGAAGATTCGACTAAAAGGAAATTTTCAAAGAAAGAAGAAAGGGTGAGGGAGGTGGTGATTTTCGGCTTTTGGAATAGAAAAGATGAAGAAAGAAAACAAAAGAGATGGCCCTCAAATTTTCGGCACACCTTTAGCCTATACTCAATCGATTTTCCCCCCTCTCCTATGTTTGATTTTCGGCCAACACTAGCCTTCCTGATAGATCCTCATCCTATCCCTTATCCCTATCAAAACACCCATCCAAAAGAGGCTTAATTATCTCCAACTCTTCCCTCCTTTATCAGCTTTAATTATCCACATATTAAAACAATAAAACTCCTATAATTTAGCCTTGTTGCCGTCCCTCCTAGCTTCTCTATAAGTGTCGAATTTGGCCCAAAAAATGGCCCCAAGTGGCCAAAACTTGAGCCCCTCAATCCACTAGTGACGCCACCCCCTGCTCTTTTGTAGCGCCACCAACCTTTGGGTCATAAGCCCATTTTGTCATTTAAAACCCAGAACTACCCTTTAAAGTGCTAGAGTGTCTTCTTGAGCCCAATCTAGACCCCTAACCCTCAATTTAATATTTTAAGCATACATCACATAAAATACACAGGTCCAATAATTCGGGATGTTACATGCTGGGCCTAGAACTGGGCCAGCAGCTCGTGGATCAATATCGGAACGACTTAAATCAAGTGGTGCCGAGGTTTTTAGAGGTGTTTCCGGTGTAGCTCTGAATGTTGCAGAATATTGGCTCGAGGCAGTGGAACGAATCCTAGATGATTTGGAGTGCACCGTCGAGCAGAAACTAAGAGGAGCGGTGTCCTTGTTAAGGGACGAGGCATATCAATGGTGGCTTACTGTTCGAGAACGCACTGAGGTTGTACTTGTTACTTGGGATTTCTTCAAAGCTGCTTTCCAAGGGAAGTATGTCGGGACAAGTTATGTGGATGCCCGGAGGAAGGAATTCCTGAATCTGGTTCAAGGAAATAAGATGGTGGCAGCTTACGAGGCAGAATTTCTTCGCTTGAGCCGTTAAGCTCGCACGACAGTGCCAACTGATCATGAGCACTGTGTATGTTTTGAGGATGGATTGAATGATGAGTTGCGGGTGCTGATAGCCCCACAACAAGTAAGGACTTTTGCCACACTTGTGGAGAAAGCCAAGATAGTCGAAGAGGCTAAGAACTCAGAACGCCAGAACCGGGAAAGAGTCAGAGGCAAGAGGGACTTTAAGTACTCGGGTTCTTCTAAAATGTTCCAAAAGAGGCCTCGAAATGATGAGCCAGCTCAAGCTAGAGCACCTGTGGCTACCAATCAGAGTCGAGACTTTGCTGACTGTGGGAAATGACACCCCGGGGAATGCTGGAAGAGAACTGGTGGTTGTTTTAAATGTGGTTCCAAGGATCACCAGTATAGGAATTGCCCTCAACAGACTACTCCGACTCAGGAAGCTCGTAACCCTGATGCACAGCCTGCCAGAGGCGCTCAACAGCCACCGAGAGGCCGTGGACCAGGTCGTGGTGGTAATGGTGCTGGACGTGGTCAAGGTGCACCGGGTCGAGGTAATGGCTTTAGAGGTAACGCGTAGGCAAGACAGCTGGGGTTGGTCTATGCGGTCAAGCGTCGGGAGGATGGTGATGCACCTGATGTGATAACTAGTACGTTCTTCATCTTTGATGTACCTGCCACTGCTTTGATAGATATCGGGTCTACCCACTCGTATGTTACTAGTGCCATATCTGGAAACTTGAATATTAGATCTGAGATTACCGATAGAGAGATGACGGTAATTAGTCCTTTAGGACAGTCTGTAATCGTGAATAAATTGTTTAGAGACGTGCCTTTAGAAATTCAAAGAGAAATATTTCTGGCGAATTTGATGGAACTGCCTTTCGGCGAATTCGATCTTATTTTGGGCATGGATTGGTTGGTAAAGCACCGGGTGCAATTGGATTGTGCTGCAAAGCGGATGTCAATCAGGACTTTGGATGATAAGGAGGTAGTAATGATAAGCGAGCGAAGGAACTTTTTGGCAAATGTGGTATCTGCTTTAAAGGCAGAAAAGTTGGTGCGAAAAGGGTATGGAGTGTTCCTAGGCTTCATTAGTGCTTTGGATGCCAAGGAGTTGTCAGTGGGGGGTGTGAGAACGGTAAAAGATTTTCCTGATGTCTTTCCTGAAGAACTTCCGGGACTACCTCCAGATCGGGAAGTAGAATTTGGCATTGAGCTTATGCCCGGAACGGCTCCAGTGTCCATTGCTCCTTATAGAATGGCGCCGAAGGAGTTAGCGGAGCTTAAAGCTCAAATTCAAGAATTGTTGGATCGGGGTTTTATCCAACCGAGTGTGTCTCCGTCGGGAGCACCAGTTTTGTTCGTCAAGAAGAAAGATGGGTCGATACGTATGTGCATTGATTATAGGCAGTTGAATAAATTGACGATCAAGAATAGGTATCAATTACCGAGAATCGACGACCTGTCTGATCAATTGAGAGGAGCTTCAGTTTTCTCCAAGATTGATTTGAGATCGGGTTATCATCAACTCAAGGTTAAGGAGGCAGATATTCATAAGAGGGCATTTCGAACTCGTTATGGACATTATGAGTTTTTAGTGATGCCATTCGAGTTGACCAATGCACGAGCTGCATTTATGGACATGATGAACCGAGTCTTCCAACCCTATCTAGACCGGTTCGTGGTGGTGTTCATAGATGATATTTTGGTATATTTGAGGAATGAAGAAGAGCATGACTCACATTTGCGCATAGTATTGCAAATACTGCGAAATAAACAACTTTATGCCAAATTTAGTAAGTGCGAATTTTGGCTGAAGGAAGTGACTTTCTTGGGCATTGTGGTGTCAGCCGAAGGAATAAGAGTTGATCCTCGGAAGGTAGAGGCTGTGTTGGATTGGAAACCACCGAAGTCAGTGGCTGAAATTCGGAGTTTCTTGGGTTTGGCTGGTTATTATAGATGCTTTGTTGAGGGGTTTTCGTTGATCGCTGCACCCTTAACTAAACTGTTGCGAAAGGGAGTACCGTTTGTGTGGGGAGGTAAACAACAAGAGAGTTTTGAGAAACTGAAGAAGATTTTGACGGAAGTGCCAGACTGATTCAACCTGAGGCTGGAAAAGAGTTTACCGTTTACTATGATGCGTCACACACGGGCTGGAAAAGGTGGTAGCTTATGTATCTCGTCAGTTGAGGCCGCATGAAGTCAACTATCCTACTCATGATTTGGAGTTGGTTGCGGTGGTTTTTGCTTTAAAAATTTGGAGGCATTATCTCTACGGTGAGAAGTCTATCATTTATACGGACCATAAGAGTCTTAAGTACCTCCTTACCCAAAAGGAGTTAAACTTGAGACAACGGAGATGGGTGGAGCTGTTAAAGGATTATGACTTCTCAATCGAGTATCATCCTGGAAAGGCTAACGTGGTGGCAGACGCGTTGGGTCGTAAGGTAGTATTGGAGTTAAGAGCAATGTTTGCTTATCTCAGCTTGTATGAGGATGGTAGTCTGCTAGCGGAACTTCAAGCGAAGCCTTTGTGGTTAGAACAGATCAAGAAAAAGCAGTTATCAGATAAAAAGTTGGGTCCTTTAATGCAACAAGTTGAAAGTGGTGTAATAGGGGACTTTGGAATGAACCAGGATGGAGTGCTGTGTTTTCGTGGAAGAGGTTTGTATGCCCATGGATTTGGATTTGAGACAAATGATTCTGTGGGAGGCGCATAGTAGCCCTTATGCTATGCACCCTGGAGGAAATAAGATGTATCGGGACCTACGAGAGCAGTATTGGTGGCCAGGGTTGAAGCGAGAGGTTACCGATTTCGTGAGTAAGTGCTTGACTTGTCAACAAGTGAAGGCGGAACATCAATTACCATCGGGTTTATTGCAACCGGTAAAGATTCCTCTATGGAAATGGGAGCGGATAACGATGGACTTTGTTAGTGGGTTACCTTTAACACCTACTAAGAAAGATTCCGTTTGGGTGGTAGTAGATCGATTGACAAAGACTGCTCATTTTCTACCAGTTCGTACGGATTACTCGCTGCAGAAGTTGGCTAAGCTGTATGTATCTGAGATCGTGAGGTTGCATGGAGTACCAGTGTCTATCATATCGGACAGGAATCCTAGGTTTACATCACGGTTTTGGAAAGCTTTGCATGAGGCTTTGGGAACAAAGTTAAACTTCAGTACGGCTTTTCATCCTCAGTCAGATGGTCAGTCAGAAAGAGTTTGTTATATACAGTGATGCTTCATTAAATGGTCTGGGATGTGTTCTGATGTAGGAAGGAAAAGTTGTAGCTTATGCCTCGAGGCAGTTGAAGCCTCGAGGCAGTTGAAGCCTCATGAAAAGAATTATCCAACACACGATCTTGAGCTAGCTGTGATTGTGTTTGCACTTAAGATTTGGCGCCATTATCTGTACGGTGAGAAATGTCACGTGTTTTCAGATCATAAAAATTTGAAATATTTGATGACTCAGAAAGATTTAAACCTGCGTCAGAGAAGATGGCTTGAGTTGTTGAAAGATTACGAGCTTGTGATAGGTTATCATCCAGGTAAAGCAAATGATGTTGCAGATGCTCTGAGTCAAAAATCATTGTTTGCACTACATGCTCTGAATGCCTAGTTAGATTTGACTGATGACAGTTTTGTGATAGCTGAATTAAAAGCAAAACCGTTGTTTTTATAATAGATATATGATGCTCAGAAATATGATAATGAATTACTAGCGAAACGAGCTCAGTGTGAAGTAAATTCCGAATCTGAATTTCAAATTATTGATGATTGTTTGAGATTCTGGAATCATATCTGTGTTCTGAGAAATTCAGAGCTGATTCAGTTAATTTTGAGTAAAGCTCATAATAGTAGTCTATCTGTTCATCCGAGAAGTACTAAAATGTATCATGATTTGAGATGACACTACTGCTGGTCTGGGATGAAACGGGACATTTCTGACTTTGTTACGAAATGTTTAGTTTGTCAGCAAGTGAAAGTTGAACATCAAGTTCTGTAACATCCTAAAAATTGAGTATCGTTATGTTGCATAACTTTGGTGCTTAGCTAGTGAATGATTTAATTTGTGTGTTTATTATATAGCCTTGAGAAGGCTCGGGATTTATTCAGAATTAGAATAAATTTTAGTAAGGAGTACTTTATTGAAGTGGAACAAGTGACCTTGATGTTTAAGGAAATTAAGTGAAAAAAGCTAGCATAAGTGAGGTAGTAGTAAAGTGGAGTTGGCGCCATAAGTATTGCTTGAGGGAAGAGGATCGAATCCCTTGTTATGCATGTGGAATTTTTATTTTTGCTTCCCATCTTTATAGTGTCGGTCAAGCTAGTATTTATGGTAGCTTGGACTTTATTTTTATGGCAAGTTGGCTAATGGTTTAAGGCAAGAATTGAACATAGGGAAAGAAATCAATGGGATAAGGTATGTAGGGGACACAAGGCACATTTTAAGGAATGTGTTTTGGAAAGTTTGGAATGGCCAAACTTTGTCCATGAACTTGGACGGTTTTGGGGGCTAGGGGGTGGCCGAATTTTTGTTGATGGCATTGGTAAGGTTGTGTAGCTAGTAGTCACTCTCATTTTGGTCATTTTTGTTTCTCCCAAAACACTTTTCTTTTCATCTTTTCCTCTCATAGCCGAATGCACTTTAGGCCTTGGTGAACATATTTGTTTTTCTTCTTTTGGTCATTCCATTTTGACCATTTTGGTCTAAATTTGCCTATTCTCTCAAGTCATTTTCCCCTAGTGCCGAAAACACCAAGACTTGAAGGCCAATTTCTTTTTTTTTCCTTCTCCATAGCCGAATGCTCTCTAGCCTCAAACCTTTCTTTTTGATCATCTTTCATTCTTGAAATGAACCAAAACCGAAACCTCTAATTGTCCTATACCTCTATTTCATCTTTTTCTTCTTACAAAATCCATTCAACATTTTCTCCCTTCTCTTTTCCTCCATGGCTGAATATTGCTAGCATCATCTTCATCAAATTTTTCTTCTTGGCCGAACCTCCCTCTTCACATATATTTTCTTATCAATCGTTCTCTTTTCACTCGTTTTGAATAATCGGTAAGAACTCTTTTCAAATCTTTATTCTCTTCTTTTCTTTAGCCGAATATATATTAGTTTGGGAGGGTCTTTTGACCGAAAATAGCATCCTCTATCCCTTTCTCTTAGACAATCTTTTCGTCTTTATAGTGATAAAGTGAAGGCCGAAACTCGGAGTATTCGTAATAATCATGAATCGCTAGGATTTGGTTCAAAGTGTTAAGGTAAGAGTTTATATCAAGGACTTCCATATTACTTGTTATTTCGTCAAAGATGAGTTATTACTCGATTTTATTTTAGGGATGTTATCACTCGATTTTCATCCCGTGAACGTAGGATTTCGTGGAAAACAAGATAGGGTTGAAAAGGGTGGTGAATAGTGTTCGGAAGAGGGGCGGTTTCACTATTCCCTCTAGATTCAAGCGAAGGGCTGTTTCGGCAATCCAGGATTTTCCACCGGGTTATGGACCCTCATCTGAGGAGAATCGATTATTCGAAGTTGTTCGTAGTTCGGAGCCATTAGCTGTTCGGGATTTCCCATTGGGTTGTGAACCGTCAACCGGAGAGAACCGACAAATAGTTGTTGTTCGAGATTCCGAGGGTAAAGATCTAGATTGCTTATCTTTAGTATAGATTTATATTAAGTATTAGTGTTCTAATCAAGCGTGACACGTATTTAGGTATCGACGAGCGGGAAAGTATAGTTCTCACCGTAATCAGGTGTGTAATTTCACACTTATCTCATGGGTTAGATGTTATACCGTTATTAAGCATTAGTCTAATAATCGTAAAGTTGGTAAAATCGGAAAAAAATATGGTTTATTAATACTTTAGTGTAAGTGCATGAAATCGGTATTAAAATCGTGAAAGTTACGAAATCGCCCTTAATGGGCTAATATGATAAAAAGTGATATATGGGCCTCATGTGTTAATAGGCCGTTTCGATAGATTGCTTAATGGGCCGTTTTGATAGATTGCTATATAGGCCGATTTGTTATATTGCTTAATGGGCCATTTTGATAGATTGCTATATGGGCCGATTTGTTATATTGCTTAATGGGCCAAATTGTGAAATGGGCCAAATCGTGATAAATGGGCCAAATTGTGAAATGGGCCAGTTTTGTAATAATTTCAATTATTTATGGGCCTTATGTTGAATTTATCATATAAATGAATGGTTATGCATTTTAAATACATGATTGCATGGGTTGGGATATTTTGATTAAGAGGAGAAGGCTTCGTGCCTAGTTTAAATGGCTTAATGCCTGCGTATTAACGGCCACTGGCCTGTGAAATATTGTATTAAATGGCTTAATGCCTGCGTGTTAATGGCCACTGGCCTACGAATCATTGTTTTAAATGGCATTTTGCCTGCGAATTAAATGGCTTAATGCCTACGATTGGTGTGTTGGCGGGGTAGATTGACTTGATCCCCACAGGTGTGCTAGTTGGTACGGGTGGTGTGTAGCGGATGGAAATTTAAGCTTGGTTGGGAATTGCATTTTACATACATTTTTAATTACTATATTGTTATATTCGTAAATGGGCTCAAGCCCAATTAAATGCTTGAATGGTTTGGCCCAGTGGACTTGGTAAGTGGGTTACACACTGAGTTCTAAGTAACTCACCCCGTTTTCTTACCCTTTTTAGGTAATGATAATTGATGGAGGCTTGGGCCGGGGATGACTTCGCGGGGGCCATACTTCAAATGATGGTTTTTATGAACTTTGAACTACTCTTTAGTATTTTTACTTAATTAATTTTTTAGTTGTGATGTAATAAGGCCTCTGGTATTATTTTTATGGATTTTTACTCGTGGATGGATTTTAATATGTTTTAGATACTAAAAGGGGACTATTTTAATTTTATAAATGTTTTCTTAAATTTATGTATAAAAAGGGGTTTTTCTTAAATATCACTAACTCGTAAAAATTTCTGTGAAAACTCTTTTATGAATTTTGTTTTCAAAATTCCTTTTGAATTCTTTTAAACTTCTTTAAAAATTTAACCAATTATTTCTCTAAGATCAAATTATAAACTCTTATGTTCTAAAATCATTGATTTCAAATTAACCTCGGTTTTTGATAAACTCCATCTCCAAAATAGTTTTTGAAGATCTATTTTCTTTAATTCATTAGATGACTAGATGTATGTTCGATTTGTGTGGCATACCAAGTCTAGTCTTAACGCATAGACTGGGTTTGGGGTGTTACAAGTTCAGTCTTGTTTGTTACAGCCAATCCTGATTTATGAATGGAAATGGGATAGAGTGACGATGGATTTTGTTTCTGGTTTGCCTCAGACTCCGAGAAAGAAAGATGCGATTTGGGTCATAGTTGACCGATTGACGAAGTCTGCCCATTTCATTCCTGTAAGATCTGACTATTCACTTGATAGATTAGCTGAACTTTATATTTCAGAAATTGTGAGATTGTACGGGGTGCCACTATCCATTGTGTCAGATAGAGATCCGAGATTCACATCACGATTCTGGAAGAAATTGCATAAAGCTTTGGGCACGAAATTACACTTCAGTACAGCTTTTCATCTGCAAACAGATGGTCAATCTGAGAGGATCATTTAGATTCTTGAAGATATGTTAAGATGTTGTGTTCTTAAATTTAACGGTACGTGGGAACAGTACCTGCCTTTGATTGAATTTGCATACAACAATAGTCAAGCATCAAAATGGCACCATATGAAGCTTTGTACGGACGTAAATGTCGTACACCTCTGTATTCAGAACAGAAAGTGAAATTGATCCGAGATTGTTTGAAAGCAGCATCTGATCGTCAAAAATCGTATGCGGACTTGAAACGAAAAGATATGGAATTTGAAGTCGGCGATAAAGTATTTCTTAAATTGTCTCCATGGAAGAAAGTGCTTCGATTCGGTCGTAAAGGCAAATTGAGTCCGAGGTTCATCGGACCGTATGAGATTATTGAACGTGTCGGACCTGTTGCTTATAGATTAAAGTTGTTGTCTGAGTTAGAAAAGATTCATAATGTATTTCATATTTCAATGCTCCGTAGATATCGATCCGATCCGTTACATGTGATTGCCCCATCTGAAATTGAAATCCGATCTGATATGACATACGAAGAGGAACCGATCCATATCTTAGCTCGTGAAGTAAAAGAGTTGAGAAACAATAAAATACTGTTAGTGAAAGTTCTATGGCATCGTCACGAAAGAGGCTACGTGGGAGCCTGAAAATTCAATGAGACAACAATATCCGACTCTGTTTAACGGTAAGATTTTCGGGGACGAAAATCCCTAAGGGGGAGAATTGTAACAGTCTGGTTTATGCCCTAGTTAGAATAGTGGTTTCGGGACCACAAATCCGAGTTCGTATAATATTTTAATATTATTTTCTGTGCCGTTGATGAGTGTTTAAGCATGTGTTAAATTTTCGTAAGCTAATTTGTTCATTTATGTGTTTAATTTGACAAAAGGATTAAATTGCATAAAGTTTAAAAGTGGCTTTTCATTTGATTAAGTGGTTTAATTGATGTGGCTTTGGATTGTAAGGGTTTTATGTTGCAATTTGGCCAAAATATGGCTAGTGGACGGCAACATGGTTTTATAATATGTTTTTATATGATATTTTATAAATTAAAATTTATATTATGTTTATTTATTAACTTATTATTATAATACAAAGCATTTAAAGAAAAAGAAAGCCAAATTGCTTTATCTTTGGCCGAATATCAAAAAGAAAAAGAAAAGAAGAAGAAAACAAGGTTTCGACTAGGTTTGAGCTTAATTAAGGTAAGTTTTAACTTCGGTTTTTGATAATTTCTATGTTTTTGCAATCGTTGCTTTGAGAGCTACAAAACCCATGTATTAATTCGGTGAATTGATGATGTTTGTGTGAGATGCCATTGTTGATATGTTGAGTTTTGAGATGAGTTTAGTTGTTAAATGAAAGATTTGAGCTAGATGGACATGTTATGTTCTTGAAGTTTTGATGAATTTAGCTAAATAGGGCTAAATTGTGAAAATAGCTAATTGAGGGACTAAATTGCTAATTTGTTGTAAAATATGGGCTTGTATGTGATGTATGAGCATTTGGCTAAACATGAGTATGGGTAGATTTTGTGAATTTGATGTTTTGAGAAAAATGGACTAGATTGATAAATTATGCAAATGTGAGGGTTAATTTGTAAACAGTCCTAAATGTGTGTCCTTGGATTGAATTGAATGAATTAGTAAATAAAAGCGTTAATTCTGAATATGTTTAGATCACTAACAGAGGAAAACAGACTTAGATCGCGGGAAAGCAAACGTAAACGAGTAGCCGTTTCCATTCCAATAGATCGAATCTGAGGTAAGTCATTATGCAAATAAACGTACTTGTATGAAATTGTAATTGTTTATATGACTAATGTTGATAATGGATGCTTATGAGAGGATTATGCATATGAATTCCGAGATAAGTTTGATATAGTGACTAAGTTCGAGAAGTCCCGTACGAACCTAGGAATAGATAGGATTAGCTATGTCATGACATAGGTATCTGTTCTGTATTTATCATGTAAGACCACGTCTGGGACATTGGCGTTGATTTGAGACTCGTGTAAGACCACGTCTGGGATGTTGGCATCGATATGAGCTTTACGTGTAAGACCACCTCTGGGACATTGGCATCGTTATGATCCTTGCGTGTAAGACCATGTCTGGGACATCGGCATAGTATTGATTCGTGTAAGACCCTGTCTGGGACAGTGGCATCGATATCAAAGTGCGTATAAGACCTCGTCTGGGACGTTGGCATTGTACGACTATTCCAAACTTTCTGAGTATCCTACTAGATTCCTTACGGTTTAACGGGCAAGTCTGTGATAAGAATTGCAAATCCGAGCTTTGATAAATTAAGTGAATGAATATCCATTTCAGGTACGTTGCTTATATACTAATTGTGTATATAAGTTAAGTATCTATGTGATCATATTATGATGTTACATATATGGAATTGATGATACGATATGTAAAGTCATGACTAGATGAACTATATGCATATATGGTATGTGATTTGGAAATATGGTAAGTTATGGCTAAGCATATGAGCTCAAGAAAGAATGAGGTGATTTTTGTCATGAGAACCATATTGGTCATCTTATTAATTCGGTTATGTGCGATTCATGCTAAGTTTGTTGTATATTGGCTTACTAAGCTTTTGGAAAGCTTATCTTTGTGTGTGTTTTCTCTATTTTATAGGTCGTCATAGCTACTGAAGGCTCGGGACCGTCGAGGATTGTCATCACACTTATCAACTTGTGTTTGGTACATTTTGGATTTGTAAATAGCTAGATATTGCATGTATAGGCTAGTATTTTGGTATAAGTTGTTATATGAATTTAGCCATGGGATTTGGCTAGAGATAAGTTGAGATTATGCATTATGATCATGATATGTGAAGTATGTTTTGGCATGGTTAGTTGATTCATGAAATGGTCAAGTTTTTGAGTGAAGCAAATGAATGTGTTATGCTTTTGTTATATTGTTTGGTCTTGGAAGTTTAGCATGTTTGGTATTGGTATTGGTATTGGATGTAGTGATTGAATGGATAATTTGGTATGTTATTGCTTGTCATTATGTGTATGAAATGAGTTGGTAAATATTGCTTGTAGGTATGACCCAAGTGGGTGACATTTTGGCCTTGTAAATGGCCTACAATGTCACACGGTCGTGGCACACGGGCGTGCCTAGAGACTGTGGGTGAATAACAGGATCTAGTCTAATAATACACGGCCTTGACACGGGCGTGTCAACTAGCTGTGGGCTCAAGTCAGTAGCTAGCCTAAGAGCACACGACCATGGCAGACGGGCGTGCTTGGTGGCCGTGGTGGAGAAGTCAGTATGTGGCCTAAGAGTGCACGGCCTCAGCGCACGGGCGTGCTTGGTGGCCGTGGAGGGTAAGTTAGCTTCAACCACGGGGAGGGCACACGGGTGTGTCTAGCTGCCGTGTGAGTCACATGGCCTACCCCCCGGGTGTGTAACCCCTAAAACATAGAAACGTTTTAAATTTTCGAGAATTTCTGTATGTGTTTTGATTTAGTCCCGACTCGGTTTATAAGCATGTTTAAGGTCTCATAGACCGTATTAAGGGACACTATGCTTGAGAATGATGAATGAATGTATGAATTTCTGTAAATGATTTTCGATTTGTTCGGTAACGCTCCTAACCCTAATCCGGCTACAGACACGGGATAGGGGTGTTAGATGGAGGCCGCAAGAGATGTTTTCACACTATCGAGTAGACGCCTGGTATGGTGTTTCAAGTTCTTATGAGTCATGGCATGTATAGGGATTCTTTTAAAGTTGATTAAGTTCTAATTAATGTAGCCAAATTGTGTTGGCCCAAGTTGGTTGTGTGTAGCCATAGGTGATGGCTTAAGTTGTTTGTAATTGTAGTGGATATAGTTCTCCCTAGTGTATGGGATGAAGACTTTATTTCTTTTATGATTAAATGTCTTTAATTCAAGAGTTATATTGATGCTACGTGGAATTATGTGTTGATAAATGAATGTATGCATATGAGATTGGTTAAAGGCTTGGTGAATAGCCTCTAAGTGCCCACACGGTTAGACACACGGGCGTGTGTACAGGCCGTGCGTTTCCTGCACCTTAGTGTCTTAAGTTAGAATAGACCACGAGCTAACCACACGGCCGTTTGTTCAGGCCGTGTGAGACGCACGGTTAGCATACGGGAGTGTGCTTCAGACCGTATGAATAAGACAGTATATCAAGGTATGACACACGGACTAGGGCCACAGGCATGTCAAGGCCGTGTGTAATTTGTCAATATCCACCACGGGTGGGAGACACGGCCATGTCTTAGGGATATACGAGCGTGTCCCAAGTTACACGGGCATGTGACCCTTATTTCGAGAGAAAATTTCCAGATGAGTTTCGAAAGTTTCAGGACGAAAGTTTGAGGACTCGTAGGCCCATGAAATGTATGATTTGACTAAGAAAGAGAAGTTTTTAATTCAAAACGAAATTTTATAGCCCATAAGTACATGTTTAAGAAAGTTTAAGCATAGTAATGTCTCGTATCCGGTCTTAGCCTCAGACTCGGGTTTGGGGTGTTACATAAGGAATTAGAAGTTTATGAGGAAGGCTAAGGGGGAGGAAGTATATGTGATAAACCATAAAAGTAACATATTTTTATCCCACATTTAATATGCTTTTGGATGATTTATCCCCTGTTTTATATAAAAAGGTGCTCTTAATATTTTCTTTTCATGTTTTATACTCAGGAAAGCACCCGAGGATAAAAAGAACACAAAACGGGCCTAAAACGGAGTAAATGGGCCTTAACACAAAATCGACACGGCCTGGCCCAAAGCACACACGGCCGTGCCTCAACGAACACCTAGAGCACGGCCTCAACCCCGTCCCATACGGCCGTGCCTCAAGAGAAATCCGAACACGGTCAGGTCTCGATTCACAAGGGCGTGTGACATGGACGTGCCTCTGACGCTGGAAAGAGCAATTTTAGTCGGAAAAGGATACTTAGGGAGAAAGAATCGCGTTCCAAGAGCATATAAATAAACCTCAAGTATCACCAGCCAAAGGGAGTGAAAGTGAGGCCAAGGAGCCAAGCCGAGAAGGTCAGAGTTAGGGAATAACACGAAGGATAGCCAGTTGATCCATCCCAAGAAGTCAGAATTATACTCAAGACGGCGGAATTCTCCTTCGATTCCTTCAGGGGGTTTTAGGATTTTTCTTATGTTTTGTTTTATATTTTCTCTTGCGATGGTTTGTTATTTTGTTATGAACTAAACCCTTCAGATACCTGAAGGGGATGAAACCTAGATGGATTTTATTATTTGATTTTTAAGCTATATGACAAATTACTTAGTTTGTTCTTAATTATGTTGCTTAATCCAAATCTAATGTGCCTAGGTGGAGGAGGAATAGACCCTGCCTAAGAGAAGATCTAACATAATTAAGCGGAGTTGATCGAACGCCTAGAGATAGGGTTACGAGATTTTGTCGGATTAGGGTGAAACCTAATATGGGAGTCCATTGATCGATTTACTGCTATCCTAGGGGGTTATTATAAGTGAACGAGAGTTCCACTAATTAACCTAGGGTTAGACGTTATTCGCTTCGAGAGAAGGTTTAAAATAGGTTAGGGAGTCTCACGGATCAAGCTAAGTAAAAGAGTTCATATAATTGAAGGTTAGATAATAAGAGAAGTCTAGGTGGATTCTTCCTGAGGGTATCGTCAAAATCAACTGAGTTTTTCCTCAAAGTTATTTTCCAATTCATCTTCTTGTCTTTGTGTCCTTAGTTTAGCTGTCGTCAATTTAGTTTAAAAGTAATCTTCACTCTAACTTTAAGACTAAATAACAAAAAGAAAGTGAGTATTAATACTTTTAGTTCATTTGGGTTCGATACCGTCTTGCCTAGCTATACTACTGTTCGATAGGTACACTTGCCTTAATATCATTGTCAGAGTTAGTCTCCAGGTTTGATCATTCTTTTATAAATATTTAAAACTCTGATTTTACAGCGATCAAGTTTTTGGCGCCGTTGCCGGGGAACTAAAATATTAAGAAAACTCTATTTTTATTACTTTAGTCCTAATTTCTATTTTTCGCAATTTATTTTTTCTTTTCGTTGTTATTTTTGTTTACTGAAATTTTCTCTCTTCCAACAGGTACCTCTAGTTTATGACTAGAAGGAACCCGAGGGGACCTTTGATATTCGACAACGAAATGAAGCTACCGCTCGTAGGAATCGTCGGGAAACCAGGCGAGCCCTAGATTATACGGAAAGAGAGGAAGAAGATAGATCCAATCCTACTGAAGGGATGGATGAAAACAACCCACTACCACGCGATATGGGTGACAACAATGCTCCACGTACAATGTTAGATTATGTGAAACCGCATTTAACAGGAGCAGAATCTAGTATTGTTAGGCCGACTATATCGGCTAAAAATTTAGAATTAAAGCCTAACACAATACAAATGATTCAACAGTTTGTTCAATTTGATGGTTTGCAGGACAAAGATCCAAACACGCATATAGCTAACTTTTTAGAGTTCTGTGATACCTTCAAAATAAATGGCATTTCTGATGATGCCATACGTCTTCGGTTATTCCCTTTTTCATTAAGAAACAAAGCTAAACAATGGTTAAACTCGTTACAACGAGGATCAATCACTCCATGGGATCAAATGACCAAGAAGTTTTTGATGAAATATTTCCCATCGGCCAAAACGGCCAAATTACAAAATGATATCTCTTCTTTTGTGCAGATGGATGTAAAGACGCTCTACGATGCATGGGAGAGATTCAAAGATCTCTTGAGAAGGTGCCCACACCATGGTCTACCCTTGTGGCTACAAGTCTAAACCTTTTACAACGGTGTAAACCCCTCAACGAGACAACTTATAGATTCAGCCACCGGTGGAACATTGAATAACAAAACTCCAAAAGCAGCCTACGAGTTCATTGAGGAGATGTCATTAAACAATTACCAGTGGCAAGCTTCAAGGACCAAAACGAAAAAATCTGCAGGAGTTTTCAACATCGATGCCATGACCATGCTATCAACGCAGCTAGAGATGATGAATAAAAAGCTTGATAATTTGTGTTCATCACAGGTACATCCAGTCATACAGTGCGGTACCAGTGGAACTGTGGCGAATCCTGAGTACCCACCCTACCAACCAGGAGCAGAAGATGAACAGATGAACTATATAGATAATAATTTTCGACCTAATAATAATCTTTATAGTAATACTTACAATCTAGGTTGGAGGAAGCACCCAAAATTTTCATGGGGAGGACAAGGAAACCAAGGAAATTAAAGGCATCAACCTCCTCAGAACTTCCGAAATCAGCCATATCTACAAGAAAAGAAACCAACCTTCGAGGACCATCTTCAAGAAACGGATAGAGCAGTCAAAAACAACGAGAGACGACTCGATGAAATTGCCAAATCAGTCAAGGAAGTGACTAATGCAGTCGAACAACTCACAAAACTAATGTCAGAACGACAGCAAGGACGTCTACCAAGCAACATTGAGGTCATTCCTAAGGAGCAAATTCAAGCAATTACAGCTCAGGACAGTAATGAATGGGCTAAGCCAAATTCCATACCAGAAAAGAAGATAGACGAAGGTAAAGCAGAGGTACCACAAGAGAAGCCAAAACCGGTAATTAAAGAATACCAACCTCGCATACCTTACCCTGAAGCCTTAAAAAGAGATGATTCAGAGGAACAGTTCGGTAAGTTTCTTGAACTTTTAAAGAAATTACATATTAACTTACCTCTTCTTGAAGCTCTTTTTTAGATGCCAGATTCAAGAAAATTTTTAAGACAGCTCTTGACCAACAAACGCAAAATAGATGAAGAGCACCATGTGGAACTAAACGCAACATGCCCGGCGATGCTACAAAACAGACTACCACAGAAACTAAAAGATCCAGGGAGTTTTACAATTCCATGTTTAATTGGTAGCCTACATATTGATAATACGTTAGCTGATCTAGGGGCAAGTATAAACGTCATGCCTTACTCATTGTTTAAACAACTAGGTCTAGGGAAGCCCAAACAAACTAGGATGAGTATACAACTAGCTGATAAAACTGTTAGAATTCCTAGGGGCATCATCGAAGATGTTCTCGTCAAAATCGATAAATTTGTTTTCCCAGTAGACTTTGTTGTCTTAGACATGGATGAGGATAACTCAATCCCCTTAATTTAGGAAGACCATTCCTAGCAACTGCCAAGACTAAAATTGATGTTGCTACAGGTGAGCTCATACTTCGTATAGGAGATGAATCAATCAATCTTCAAGCCCTCAACTCGGCCAGGACAACAGTCAATGAAGAATTACACGAGGAATAAAGCATTTGGGTCGACAATTCAGAGAAGCAGAAGGCGGAGATCAAAGGAGAGCTAGATTCACATGAAGTAAAACCCGAGGAAGAGATCAAGAGGACATCGAATCACTTCAAAATAGGAGACCAAGTACTGTTAGACAAAACCGATCCCCAAATCACTACCACAGACCTGAAGGCAAAGGGAGAAATCCGTCTCAAGGAACATGATATCTTCCCAAATGGAATAGTCGAAGTAAGCAATCCAATATTTGGCACTTTTAAAGAAACGCTTCTCGACTTCAACTTTGTCAAGAGAATAAAACCGTAAGTATAAGGGAAGATATTCAAACCTTTAAACCTCCCTAAAATTTTCAAATAACGAGGAAAAGTCTAACTTAAGAATATAAACGAGCGCTTCTCGGGAGGCAACCCGAGCACTAACCTTATTTTTCCTTTGCTTTTATCTAACTTTTACTTTTTCTTCTCTTTTTCCTTTTTCAACTAACAAAAATATGCAGATCTTCCAGACCACACGGCCTTACAAACGGCCGTGTCCGTAGCCGTGTGGACCACCTAAACCACCACACTGACAGGGCACAGGCCGTGCTGTTAGCACAACCACCCTCCCCAACGTCACGGATCCAACAACTTCTACACACGGGCACCGAAACTGTGTGAAGCTACTGACTTACACACCACGGCCAGAACACGCCCGTGCTAGTATCTGTGTGAAGCTACTGACTTAACGGACATGGGGAGAACACGTCCGTGCAGAATGACCGTGCCAAAAGGAAAGATTCCACAAGCACGGGCATGGAAGGACCAAGCACGGCCACAAGGGTGACAACACCACCTACAACATGGCCGTGTGAGGTGGTCGTACAAATCGACACACCTTATGACCACGGCCGTGGAGGAGCCCAGAATTTGAAATCCTATTTAAACTCCTCACCTTTTCTCCTTCTCTCCATCTAATTATTCCTCTCCTTTTCACTCTTTCTAGTCTCAGACCCTTCAAGACACTAGATTATTGAGCAAATCAACACCATGCCGAAGAAGCGAAAGAAGCTACTCATAGACTCCTCAACAAAGAACGATCAACATGAGTTCATGCCGGTAGCTTCGTCTCAACAACAAGCCAAGGGTCTTTGAGACCAATTAGTTTTTATCTTTTCTTTCTCTCTTGCTTCAATTTCCTACTCTTCTCCTTTATTCTCCCCATCTAAGTTTCTCTACTGCTATTTTCGTTTAATTTTCTTTTACTTTCCTAATGTCAGGTTCGTCAGGCTGCAAGGGAATCACGCTGACCACCACGATAACCTCACCACTCTCACCACCACCACCACATCCCCAATCTTAGCATTGATTCCCACCTTGCGAACCATCCCTTAATAAGGACTTCATAGTCTATTAGTATTTTCTTTTCATTTCAGTTTTCTTCTTAGTCTCATTCACTTTAGCTTGCTTTTCTTTAATTTCATCTTTAGTTTATTTATATTAAGTTTCAAAAACCCCTGGCTAATCCTGGATGAGTTCCCCAATTTCTTCATCTAGCACAGAGCTCGGGAACCACCACCACCATATCGACGCCTTCGCCGTAATTGCCACCCCCTCCACCATAACCTCCACGACCCCGGCCCTACTCCAAGGAAACAGTCCACACCTAAAGGGAGTATCCTATCCCCCTCTTCTTTTTGATTTTGAAATTAAATGCATTATCTATCTTTGTACATTGAGGACAATGTACATCTTAAGTGTGGGGGGTAAAAAGACCTAACCATTTGCATTATTCTCAAATCCCTGAGGTTAAAAATGGAATAAAATTGCCAAACTTTTTTCATTATTCTCAAATCCCTGATTTAGTCTTGTTTTTATGCAAAATTGTCATATTACTAATTAAGATGAAATTTCTAATGATTTGTGATAATTATTGACATGTTTTCGAATAAGTCATAGTTAATTATACATTGATGTTTAATTCAAAGAATACTAGAGAATCATGCATGATAAGTCTGTTTCTCATGAATTAGAAATTTTTGCTAGGTTGTTGACCTAAATTTAACTGCTACCTTGAAATTTAAAATTTATAAGAATGATGTCAAAACACCCATAATTTTTGTGAGTATTTGAACCTTATAGAGCATACATTCTTTTTCATGCTCATTTTTTGATTATGAGTGTGTCAACTATGAACTGTTATTCTAGAACTTGCCTTGATTATACATGTCAAGACCACAGTTATGATTTGATATACCGAGATGATAAAGGCACTTAGGTTTTAACCCACTTATTCCACTATAAAGCCTACCTTTATAATTAACCCCTAGTGAACCCCATTGAGCCTAATAGCCCTTTTTATTGACTCACTTACTAATTTTAACCAAAAACCCTTTGTATTTGTTATCACCAATTCTTTTAACTACCTTTTTGTCGAGATTTGATGTTAAACAAGTTTCCTAACTATGTTTTAATATTCTAGTTGTAAAAATTCTTCATTACTAGTACTTAGTTTGTTCTTAAAAAAAGTATATTCATTATTATTCCTACGATTAAGAGAGCTTGCATTTTCAAAATCAAATCCTCAAAGAAAAGCTCGTTTTATTAGTATGTAAGATTAAGTGCATTTTTTCTAGTTAGGTAACTTCTCAAGTCAATCTCGATTCTAACCTTCTAATTTAGCCTTTATCCACACCTTTAACCCTAGCCCCGTTACAACCTTGTTAAAGACCTTTTGGTCTGTTTGTCATATCATATTACAGTGGTGGAGAGTTGATTTTCAGGCAAGCCTATGGGATTAACTTTTCAGGTTTGACTTATGAGCGATCTTTTTCTTAACCTTAAACACTTTAGAGTGATTTGAGTGAATCCTAAGTGAGGATATCAATCCTTGTCAAGGTACAAGATTATGACTTATCTCGTTTGAATCTTTAGGACGCTTTGAATCAAATCATCCATGCATGAATTTTCTATGAATTAGGATAAGACATTGTTGATAAGAATTGCAGATCACGGAAAGTTCGTTTTAATTGTAAATTGATAATTTTGCTTGAGGACAAGCAAAAGCTTAAGTGTGGGGGAATTTGATAAACCATAAAAGTAACATATTTTTATCCCACATTTAATATGCTTTTGGATGATTTATCCCCTATTTTATATAAAAAGGTGCTCTTAATCTTTTCTTTTCATGTTTTATACTTAGGAAAGCACCCGAGGATAAAAAGAACACAAAACGGGCCTAAAACGGAGTAAATGTGCCTTAACACGAAATTGACACGGCCTGGCCCAAAGCACACACGGCCGTGCCTCAATGAACACCTAGAGCACGGCCTCAACCCCGTCCCACACGGCCGTGCCTTAAGAGAAATCCGAACACAGTCAGGTCTCGATTCACAAGGGCGTGTGACATGGCCGTGCCTCTGACGCTGGAAAGAGCAATTTTAGTCGGAAAAGGATACTTAGGGAGAAAGAATCGCGTTCCAAGAGCATATAAATAATTAAGCGGAGTTGATCGAACGCCTAGAGATAGGGTTACGAGATTTTTCCGGATTAGGGTGAAACCTAATATGGAAGTCCATTGATCGATTTACTGCTATCCTAGGGGGTTATTATAAGTGAACGAGAGTTCCACTAATTAACCTAGGGTTAGACGTTATTCGCTTCGAGAGAAGGTTTAATATAGGTTAGGGAGTCTCACGGATCAAGCTAAGTAAAAGAGTTCATATAATTGAAGGTTAGATAATAAGAGAAGTCTAGGTGGATTCTTCCTGAGGGTATCATCAAAATCAACTGAGTTTTTCCTCAAAGTTATTTTCCAATTCATCTTCTTGTCTTTGTGTCCTTAGTTTAGCTGTCGTCAATTTAGTTTAAAAGTAATCTTCACTCTAACTTTAAGACTAAATAACAAAAAGAAAGTGAGTATTAATACTTTTAGTTCCTTTGGGTTCGATACCGGTCTTGCCTAGCTATACTACTGTTCGATAGGTACACTTGCCTTAATATTGTTGTCAGAGTTAGTCTCCAGGTTTGATCATTCGTTTATAAATATTTAAAACTCTGATTTTACAGCGGTCAATATGCGTGACAGAAGGAGAATTGGAAAACCAGAAAGTCAATTATCCGAGAATCATCATCACCCGACCAAGAAACACAGAAGGTGGAACACAAATGGTGCCAAAGGTCGTAATCCAGAAACCTGTTTCCTTTCTTTACAAGGATAATAAAATGGTACCTTGGAATTACGATTGTAACGTGACGATACCGGGAGGGGAAAACTTAGCTAGCACTTCCAAAGAGGTCCAAAATGAAGAATCTTACACACGTAGTGGAAGGCGTTACAACTCAGTAAATGTCAAAACAGAACTAGTGAAATCAAAGACCTGAGCAGTTGAACGAGAGAAAGGACCTGAGGCACTTATCAATGAACCAATAAAGGAAGAAGAGGCTAAAGTTTGAAATTCTTGAAGCACATTGAATACAGTGAGTAGAACAACTGTGCAAACAACCGGCTCGCATATCAATGCTAGCATTGCTTTTAAGCTCAAAAGTACATCGCGAGGCATTGATGAAAGTGTTGAATGAGACCTATGTTACTAAAGATATATCTGTCAATAAACTTGACCAACTGGTTAGAAATATAAGTGCTGATAACTTTATTTATTTCAGTGATGATGAAATTCCACCTGGGGGCATGGGATCGACTAAGGCTTTGCACATCACTAGTCATTACAAAGGATATACTTTACCAAGCGTGGTAATCGATAATGGATCGGCTTTGAATGTCTTACAATTGTCTACGCTTAAAAGATTACCTATAGACAGTTCTCACATGAAGACAGGCCATAACATAGTGAGAGCATTTGATGGCACTGAAAGAAGAGTGATGGGAAGGATTGACATACCATTGTTGATTGGGCCAAATACATATGAAGTGGATTTTTTGGTAATGGATATCAAGCCCTCCTACAATTGCTTGTTGGGAAGACCCTGGATTCATTCGGCAGGGGCGGTGTCCTCATCACTGCACCAAAAATTGAAACTAGTAACAGAAGGTCGGCTGGTTACTATAATTGCAGAAGAGGACATCATAGCAACTGTTACCAACGGCGCGCCATACTTAGAGGCAAATGAGGAGGCCATTGAGTGTTCCTTTCAATCTTTAAAGTTCGTGAACGCAACATTCATTTTGGAAGGGAATGAGGTTCCGGTGCCTAGGATATCCAGGACCACGAGAATGAGCTTACAAATGATGATGGGGAAAGGAGCCTTACCGAGAAAAGGACTGGGAAAACATCTCCAAGGAGGGATTTAAGTTCCAATGCTGAAAGAGAAAAGAGATCGTTTTGGCTTGAGTTTCAAGCCAGATGCTAGACAAAGGAAGAAGGAAATAGAGAAGAAGCAGGAGATGAGAAGGGCATAGCTAAATTGGGAAGAAGTCAATTGGGAATTGATGACATTCCCTTACATATCCTAGACTTTTGTATCAAGAGGGATAATTCACCCTGAGAGAGGATTTTTGGAAAATGAAAATCTTTACATCAATGCCATACACGAGGAAGAAATTGAGCAAAGAAACCTGTTGGGCATTCACCCTTATGAGCCTAGAAGCGTTTTGAACAATTGGACTGCAGAGGAACTTCCTGTAGTTTTTAGAGATTACACAGAGTAATGTTCAGAACACACTTGTTGTTTTAAAGCCTAGAAACAATAAGATTTCATTTGTGAAATAGGCTCATGTTCAGACATCTTGTTTCAATAAAATACATCTTTGATAATTCGAGCTAATATTCCTTCATTTTTATTTTTTTGATCTTTTAATTTCCATCCAAAATTTTTCTTCTTCTTTTGTTATTCTCATTCATACCATGTAAATAGTTGTTCTTGAATTCATTTGTTCTTTGTACATTCTTTTGCGCCTACCACAAGTCCCTAGATATCAATGATATGAGCAATGATACTACAGATTCAGAGGCCTTTTTTGAGCAAGACATGTGTTTAGAGGAATCTTAGGATTTTGAGGGTGACAGAGATTGTGACTTGTCTCCAAATTTGTTAAGAATGGTAAAGCAAGAAGAGAAACAAATTTTACCCCATGAAGAGGTAGTAGAGAATATAGTCTTAGAGGAAGGAAATGTTGTGAAAATTGGAACGCGCATAGCTGAGGAGACGAAGCAAGACCTCGTTGAGTTATTGTGGGAATTCAAAGACATATTTGCATGGTCATACCAAGATATGCCTAGGCTAAGTACTGATATTGTAGTGCATCACCTTCCTATAAGAGAAGAGTGTAAGCCAGTTCAGCAAAAGCTACGAAAGATGAGGCCTGATGTGGTGTTGAAAATAAAAGAGGAAGTCAAGAAACAGTTTGATGCTGGTTTTCTACAAGTGGTCAAATACCCAGAGTGGGTTGCCAATATTGTTCCTGTCCTTAAGAAGGATGGAAAGGTTCGGATGTGTGTAGACTACAGGGACTTAAATAAAGCCAGCCCAAAGGACAATTTCCCTTTGCCTCATATTGACACATTGGTGGATAATACAGCGGGATACTCACTGTTTTCTTTCATGGATGGTTTTTCGGGATACAATCAGATCAAGATGCACCCTGAGGATATGAAGAAAACTACTTTCATAACATTGTGGGGTACCTTTTGTTATAAAGTGATGCCATTAGGATTAAAGAATACAGGAGCAACATATCAAAGGGCCATGGTAACCTTATTCCATGACATGATGCACAAAGAGATTGAAGTATATGTTGATGACATGATCGCTAAATCTCGAACAGAAAAGGAACACATTGAAGTTCTGAAGAAGTTGTTCTTGAGATTGAGAAAATTTCAATTAAAGCTCAACCCGAAAAAGTGTAATTTTGGAACTCGGTCAAGGAAATTATTGGGTTTCATAGTCAGTGGGAGAGGAATCGAGGTTGACTAAGATAAGGTCAAAGCTATACAAGAATTGCCTCTACCACGTACTCAAAAAGAAGTTTGAGGTTTTCTTGGAAGGTTAAATTACATCGCTCGGTTTATTTCACAATTAACTGAGAAATGTGATCCCATATTTCGTCCTCTTAAGAAACACAACCAAGGCGTATGGGACGATGAGTGCCAGAAAGCTTTTGACAAAGTTAAACAATATCTTTCAAATGCCCCAGAACTATCTCCGCCTAATCCAGATAGACCACTAATACTGTATTTGACAGTGTTCAATAACTCCATGGGATGTGTGGTTGGTCAACATGATGAGTTAGGAAGAAAAGAAAAGGCGATATACTATCTCAGTAAAAAGTTCACTGAATGTGAAATGAGATATTCATCAATTGAGAAATTGTGTTGCGCCTTGATTTGGACAACTCAGAGATTGAGGCAGTATATGCTATATCATACAACCTGGTTAATTTCGAAGCTTGACCCATTAAAGTATATGATAGAGTCAACTGCTCTGAATGGAAGAATGGCAAGGTAGCAGATTTTGCTTTCTGAATTTGATATAGTCTATGTGAACCAAAAGGTTATAAAAGGAAGCGCAATACTAGAATTTCTGGCTAGTAGGGCTTTAGAGGATTATGAACCATTAAGCTTTGATTTCCCCAATGAAGAGCTAATGTATGTGGCAACTACTGAAGAGTATCTGTGGAAGCTAAATTTTGATGGAGCGTCAAATGCTGTGGGAAATGGAATTGGACAGTCTTGGTATCCCCTAGTGGTGATCATTATCCATTCACGTGCAAATTGGATTTTGATTGCACAAACAACATGGCAGAGTATGAAGCATGCATCATGGGAATTCGAGCAGCTATAGAGCGCAAAATCAGAGTGCTAGAAGTATATGGAGATTTGGCATTAGTGATTTATCAGCTTAAATGTGAATGGGAGACGAAAGACCCCAAACTGATCAATCACCGAAAAATAGTTTTGGGATTGATTGAGGAGTTCGATGACATCACTTTTAATTATCTCCCACATGATGAAAACTAGATGGCAGATGCTTTGGCAACTTTGGCTTCTATGATTAAAGTAAACAAACCAGAGGATATGAGACCTATTCAGATGAGTATTTTTGAAGTTCTACCTCATTGTTATAACATGAAAGAGGAGGAAAGAGATGACCACCCTTGGTAACATGATGTATTGCGATACGTAAGAAATCGTGAATACTCGGAGCATGCAACTGAGAATGACAAAAGGATGTTAAGAAGATTGGCCTATGACTACGTTTTAGATGGGGATATCTTGTACAAAAGAAGGAAAGATCAAGTACTATTGAGATGTGTTGAAGCCATTGAAGCTAGGAAAATTTTGGAAGAACTTCATGAGGGCATTTGTGGAACACATGCTAATGGATTCACAATGGCTAGACAAATAATGAGATTCAGATATTATTGGTCCACCATGGAAGGAGATTGTATCAACTATGCCAAAAGATGCCATAAATGTCAGATTTATGGAGACAAAATTCACGTACCACATTCACCTTTGCATGTTATGACTTCTCCATGGCCTTTTTCCATGTGGGGTATAGATGTCATTAGGTCGATCTCACCGAAAGCTTCGAATGGGCATCGATTCATCTTTGTGGTTATTAACTACTTCACGAAATGGGTGGAGGCTGCTTCATATGCCAATGTTACTAAGTCAGCAGTTAGCCAATTTTTGAAGAAGGAAATTATATGTAGATATGGAATGCCCGAGAGGATCATATCAGATAATGCAATGAACTTGAACAACAGCATGATAGCAGAAGTCTGTAGTCAATTCAAGATCAAACACCACAATTCAAATCCGTGTCGCCCAAAAATGAATGGGGCAATGGAAGCGGCCAATAAAAACATCAAGAAGATAGTAGGAAAAATGACTGAGACTTATAAGGATTGGCATGAGAAGTTATCATTTGCACTCTATGCTTATCGTACGTCCGTTAGAACTTCTACTGGGGTACTCCTTTCTCATTAGTTTACGGGATGGAGGCAGTCCTACCTATTGAAGTAGAGATACCTTCTCTTCGAGTTTTGTCAGAAATAAAACTGGATAAAGCGGAATGGATCCAGTCTCGACATAATCAGTTGAGCTTGATTAAGGAAAAGAGGCTAAAGGCTATTCGTCACGGTCAGATGTACCAAAAACGAATGATGCGAGCCTATGATAAAAAAGTCCACCCAAGAGAGTTTCATGAGGGGGACCTTGTACTGAAAAAGATCCTTCCCATACAAAGGGATCTCAGAGGAAAATGGATGCCGAATTGGGAAGGACCATATGTGCTGAAGAAGGCTTTCTCTGGAGGTGCACTGATTTTGACCGAAATGGACAGGAAAAGCTTACCCAATCCCGTGAACTCGAATTCAGTCAAAAAATATTTTGCTTAAAAAGAAGAAGAGGCCAAGGTGAAAACCCACAAAGGGCGCTTTGAGACTTTAAAAAAAAAGGGGGGGAGAGGCCTAGGCGAAAACCCGCAAAGGGCGCCTTGAGACCAAAAGGGGTTTTGAGTTGAAAACCTGAAAAGGGCGGCACAAATTTTGAATGGCATGCAGTGATCATGCTATACCTGAATCAAAAAGAAATGAAGTATGTTATATATCGGGGCATCAACAAAGTACTTTGGATTTTCTAAACGCATGTTAAGCTCAAAGTAGTCTTCATGGAGTTTGTATATAGAAGCCCAATCTACGATATCTAGGGCACCTGGTCTTTTTCTTAGTTAATTCTTTTTCTTGATAATTTATTCAGTTCGAACTATCCTCAAAATCAATTTATTTTTTGTCCATTATTACTATTCATAAGTATGTTGCATTGAAATAATGATTGATGAACTAATAATTTCACAAAAGAAGTTCTACATATTACTTTGGAAATTTCTAGATAATACAAGAAACTGAAACAAGACAATTGTTTAGAATTTCCATGTACATGGATTGGAAATATTTGAGAAAGAAGAGTCTAGATGGAGATTATTTCTCTGTGTCCAAATGGTAATTGGAGAAAATAATGAGTTGATGTGACGAAGGTAGGCGATGTCATCGGATCGTAACGTTCAGGGAATGGTATGACAGACCAAGTTGACGGGAAAAGATTCAAAAACCCTAAATTGAAGTGGAATGGATTGAAGTTGAAATAGATCCTATGTCACAATAGGAATAGATTAAATCCTATAATCTTGGTAGGTTGGTTTGAAGGCAGTATAAGCCTCGTGTCCTCAAGGTTCAAATGGATTGGGCCCTAAAATTTCCATGGGGCAAATTATTTTAACAAGAGTATGATACTTCAAGAGGAACGAAGATGAAATCTTGACGAATAAATGAGTGATGACATCTGAAATAGGAATCATTCTCATAACATTTTTGTATTCACATATCATAGCATGTCTAAATAGGAGCATTTGACTCATTTCGATCAGGGCATCCTAATTATTAGGCATAAGCATATACACATTCTACAGGTCATGTCCTCTATAGGATAATGTACTAGGGTAAATTGACACTTTTAGCCTTGCCTCCCTAGAGTTACAGCGGAGCATACTGAAGACAACAGATCTTACCTTCCTGAAGTTGCAGGAAGAAAACCGAAGACACTAGTCTCGTTTCCCGGAGTTTGCAGTGGAGCAGACTAAAAATTACAGATCTTGTCTTCCTAAAGTTGTAGTGAAGCAGATCAAAGACATCAGCCTTGCCTCTCTGAGTTTGCAGTAGAGCAGGCTAAAAGACAGCAGATCCTGCCTTCTTGAGATTGCAGTGAAGCGGATCGTAGATAAGAATCTGGCATCCCTGAGTTTGCAATGGAGTGGACTGAAGATAACAGGTCTTATCTTCTTGAGGTTGCAGTGAAACGGATCAAAGATACTAGTCTTGTCTCCCTGAAGTTGCAGTGAAGCAGACTGAAGACAACAGATCTTACCTTCCTGAAGTTGCAGGAAGAAGATCGAAGACGTGAGCCCTATCTCCTTGAAGTTGCAGTGGAGCAGACTGAAGATAACAGATCTTGTCTTCCTGAATATTGCAGTGATGCAAGATCAAATATACTAGTCTCACTTTCCTGAAGTAGGATGGATTAAATCTACAAGAGCAGATCTTATCTCCCTAAAGTTGCAGTAGAGTAAGATTAAGGCTACAGATTCAATCTCCTTGAAGTTGCAGTTGGGTTAGAGACTACTTGAAGAAGACGAGGACCAAGAAGTCAAGACTCGACTAGACCAGGCAAAATTGGTCCTTTTATAGTCTTTGCTCTATTACCATTACACGACAATGAGCAAAGAGGTGCAGCTATAATAGGCCCAATTTGCCCGGGCCTATGTTACAAAAAAAAATAATGTTTAAGAGGTTTACAGTCCATTTACAGCAGATTACCCAATACCCCATTACACCCAAACCCAACAAGACCCATAACCCGGTGGCCCAAAAATTAAATGAGCCCAATTAGCCCAAAACATTTTCAGCCTCTGGAAACCCTAGCAAGGGTCTTGCGCCGCAGCTCCCAACACAAACCCTCGCGCCGCAACCACCAGCCTTCATCACTGCCGAGATCTTCGCTATTAACCTGCAAAAGGAAATAAAAACACAGTAAAAGCAGCAAATATGGCAAGAAACAACATGACAGAATTTTTATGTTTATTTTCGATTTATTTTTGGGTTATAAAAACCCTAACGAAATCTGTAAAAAAAAGATACACAGAATACAGAAATAAAGAACAAAAAAAATCTTCGGAAAACAAAGGTGATTTTCGACAATATTATTCTATTTAATTTTTTTCTTTATTTTATTTTCAACTATAAACAAAGTAAAAGAGTTTACCTTTCAATTTATGTTGAAAAATCGAAGTTTCTGATATTCGGCCGTCGTGTATGGCAGCGTCCACGGTGGCATGTGTGGCGCGTGTGACGATGGCTCATAGGTCCGATGATCGGAATCCGGAGGGAGGAAGGGAGGATTTGAGAGGAGATCTGAATTTTTTTTTAAAAAAACAAGATTTAAATGATTTTTTTATTAAAATGGTTTATATAGCAGTATAGAAACGATGCCGTTTTTGCTTAACTCAATAAGTACAAAACGACGTCGTTTAAAGGCATAAGATCCGCGCGTTGAACTGACCCGGGAAGGATCCGCGTGTTTTTATAAAAGGGGAAATTTGCTTCTTTGGTCCCTTCGTAATTTTGTTCTTTGTGATTTCGTCCAATTTAAATATTTCTTTTATTTTTTTCAAATCAGCCCCAAAATTTATATTTTGTTTCAATTTGGTCCTTAAGGCCATTTCAAGGCAAGAGATGGAACGGCGTCATTTAGGAGATAAGGCATAATTGCCTAATAAGTCCATACATTATGACGCGCGTTCTAATCTGGTCCTTTTACATTTTTATTCTGGATTTTATTTTTATTTCAATTTAATCCTTGTTTCCTAAATTAATTTTTTATCCTATTTTATTTTTTATTTTTAATCATTTTAACATTATATCAAATTATTTTATTTTTTATTAAAAATTCTATATTATTTTTATATTTTAAAATTTTTATAGTGTATATTACTTAAATTGATTTATTATTAATATAAAGTTCTATGTATTGTTTATTTTAAATATGTATTACTTTTTTAATTGTTATATTATATCCCTTATACATATATTTTATATATTCAAGTTTTTTATACTATTTGTTTAAAATATATTTTTATTTTATTATGTACATATATATATATATATATCCATTTTAGATTTTGCCATGTAATTTTCACATATATGTTTTTTTTTTAAATTTGTATTATCTATTTATTATTTGGCATATGTCATTCGTTTTATATTGTTATTTTATTTTTTATATTAGATCTTGTATCTAAAGTTTCATATTTATTTAATAGTTTTTATCTTTCGTTATTTACTACTTTATATCTTTTATTTGATTATTCATGTTCTTTTATTTGTTTATTATTTTTATGTTTGTTTTAGTATAATCATTTTATTTCCTACTACATTTGCTATTTTTACATTATTCTCCCTCTTAATTATCTAAGCTAGTATTAAATGTTAGTATATTATGTAATTTTCGTAAATTGTTTTTGGTATTTATGTTTTGTATTAATGCTAGATTTTATTCGAACCATTTTTTTATAAAAACACATTTTGCTAAATTGTCGCATTTTATTCAAAAGTTTTTTTTAAGAATACGGTGATACATAATATTTGGGGGACTTCGAGAAAAATTATACCCTAACTTACTTGGTTTCAATTTTTCTCGTGGAACTTAAGGTATCAAGTATCCTTTTTTTTATTTTTGAAATTAAAATACATAAACTTCAAATCAAAACTTATTCTCGGGAATTCAAAATGTTATATCCTAACTTATTGGATATAATGTTTTGTGTCTCGAGGTAAGATTTTTCTATAAATAAAGGCAAGCTTAGTTTCGAAGTGTTAAAATGTTGCATCCTAACTTATTGGGTGTGACATTTTATTTATTTGAGATAAGTGAGTCTTGGCTTTCTTTCAAATAAAAGGATCGTATTTTGAATTTTTCAAATTTTCAACATTAGGACATGATTTTATCAATTAGGTACCAATTTTTGGGAGTTACGAGGGTGCTAACCCTTCATCATACATAACCGATTCCCGAACCCGTTTTCTTGAATTTCGTAGGCCAAAATTAATATTTTAAACAGAAAATGTTTTATAAGGTGATCTGATCACACCTAAGCAAAAAAAGATCGGTGGCGACTCCTGTTTTCGTTTTTAAAAGTCGATCCCCATTTTTTTAGAAAACATAAAAATGGTTTCGACATCGGGTATTGTAACACCCCAAACCCGGTCTATGCATTAAGACCAGATTCGACATGTCACACGGAATGAATATACATCTAGTCTCTTAAGGATTTATAGAAAATAGAGTTTCAAAAAAATCTTGATGTGGAGTTCATTGAAAACTAAGGTTGATTGATAAATCAAACAATTTAAGACGTAAGAATTTATAAATTGAAACTTAGAAAATTTAAATAAATATTTGGAGAAGATTTAAAAGAGTTTGAAAATAATTTTGGAAAAATTTGAAGAACATTGTTAACCGAAAATTTTCCGAGTTCAAATATGTAAGAAAGTTATTATGAAACTTTTTTTTTTCCATATCCATTTGAGAAAAACATTTATTTCAATTTCTAGAAAAATCCCACTTAAAGTATTCAAGCAAATTCTAAAATCTATCAAACGTAAAACAACATTAAAATTTATCCAGATGCCTTATTACAACTTAACTTAAAATAGAAAAATAATAAAAAGTACTTAAAAGAAATCCAAAATTTAAATAACCCATTATTCGTAGTATGGCCTCCACCGAGTCATCCACGGCCCAAGTCCCCATCACTGTTCATTACCTGAGAAGGGTAAGGAAAACGGGGTGAGTTACTAGAACTCAGTGTGTAACCCACTTACCATGGTCCACTGGGCCCAAAATCCAATTAAGCATTTATTGGGCCAAAGCCCATTTACAATTATAACATAATAACATGTATATAATATGCATGTGATATGCAATTCCCAAACCAAACCTAGTTTCCATCCGCTACACACCACCCGTACCAACCAGCACACCTGTGGGGAGCTTTAGTCACCCACCCCGCCAACACACCAAAATAGGCATTAAGCCGTTTATATCAATTTGTGGACAAGCCACCAGATTCATAGAGTTTATATGGCATTGCCATTTTTCAGATTTGTGGCAGAGCCACCAGAATTATGTAGCAAAGCTACCAGAACTTCTCTTCATCAATATCCCATCCCATGCAATTCATGTATATAATACATATTCATTTACAACAATTCATTCAAATATTCATTATGAACAATATGACCCATTATAACAATTATCACAATCTGGCCCGTATCACATTTTGGCCCATATAGCAAATATCACATTTGGCCCATATAGCAAATATCACATTTTGGCCCATATAGCAAATATCACATTTGGCCCATATAACAAATATCACATTTTGGCCCATATAACAAGTATCACATTTGGGCCCATAAAGTCACTTTTATCGATTTGGCCCATTGAGGGTAATTTAGTAATTTTCACAGTCCTAATACCGACTTCACTAACATGTGATTTAATCAAGCGATTTATCATTAACACGATATAATTATCTAACCCATGAAATACGGTGAGAGATTACACACCTGATTACGGTAAGCACTACACTTTCCTGATCGTCGACACCTAAAAATATTTTTAACGCTCAATTAGAACATTAACACTTATAGTAAATCTACTCTAAGATAAACGGTCTAGGTTTTTACCCTCGGAATCGCGAATAACTACTATTTGCCGATTCTCCCCGGTTGACAGTCCACAACCCGATGGAAAATCCCGAATCGTTGATGCCTCACAATTGCGAACAACTTCGAATAGTTGATTCTCACTGGATGAGGGTCCACAACCCGGTGGAAAGTCTCAAATCGCCGAAACAGCCCTTCATTTGAATCTAGTAGGGATCGTAAATCCGCTCCTTTTTTCGATCACCAATCACTACCCCTTTTGATTCGATCTTGTTTGCCTCCATTGAAAATAGATATTAGTCCCAACTAATAGTATGTTGTTATAAACGATTAATCTTAGGAGTGAAGTCGGCTTACCACAAAAATTCGTATGATCTCAAGATGAAAATCGAGCAATAAAGTCCCTATAATATTTCGATTAAAAAACACTATCTTTAACGAATAAAAAGTAATAAAGAATCCTCGAAGAATCCTTACCTTGAACGATGAAATTCCTTTTTCACACGATCTTCTTATGGCTAGAGTCGATTAAGCGGTGTAGAAACAATCGGCACTCCACTATACCACTACAAAGAAGGAAGGGTTTTGTTTGAAAGAGAAAAGATGATGATTTCGGTCAAAAAGACCCTCCCAAGCCAACATATAAATTCGGCAATAGCAGAAAAATAAGAGAATTGAAGAGAGTGTTCTTACTGATTGATCAAAATGTGAGTAGAAAAATGGTTGAGAAGAAAATATGTGTGAAGTGGAAGATTCGGCTATGGGGAGGTGATCAATGACATTCGGCCATGGTGAAAATATTAGGGAGGGAGTGATGTTTGAGAGTTTTTGCAAGAAAAAAAAGAAGAAGAAAAAGAAATAGGAGATAGGGTGTCTATGTTTCGGTTTTCAAGGATGAAAAGTGAACAAAGAAAAAGTCTTGAGGTTGGTGTGCATTCGGCAAAGAGAAGAAAAAAAAGAAATGAAAATGCCCCTTCAAGGTTGTATGGTTTCGGTATAAGGAGGAAAAGAGCTTGGGGAAGAATGGAAGATGATACCAAAATGGTCAAAAAGAATTGGCCAAAACAAAACAAAAGTTTACCTATTGCTCATGACACATTCGGCTAGGGAGAAGAATTTTGGAGAGAAAAAATTTGATACACCAATTTGCTAATGAAAAAAATGACCAAAACTAGCACCTACCTTTCCAAAATGCTAGCAAAAATTTGGCCATCCCCTTTAGCCCTAAAAACCGTCCAAACGCATGGCCAATTGGTCAAAGTTTGGCCACCCAAACTTTCCAAAACATCACCCTTGCAATAAGCCTTATGTTCCCCTTACATGCCTTTTCCATTTGATTCCTTTCCCTAAGTTCAATCTTGCCTTTCTCTTAGCCATCTTGCTATAAAAAAATAAAGTCCAACTTACCATAAGCTCATCCTTGACCGACACTATAAGAAATGAAAGAAATAAAATAAAGTTCACACATGCACACAGTGGGCTTCGAACTCCTTCCCTCAAGGTAACACACATGGCGCCATATCCCCTTTATTAATTGCTCACTTATGCTAGCTTCTTACCACTTTATTACCTTAAGCTTTAAGGTCACTTATTCCATTACCTTAAAGTAATAAATGCCAAAATATTTTACTAATTCCAAATAAATCCCGAGCCTTCTCAGGACTACCTAAACACACACATTGGATAGTTTAACTAGCTGAGCACCAAAATAATGCAACATATAAAAATTCAAATTTTAGGATGTTACAATTCTACCCCCTTAAGGAAAATTTCATCCTCGAAATTTACCTGGTTAAAAGAGGTGAGGATATTGCTGTCGAATTGCGTCCTCAGGCTCCCATGTAGCTTCCTTCGCTCCGTGATTACGCCTTAGAACTTTGACTAACGGTATTGACTTCCTTCTCAACACCTTAACATCTCGATCTAAAATTTGCACTGGCTCTTCCTCGAATGACAAGTCAGGCCTTAACTCAACTTCCTCTACCGGTACTATGTGAGACGGATCCGATCGATAACGCCTCAACATTGAGACATGAAAAACACTATGAATCTGACTCAACTCCGGAGGTAATTCAAGCTGATAAGCCACTGGTCCTACCCACTTCAACACACGATACGATCCGATGAGCCTAGGGCTCAACTTGCCCTTCCTTCCAAATCTAAAGATCTTCTTCCAAGGTGAGACCTTTAGAAAGACCTGATCTCCCACCGTAGACTCAATGTCCTTACGCTTCAGATCCGCATGCGATTTCTGTCTATCCGAAGCTTCCTTTGACCTTGTCTGAATTAATTTTACCTTTTCCTCCGTTTCTGATATCAGCTCAGGACCCAACAACTGTCGTTCCCCCAATTCGGTCCAACAAGTACGAGTACGACACCTACGACCGTACAATGCCTCGTAGGGTGCCATCTGGATACTGGATTGATAGCTATTATTATACGCAAACTCTGTCAACGGTAGGAAATCCTCCCAACTACCTCTGAAATCAATCACACAACCCCTTAACATGTCTTCCAGAATCTGGATTACTCTTTCCGACTGACCATCTGACTGAGGATGAAAAGCCGTGCTGAAATTTAACCTTATTCCCAAAGCTTCATGTAAAGCTTTCCAAAACCGCGATGTAAACCTAGGGTCCCTGTCCGAAATAATAGAAACTGGTACCCCATGTAACCTCACGATCTCCGCTACATACAACTTGGCCAACTTCTGTAGCGAGTAATCCATACGAACAGGTAGAAAATGGGCAGTCTTCGTCAACCGATCCACTATTACCCAGACAGAATCTTTCTTAGTAGGTGATAAGGGTAACCCACTAACAAAGTCCATCGTTATCCGTTCCATTTCCATAATGGAATCTTCACCAGTTGTAGCAATCCCGACGGCAATTGATGTTCCGCCTTCACTTGTTGACAAGTTAAGCACCTACTTACGAAATCAGTAACCTCCCTCTTCAACCCTGGCCACCAATACTGTTCACGGAGGTCTCGATACATTTTATTTCCTTCGAGGTGCATAACATAAGGGCTACTATGCGCCTCTCGCGAAATCATTTGTCTCAAATCCGAATCCTTGGGCATACAAATTCTTCCTCGAAAACACAGTACTCTATCCTTATTCAAACCAAAATCCCCTATTACACCACTTTCCACTTGCTGAAGTAAGGGACCCAACTTTTCATCTGATAACTGCTTCTCCTTGATCTGTTCTAACCACATAGGCTTCACCTGAAGTTCGGCTAGCAAACTACCATCTTCATACAAACTGAGGTGAGCGAACATCGCTCTTAAATCCGATATCACCTTACGACTCAACACGTCTGCCACCACGTTAGTCTTTCCGGGATGATACTCGATTGAGAAGTCATAATCCTTCAACAGCTCTATCCATCTCCGTTGTCTTAAGTTCAACTCCTTTTGGGTAAGGAGGTACTTCAGACTTTTATGATCCGTATAAATGATCGACTTCTCACCGTATAGGTAGTGCCTCCAAATCTTCAAAGCAAAAACCACCGCAGCCAACTCCAAATCATGAGTAGTATAATTGACTTGGTGCGGCCTTAACTGATGAGATGCATAAGCCACCACTTTTCCACCTTGCATTAACACACATCCCAAGCCTGTGTGTGATGCATCGCAATACACAACAAACTCTTTTCCAGCCTCAGATTGAATCAGTACGGGCGCTTTTGTCAGAATCTTCTTCAATTTCTCAAAACTCTTTTGCTGCTGATCTGACCACACAAATGGTACTCCCTTGCGCAACAGTTTAGTTAGAGGTGCAGCAATCAACGAAAACCCCTAAACAAAACACCTGTAGTAACCAGCCAACCCTAGAAAACTCCGAATTTCAGCCACTGACTTCGGTGGTTTCCAATCCAACACAGCCTCTACTTTCCGGGGATCAACTCTAATTCTTTCGGCCGACACAACATGCCCTAAGAAAGTCACTTCCTTCAGCCAAAATTCACACTTACTGAACTTGGCATAAAGTTGCTTTTCCCTCAATATTGGCAATACTATACGCAGATGTGAATCATGCTCTTCTTCATTCTTTGAGTAAACCAAGATGTCATCTATGAACACCACCACAAACCGGTCTAAATAGGGTTGGAAGACCCGGTTCATCATGTCCATAAATGCAGCTGGTGCATTGGTCAACCCAAACAGCATCACCAAAAACTCATAATGTCCATAACGAGTTCGAAATACCGTCTTATGAATATCCGTCTCCTTAACCTTGAGTTGGTGATAACCCGATCTCAAATCTATCTTGGAGAAAACTGAAGCTCCTCACAATTGATCAAACAGGTCATCGATTCTCGGCAATGGATACCTATTCTTGATCGTCAGTTTATTCAACTGCCTATAATCAATGCACATACGCATCGACCCATCCTTCTTCTTGACGAACAAGACCGGTGCTCCCCACGGAGACACAATCGGTCGAATAAATCCCCGATCCAACAACTCCTGAATTTGAGCTTTAAGCTCCGCTAACTCCTTCAGCGCCATCCTATAAGGAGCAATGGACACCAGAGCCGTTCCGGGCAAAAGCTCAATGCCAAACTCTACTTCTCGGTTTGGAGGTAAACCCGGAAGTTCCTCGGGAAAAATATCTAAAAATTCTTTCACCGTTCTAACACCTTCCACCGATAATTCCTTGACATCCAATGCACAAATGAAGGCTAGGAATGCTCCACACCCTTTTCGCACCAACTTTTCTGCTTTTAAAGCAGATACCACATTTGCTAAATAATTTCTCCGCTCGCCTATCATCACAACTTCCTTATCTTCCAAAGTCCTTATTGACATCCACTTTGCAGCACAATCCAAGTGCGCATGGTGCTTTACCAACCAATCCATGCCCAAAATAAGGTCAAACTCGCCGAAAGGCAGTTCCATCAAATCCGCCAAAAATATTTCTCTTTGAATTTTTAAGGGCACGTCTCTAAACAGTTTATTCACTATCACAGATTGTCCTAAGGGACTAATTACCATCATCCCTCTATCAGTAATCTCAGATCTAATATTCAGATTTCCAGATATAGCGCTAGCAACATACGAATGGGTAAATCCGATATCTATCAAAGCAGTAACAGGTACATCAAAAATGAAGAACGTACCGGTTACCACATCAGGTGCATCGCCATCCTCTCAGCGTCTGACCGCATAAACTAACCCTGGCTGTCTCGCCTCCGCGTTACCTCTGAAGCCATTACCTCTGCCCGGTGCACCTTGACCACAACCGACACCATTACCACCTCGGCCTGGTCCACGGCCCCTCGGTGACTGCTGAACGCCTCTAGCTGGTTGTGCATCATGGTTTCGAGCTTCTTGAGTTGAAGCAGTCCGTCGAGGACAATTCTTAAGCTGATAATCCTTAGAACCACATTTGAAACACCCACCGGTTCTCTTCCAGCATTCACCAGGGTGTCGTCTTCCACAGTCAGCACATGGTTGAATCTGATTGGTAGCAGCAGGTGCTCTAGCTTGAGCTGGCTCATCATTCCTGGGCCTCTTTTGGAACCTTTTAGCAGGACCCGAGTACTTAAAGTCCCTTTTGTTCCTGCCTCTATCTCTTTCTCGATTTTGTCACTCCGAGTTCTTAGCCTCCTCAGCTATTTTGGCTTTCTCCACAAGCGTGGCAAAAGTTCTTTCTCGTTGTGGGGCTATCAGTACCCGCAACTCATCATTCAACCCGTCCTCAAAACGCACACAGCGTTCATGGTCAGTTGGCACTATAGTCCGAGCATAACGACTCAAACATAGAAATTTTGCTTCATAAACTGCCACAGTCTTACTTCCTTAAACCAGATTAAAGAATTTCTTCCTTCGGGCATCCACATAGCTAGCCCCGACATACTTTCCTTGAAATGAAGTTTTGAAGAAATCCCAAGTAACACGGTCGGCCTGAGTGCCTTCCCGAACAGTAAGCCACCATTGATACGCCTCGTCTCTTAACAAGGACACAACTCCTCTTAGTTATTGCTCGGCGGTGCACTCCAGGTCATCCATGATCCGCTCCACAGCCTCGAGCCAATACTCCTCGACATTTGGAGCTACACCTGAGACACCCCTAAAAACCTCGGCACCACTTGATCTAAGCCATTCCGAAATTGATCCACGAGCTGCTGGCCCAGTTCTAGCCCCAGCAACCCTTTCTAGGACTCGCAACAATGCTTGGGTCAAGGCAATGTCCTCCATCATATGGTCATGTGATCCATTATCTGACACAGGTGACGCTGGTGCGTCCATGTCTGGCATATGTCTCGATGCCTCAAACACAACTCTAGCACCTCGGCCTCTACCACGGCCACGTCTACCACGTCCACGTCCTCTAGCGCTCATATTGACTATTTCGATTTAATCTGATTACAAGTTTTATGAATCAGTATACTATTTCAGTGTTTATTAACAATATTTTATGAGATATAAGAGGTAGAGTTATTCTCGTAAACGCATCCTATAGTCTCAATCTCTATAGTTTCAACACCTAAAACTAAAAGTTCTAGAGTGTTCCTATAGTCATATCACAATAATAAGAATTATTCAATTCACATACACTTACTTGACTTGGTGTCGGATACTCGTGGTGCCATACTACCTTTATAACATACGTTCTATAATTCAAACAGTTTTGAACCATAAATTTTTTTGAACCCAAACCACAACTGAGTTTTGAACCGGGCTCTGATACCATAAAATGTAACACCCCAAACCCGGTCTATGCATTAAGACCAGATTTGACATGTCATACGGAATGAATATACATCTAGTCTTTTAAAGATTTAGAGAAAACAGAGTTTCAAAAAAATCTTGATGTGGAGTTCATTGAAAACTAAGGTTGATTGATAAATCAAACAATTTGAGACGTAAGAATTTATAAATTGAAACTTAGAAAAATTAAATTAATATTTCGAGAAGATTTAAAAGAGTTTGAAAATAATTTTGGAAAAATTTGAAGAACATTGTTAACCGAAAATTTTCTGAGTTAAAATATGTAAGAAAGTTATTATGAAACTTTTTTTTCCATATCCATTTGAGAAAAACATTTATTTCAATTTTTAGAAAAATCTCACTTAAAGTATTCAAGCAAATTATAAAATTCATCAAACGTAAAACAACATTAAAATTTATCCAGAGGCCTTATTACAACTTAACTTAAAATAGCAAAATAATAAAAAGTACTTAAAAGAAATCCAAACCAAACCTAGTTTCCATCCGCCACACACCACCCGTACCAACCAGAACACCTGTGGGGAGCTTTAGTCACCCACCCCGCCAACACACCAAAATAGGCATTAACCATTTTTATCAATTTGTGGACAAGCCACCAGATTCACAGAGTTTACATGGCATTGCCATTTTTCAGATTTGTGGCAGAGACACCAGAATTATGTAGCAAAGCTACCAGAACTTCTCTTCATCAATATCCCATCCCATGCAATTCATGTATATAATACATATTAGTCCCAACTAATAGTATGCTGTTATAAACGATTAATCTTAGGAGTGAAGTCGGCTTACCACAAAAATCTGTATGATCTCAAGATGAAAATCGAGCGATAAAGTCCCTATAATATTATCGATTAAACAACACTATCTTTAACGAATAAAAAGTAATAAAGAATCCTCGAAGAATCCTTACCTTGAACAATGAAATTCCTTTTTCACACGATCTTCCTATGGTTAGAGTCGATTAAGCGATGTAGAAACAATCGGCACTCCACTATACCACTACAAAGAAGGAAGGGTTTTGTTTAAAAGAGAAAAGATGATGATTTCGGTCAAAAAGACCCTCCCAAGCCAACATATGAATTCGAAAATAGAAGAAAAATAAGAGAATTGAAGAGAGTGTTCTTACCGATTGATCAAAATGTGAGTAGAAAAATGATTGAGAAGAAAATATGTGTGAAGTGGAAGATTCGGCTATGGGGAGGTGATCAATGACATTCGGCCATGGTGAAAATATTAGGGAGGGAGTGATGTTTGAGAGTTTTTGCAAGAAGAAAAAGAAATAGGAGATAGGGTGTCTATGTTTCGGTTTTCAAGGATGAAAAGTGAAAAAAGAAAAAGTCTTGAGGTTGGTGTGCATTCGGCAAAGAGAAGAAAAAAAAAAGAAATGAAAATGCCCCTTCCAGGTTGTATGGTTTCGGCACAAGGAGGAAAAGAGCTTGGGGAAGAATGGAAGATGATACAAAAATGGTCAAAAAGAATTGGCCAAAACAAAACAAAAGTTTACCTATTGCTCATGACACATTCGGCTAGGGAGAAGAATTTTGGAGAGAAAAAATTTGATACACAAATTTTCTAATGAAAAAAAAATGACCAAAACTAGCAACTACCTTACCAAAAAGCTAGCAAAAATTCAGCCATCCCCCTTAGCCCCAAAAACCGTCCAAATGCATGGCCAATTGGTCAAAGTTTGGCCACCCAAACTTTCCAAAACATCACCCTTGGAATAAGCCTTATGTTCCCCCTACATGCCTTTTCCATTTGATTCATTTCCCTAAGTTCAATCTTGCCTTTTTCTCTTAGCCATCTTGCCATAAAAAAAATAAAGTCCAACTTACCATAAGCTCATCCTTGATCGACACTATAAGGAAGGAAAGTAATAAAATAAAGTTCACACATGCACACAATGGGCTTCGAACTCCTTCCCTCAAGGTAACACACATGGCGCCATATCCCCTTTACTAATTGCTCACTTATGCTAGCTTCTTACCACTTTATTACCTTAAGCTTTAAGGTCACTTATTCCATTACCTTAAAATATTAAATGCCAAAATATTTTACTAATTCCAAATAAATCCCAAGCCTTCTCAGGACTACCTAAACACACACATTGGATAGTTTAACTAGCTGAGCACCAAAATAATGCAACATATAAAAATTCAAATTTTAGGATGTTACAGGTATGGAGCCAGACTTTTAGATTAGTTCTGATGGATATTTGATGTTCTGAGATAGGGTTTGTATACCGAGAGATGATGAGCTTATTCAGAAAATTTTGCACAAAGCACATAGTGGAGTTTTTCTTTTCATCCAGGCAATACAAAGATGTATAATGACTTAAAGAAATGATATTGGTGGCTGAGTATGAGAAAGATATTTTTGAGTTTGTATCGAGATGCTTGATTTTTCAGCAAGTGAAAGCCGAACACCAAGTACCTTCCGATTTACTTCAGCTTATTATGGTTCCCGAGTGGAAATGGGACAGTATTACCATGGATTTTGTGTCTGGATTGCCTTTGACACCGAAAAAGAAGGATGCCATGTGGGTTGTGGTTGATAGGCTTACGAAATCGACTCATTTTATACCGGTATGCATTGACTATTAACTTGATAAGTTGGCAAATTTATATGTTTCTGAAATTGTGAGACTTCACAGGTACCTTTATTGATCATTTCAGATAGAGATCCGAGGTTCACATCACGGTTTTGGAAAAAGTTGCAAGAAGCATTAGGAACAAAAATGAATTTTAGTACGGCTTTCCATTCGCAAACCAACGGTCAGTTGGAAAGAGTAATTCGGATTCTTGAAGAAATGTTGCGGTGTTGTGTTCTTGAGTTTCAAGGCAGTAGGGAAAGGTATTTATCTTTGGTAGAGTTTGCCTACAACAATAGCTATCAGTCGAGTTTGAAAATGGCGCCTTATGAGGCTTTGTATGGGCGTAAGTGTTGAACGCCCTTGTATTGGTCTGAACTCAAGGAAAATCAGATACACGGGGTTGACTTAGTCAGAGAAACCGAAGAGAAAGTAAAAGTGATTCGTGGTTGTTTGAAAGCCGCTTTGGATAGACAGAAATCCTACGCAGACTTGAAACAGAAAGAGATTGAGTTTCAAGTCAGTGATAAGATATTTTTGAAAGTATCCCCGTGGAAGAAAATCCTCAAATTCGGTAGGAAAGGCAAATTAAGTCCACGTTTTATTGGACCTTATAAGGTGACTGAGAAAATTGAACCGATAGCTTATCGACTAGCCTTTCCATTTGAGTTAGAAAAGATCCACGATGTATTCTGTGTGTCTATGTTGCTCCGTTACCGTTCTGACCCATCACGCGTGATTTCACCAACAGAGGTTGAGATTTGTTCAGACATGACCTATGGTACAGAGCCGGTTAAGATTTTCGATCGAGAGGTCAAGCAATTGAGAAATAAAAGTATAGCACTCGTGAAAGTACTATGGCATAGACATGGGGTTGAAAAGGCCACATGGGATCCCGAGGAGACTATGAGAGACCAATACCTGAACCTTTTTGCTAATAAGATTTTCGGGGATGAAAATCCCTAAGGGAAGAAAAGAAATCGCCTTTCATCTTTCTTCTCTCCACCGATTTTTCCCCAAGAAAATAGCCATGGAAGCTTGAAAATTTTCAGCAACTTACAACCCTTGCAAGTAAGTCATTTTGATGGTCATTTTTGTTGATTTTTGTGTTTTCGGAACCCTTGTAGCTTAATCTAACTACTAAGTGGACTATTTTGCACTATGGTTGAAAGTCTAGGGTTTTTCCATGAGAGCATTAATGTTGTTTGCTGAAATTTTATGGAAGAAAATGAATCTTGGTTGTTAAATAAAGAACTTTTGTGAAAAAGGTTTTCATGAAAACACCTAAAAGGACTATTTTGTAAAAGTTATAAAATGGGTAGTAAATGTGTGAAATAATTGGAATTGTGAGTTGCTATAAGCTTAAAATAGATTCAGCTAGGCTTGATTAATAAGGAAATTTGATGAAAATCGTTTTACGAGCCTAGGGGAAAAATTGTAATTATGTGAAAGTTTAAGGACAAAACAGTAATTTTGCCAAAGTAGGAATTTTGAAATGTTTTGATTAATGTAGTGATTAAATGAGTAGATTTTTTCATTATAGATCAAGAAAAATGGGATTCGAACTTAGATTGGGAGAAAACCAAGATATTGGACTAAATCAAACTAGTCGTCTATATTTTGTATACCGAGGTAAGTTGTACGTAAATAATACAAATTTATTGTTATTATACATTAAACACTTGTTATTGTATAAAATGTTTGATTATTGTTGTGAATATGCATGATGAGAATTGATGTAGTAAAAGCTCCCGGTTGAATCTCAGGAGTAGATTGGATATTCATACCATGACATTAGGGTGACGTGTGAGCTAGTGTAAAACCATGTCTGGGACATGGCATTGACGTTGATATGTGTGCTAGTGTAAGACCATGTCTGGGACATGGCATCGACATTTTACCCTCTTATGTGAGGTTTATCGGATACCCTTTAGTATTCCAAATGGTTCACGGGTTATTTAAAGCTTATGATAAGGATATGAAAGGATGTAATCATGTTGTGAATGGTACAAGTCCTTACTCGAAACTTATGAGATATGAGCTTAGTTATGATGCCTTAATGGTAAGGATGAAATTGAGTAAGTTCTATCGATAAGAATGATTTCGGGACGATCTTGTAATCTTTGGCTTATATTTGTGATGTGTAAATATGTAGTAAATCTACCATTGCTAAATCAAGAATGATGTACTGGTTTATAATATGCTATGTGTTTAAAGATGCATGGTTGGTGTTGTTACTTATTTATATGCAACTACTAAGCTTTGTGCTTACTCCCTTTCCTTTCCATTTTCTTATAGTATCGCCAAGCTAGCTAGGGGGTCAAAGGACGTCGGAGACTTGGTCACACTATCAATCTGAACATTTGGTATAGTTAGATTTATCATTTTGAGTATGGCATGTATAGGGACTTGGTATTTTGTCAAGTGTCATTTTGAAACTAACCCAAAAGAGCAAATTCAAGCCGTAACAGCTCATGACAATGAAAGGTTAGTAGAATTTGACCCACGACAAGAGCCTGTGGTAAGTGAAGGTAAGGTTGAGCTAAGCCAGGATTTACCAAATCCGGTAATTATAGAGTACCAATCTCGTGTGCCATACCCCAATGCGATAAAGAAAGACCACACAGATGAACAATTCGGTAAGTCTCCTAAACTTCCACAGAAATTTCATATTAACTTACCGTTTCTTGAAGCTCTTTCGCAGATGCCAGATCCTAGACCTCGTGTCGATAAAGAAGAAATTCATGAGGAACGAAGGCTTTGGATCGATAAACTAGACGAGTGGAAGACACACTTCAAAGAGAAACTAAAAACACACGAAGCAAAAACGAGGCAACTCAACGACGAACTTAATAATGGGACATGTTATTAAGCATGTTGATAATAAATTGATTTAATTAAAGTAATTGTCCTAGTTTATTTATGTTATAATTGTTGCAAATTGAGTTTAATTTTACTAAAATCTATTTCATTCATATAGTTTGCATATTTAGGATAATTTGCATTAGGGATCATTGCATTTAGTTTAATAAATTTTAATCACCACTCCTCAACTATATTCTGTTTTTAATTACCAAATTGTTAATATAATTTTACAAATTAAGTGACTTAGCACAAATACAATCCCTGTGGAGACGATAACTCGATACTTACTTATTACTTGATAACGACTATGTATACTTGCACAAACCTACGCGTTACACATATTAATTGAACCTTTGAATTATGATTGGCGACGAACAAAATATAATAATTTTGTTCAAAAATAATATTCAATTAAGCCTAAAAACAGTGTCCATTATTTGTCTAATGATTGTAAGTGCTCAATTTTGTTGTCAAGTAATGGTTACAACGAAATAAATTCGTTAAGAAGTATTTGAGGATGGAACCCACAAGAATTTGTGTGAATGACTTTAACTATTGACTCGAATCACTAACTTACTAAATTATTAATATAAGTTAGAAGATAATAAAGCAAGTAACTAGGAAAGGTATGTAAGACGAAAGCAAAGAGCATAAACAAATAATAAAGTGCTATTTTTATTAATAGTCAACCCCAATTTACAAAAGTAAGGGTTAAGCATCTCTTTCAAATAATGGAAATTAATAACCTTTGTTGAATTATCCCAAATTTAGAATCAATGATATGGGTGTGTCTCTAGATCTAGGCCAAGTCTTGTAAATCACAAATGTTACTGTCTTACCTTTCCCAATGCTTCCAAGTGATATACTATAGTTTGCCAACTTCGCTTTTGATTTTTGGGGTCTTCAATATGATGTTGTTACTTAGAATCAATATTGGATAACCTTTTATTTAGATTTCTAGTGTAGAGGGTGGTTCACTTTAAACTCACTTTCCTTTAGAATTTATATTAACCTTATTTGTCATCTAGAATTCACGATATGAGCACAAATCAAGAAAATTAAATTACAACCATATTTTTTAAATCAATTTTAGTCCAATTTCTATAAGCCAATAACCTACAAATCTCCCAACAACATAATCAAATTAGCTCACTATAGATTTGCAAGTAACATAAAAGATTTGGAAGAAAAGTATAATGAAAGAAATTGTTATCCTAACATCATCAGTGATGAAACTGCCTAACATTTGACTTTACCAATAGCTCGAGCTCAATTCTATAACTATCGAAACAAAATCAAGTTTCAGCCAGACATTTTCTCAATACCTGATGCTTACTCAATTGATAAAAGGCATATACACAATTGAGGGTTAAATCATTAATGATTCAAGTTATAATAAACTAGTTTCCATTTAAATCACTAATGGTTTACCGTGGCGTCAAAGATTAAAACATTTTTGGAATTTAGTTAATATAATTAGAAAATGGGATAAAAAGGATATTTAATCATATAAAATATTAAAAAAATCACTTCTATAAGAAAGCACAATAATATCATCGGTGATGAGACTGTCTAGCATTCAACTTTATCAATAGCTCGAGCTCAACTCAATAACTTCCGAATCAAACTTAACATTGGGCGCGGCATTTTTTCTAAACTCGACGCTTACTCAATCGGTAAAAGACATATACACATTTGAAGATTAAATCATCAATGATTTAAATTACAAAAAGCAGTTCCATTAAGGAATATTTTAGGACTTTTCAAGGATTTTATAATGACGATTTTAGAATTATGAATAAATATTGATGTGAAAAAAAAATTATGGCTATAGATTTTGGAATTTTTAAATCATGGAAATTTGTGGGTCATTCATTTTTTTTTCTTTTTGCATTGACTTCGACTATTAAAATGAATAAACGAAAGGACGAAAATGTGAAGAGCCTTCATCATCATTTCTTCATTCTTTCTCTCAAATCCAACCAAGAATATTCCTTATCTAATTTGGTTTCTTGTTAAAATATTGTAAAAATACCCACCCTTAAAATTGGTTCCATCTTCATCTTCATCATTGGAAGCAAGGGTTTTCCTGAGTTAGAAAAAAAAAGTTGGATTAGTGCGAGAAAGTGAAGGACAAGGTAAAAAGTGCATCTTGTCTTTTCCAATATTATTATTCAATGTTACTTTTTATAATTTCTACATGAACATGATTTTTGGGTATTATACGTGATGTGTATTTATGAAGAAAAGAAGTTGATAGTGGGTGGTGGAGCTTTAAGCAAGAAAAGATGAGTCTTGGATTGTTGAAAATAGAGAAGATTGGTTATTTGCTCTTCAAAGAAAGATAAGTACTTAAGGAATCATCACTTCCTTGTAAGAATTAAAATTGATAAATCCATAGAGTTTAAATGATTAGATGCAAAATTGGGGTTTAATATTTATATTCATTAGCAAATAAAATATTTTAATGAAAATAGAAGTAATAGCCTTGGACCAAAATGTGCATACTGAGTTTTAGTGTGGCTTGATTAATATTGAGACAAAAATTTACCTAAACTATTGTAAATGGAAGTTTCAATGAAGTTGATTAATTTTTGAAGAACAGAGTAAGTTATGACATATAATGGACCTTTAAATAATTTGGTGTGCAAATGTGGAAAAGGAGTTCAATGCTTTCACTAGTGATAATAAGAATTTGGAAAATGGAATTTTGATATGAAATATAAAGTGTAATGACAAATGGCAATAAGGAAACGACTAATAACTCTTTAAGCTTTATGAATGTGTATTATGAGATGTTGAGCATATGTAAAATTTTGTGCCACAAGGTATAATTATTAAAATTAAGAATCTCATAAAAGTATGAGAGTATAAACTCTAGGATTAATATGAAAAGATTGTCTAATGAGTTATTATCTATGAAAATGATGTATGAATGTTACATTCAGAACTATCAAGTAACAATATGTTTGTATGAGTTCCTTAATAGATGTGTGCATTTGTATGAAATGATATATATGTGATCATGAATGTGTTATAAATGAAATTGAAATAATAATTAAACTTTTCCCCTGTAAATTTAGAGAAGTAGTTAGGATACAATTGGTACACTAATTGATGTCCATGAAACCAATTAAAAATTTGACAAAGGCAAGTGCACCTATCAATTAATAGTATACCTATAGTGAGCAAAGATATCGTTGCCACGAAGACTAAAAGTACTATTAATTATCGTATTTCTATTATTTTAGCGACAATTTAGAGTGATTGATTAGCTAAATTACTTAACTAAAGAACACGACAAAGAACAAATCAGGAAAATAAATGATTAACAACCAAGAAGAAAGACAATACCCAGGAAATAATTCACCTAGACTTCATTTGTCATAATCAATCTAAATTACACAATTTCTTCACTTAGTATTGATCCGTAGAAATCCCTAAATTGTGCTAATATCTCTCTTCAAGACTAAAAGCAACTGACTCTAGGTTAATTAATTGAAATTTCTTTTCAATTAAAACCCCTATGGATCCCCCTGTTAGATTTGACTCTAATCAGGTAGAATTATGCCATCCTATTTCTAGGATTGCATGGAACTCCACTCAATTACGCTAGATCTACTCTTAAACAGGGTCTATTCATCCTCTGATTTGAGCACATCAAACTTAGATTAATAGTCTAGAAATAATAAACCAAGAATTAAGCACACAAAATTGAGAGCAAGATCTAAGTATTTATTGCGTAAAAATAAAAATCAAATAACAGAATCTATCCTAGGGTTCATCTCCCTAGGTATTTGAAAAATTAGTTAATGATCGCAAATAAAAACATCCCAAAGATAGTATAACCATAAAAAATAAAGAAACTCATAATAAACTTCAAAGAAATCAAAAGATGATATTCAATCTTGATGAAAATATGCTTCAGAGTCGGCTCAATAGTGTTTTTTGAGTTGTTTTCTTGAGTATTCTCTGATGGCTCACTCTCGTATTCTTATCTTTGTCATATATAGGTCTTAGAATACCCGAAAAATCTAAATAACACGTTTTCTCGAAGGTTTGGAGTGCGATTCGCGATTTACACAAGGTCTGGCATATGGTCGTGTGGCTTACATAGCCGTGTCCAGCCCCTGTGGCTCCTAAAACTTGCTCTGATTTTTCTATTTTCGCTCGTTGTTCGCTCCTTTTCTCTCGAATGCTCTCTTAAGTATAGAAACATGAAAGGAGCATAAAATTCACCATTTTAAATCGAATAATCATCCAAAATTGCATTAAGAATGAGGGTAAAACATGTTACTTTGGCATTTATCACCAATATAGATTAGATACGAAGTTTTGTTTTGGGCCTAAAGTTTTGTTTTGGCCTGGAACTTAGTTTTGACCTAGAGTTCTATACTTATTGAAGTTATGTGGGGTTCTAGAGCTATGTAGTTATACATGGAGTTTTGATGTGCTACTCCTTGATTGGGCATGATATGCAGACCATTAAGGCATATTTGGGGTCTATTGGCTTCGGGCTTTGCACTTCTATTAGCTTTTGAGCCCTGCATTCACGTGCAGTTTCTGAAGCCTTTGGGCTTAGCACTTCAATACTCTCTGTGTTGTGGAGATAGCACTTGGTGCTCTTTGGTTTTTAGATGAATCATGTGTATCCAAATTTCTTTTACTAGTGTTTCCTAAGGTTGTATGCTGTAAAAGAATGAGAGTTTATTACGTAATAATATTATATTAAACTATTTTCATGAAAAGAATTCTAGGAATTAATATAACTCGTTAGAATGTCCTTAAATATGAGTTGATATTGAATCATAAAGTTATATGCTACAATAAGAATGACAATGTAAAGTGTTAGAATATTGAACTAAACTATGAATCATGAAATGAATTCCAAGGGTTATGTAACACGCCAAACCCGACCCTATAATAGGATTCGATTATGGCGTGTCACTACTTAAAACCAAACTAACTTTAAAACATTTTGGTGAAAGCTTTATATAATTCTTACCAAGTTATAAATATAAGACATATATTAGTTGTTACTTTACCAATGTTTGAATGAACCATCAATAGTTTAAAAAATAATATACAAACCATATGGTGTATAAGTTCAAATATAATAACTTTATTAAACAGAATATATTAATTTAAAACCAAGCATTAGTGCTTCATAGAAATGTTATAAAAACAGAGTCTAAACAAAAAAAAAAGTTCTTAGTACAAATCATTTCCATATACACTTATGCGCCACCCCCACGATTCATGTATGATACAAAACAAAGCAGACAACTCACAATAGCAGTAGCACTCTAGCGTAGTCCTTCTAACAAAGCCTTCCTTCAATCAACAAGCCTGAAAAGGAAAAGGTAACAAAGTAAGTTCATACGAACTTAATGAGTTCTAAAGAGAAATCATACATAACATTACTGATAGTACAATTGAACATTTCTGAAGGATTTACACACATTCACATAGTACGCCCAATGGCGTATATAGAAAACAGGCAGGCTCAGTACACCAACTACTTATCACTTAGGCGTATACTGTACGCCAGCTCAACATAACTCAAACAAATCCATTCTCATGCCAACTACATACCCAAAATTTAGAACCAGAAGCATATCATTCAGCCTTATTCACATACATTCTCCCCCTTAACTTCTCATATCATTTTTATTCAGATCAACATGTTTTATTATGATCTGCTAATCTGGTTTACAATATAGCTGCCTTATCAGACGCTACACAAACATGCCTCTTCATCTTTATTACTTCCTATCAGTTCAAAAGCAGATGGTAATGTCTTAAGCATGAAGAAAGATGCTTACTTTATATCACAGACAGACTGTACCCAGACTAAAGACTTTGGATAACCATTATCCATACAACACTACACAACATTTTTCATCCATTACAGAAAAGGAATACTTACCTTACACGAATTATAAAATAAAGAAAATTATAACACATGGAAGTAAGAAGGAACTCACCAGAAACTTTAAAATAAGTCTTTATAGCAGGTCTTTTGCTTTTATCACTTGGACCTTCGTTAACTTCTTGAGTTAAAATTAAGATAAATAAACATATCAAATCATCAATTGATCAAATCTGATCATGCATGCAAGAATCAACAATGCTCAATCCAGAATCATGAAGTTTTCTTCCCCACACACTATTCTAACATCTGTGCATGCAAAACGAGAAACACGTAAATGACTTAGAAAGTAACCTAGGGTTCATCAGTAATTACCAGTAAGCTGGTACTAACGTAGAAGTTAGCTGAATATTATGAACCTTACTTTGAAGAGGTTTTCTGAACTTAGGTTTTTAAAAAGTTTTCAAAGGAAATCAATAAAGAAAAAGAAAACGTAAAAATATTCAAAAAGACCACAACTACCCTTATATACTTAAGCTTAGAGACAAGGATTAGTGGAAAACTTTGATAATTCCAGTAACTCTCTTGATTCTCGTTATTAAGTGCACTTAACATAATTTAAGTCTTATCATCTACAGTAGTCTAGTTCTGTTCTAACTAAATCTCAACTTAGCTAACCAAATTACCATATTAATAATAAACAAATCTTATCAGGTGTGTAATTAATGAGTTCGCCCAAAGCATCTAGGTTGAGTGAATACTTAACAAAAGAGTTTGCCAAACCACAGAACCCGCCAAAACTAAGAGTTCACCAAATGGCGTATACACATAATTATATACTTAGCCAAGACAAACATTTTATGTACTCATATCTATCCTTATTTTACCAAATATACGCTAAACAGTAACTAGATATAGAGACTTTGTCGGGTGGGTTGTTACAGGTTAGAAACGACTAGCTAGTATGCCTACATAGCTATAAATCAATGTTGAATCTTAAGATCATATGAGATTAAGGAAATGGAGAATAAACTTGTAGATCAATCTAACTAAACGAAACATGATTCATGAAATGCATAAAAATGAGAATTTGAACTATGTTTATCATATATTTTTAATTATATTGTAATTTGGTAATGAATGTGAAAAGTTTTAATGTGGATTAACCTTTGTAGCATCTTTCATCTGTACCGCATGTTGGGATGGGTGAGGAATGTTACACATTGCTAGTGTAATTCTTGAAAATATGAATGATTCTTTTTCATTTGTTTAATTGATTTTTTAACTATAAAAATGGAATTGGAAAAACAGAGAGTGCACCCTACCCTTACAGCATGTTTGGTTGGAGGGCTTAAGAATAGATTCCAGCCCAATTCTGCGAGCCGATCACCAAACATTAGTTTGGTTGACTATAATGCTATTACAGCCTGAATCTATTCAGGGCGCATTACGGGGAAAAGGCTGAATAGCCATTCCCTTCCCTCACCATTGAATAGTTATTCATTCCCGTGCAAAGTAAATTTTTTCCCCTTTTCAATTTTTGCCCTCATCTCTACCTAGAGAATGAAGAAGCACTACAACCATCATCTTCTCCCTCCGTTCATAGGTAATTTTTTTTCTCATCTCTATGTTTCCCTTTTTCCTTTTGATTGTAGAAAAGACCTAGGTCAATCTATTCTTCGTTTTTTCTTCTTTTTCTTCAGTCAATAAAACTTGCAGAATTTGTCATCGGCCAACAAAAGACAAATAAGGTAAACCTTTCCTTCTACTTCCAATGCCTGTTTTGAATTGAATTCATCGACTTTTCTGGTTAAGTATGTTCTGCATTTTGAACAAATAAATCTTAACTTTGCTTCAACGCAAGAGAGATTACTCAATGAATTCGGGTAAGGAAGCATTTTCATCTTAGAAAGGTTTTTCAAGGTTTCCTTCTCTGTATTTGTTAGAATGGAAGGGAGAACAATTGAGGGAAGGAAAGAAAAGGGATTTTTGTTTTTAGCTACACATGTTTTGTACAAGATATGGGTAATGGAAGGAAAGAAAAAGTTAGCTTTTTTGTTTTGGCTTCCCCTCTGTACTCATAAACTAACACTTGCTCTTGTAATTTGAAAATGAAACCTAGCTTGTACTAAAGCTGCATGTTAATTTGCACTGGAGAATGGAACAAAGAATCATGCAAGGTATATAATGGAATCATTTTATATACTGTGAAGCTTACATCTTTGATGAGTGTAGTTTTTAGTAACAGTGAAGGAGGGACAACCTCACTTGTATTTGTTCTTGTTGCACATTGGTTCTCTGCCTGCTTGTGTTCTTTTTCTACTTTTAGCTTCTTTGTATTGGCTTCCCTTTTGTGTCCATAAACTGACACTTTCTCTTATAATTTGAAGATTAAGAGAGAAGAAGAGAAGGCCAAGAAGGAAAGGAAGAAAGAAAATAAGGAGAAGAAAGAGAAAAAAACGGGAGAAGAAAGAAAGAGATAAGTCTTGGGATAGTGGTGAAGCTGAAAGTAAAAAGCATGGTCATAAGAAAAGGCATAAAGACGAGAGGAGCACAGAAGATCAAAAAAGAAGAGACCTTGAAAAGAAAAGAGAGAACAAAGTGGAATGTTTTGAGAAGAGTACGCTTACTGGAGAACATGGTCAGGCGGTTGGACCACAAAACTCTTCCGATAGCAACTTTAACGGCAGTAAAAGAAAAAAGTTGAGCTCACCTCCAGAATGTTTTGAATGCATATAGAAAGATCCGAAACAATTCATAAAATACTATAAGCACATCAATTCTTGCTTTACATTTTCAAGCTTTTATAAATTTTTGTCTCCTTTTAATGCAGCTTGTAACACCCCAAACTCGGTCAATACGCTACGACCAAATCTGGTTTGTTACAGGAAAGGTAGTTTTGAAAAACGTTTAACGGAACATCGTGACTTGAGAAAAACATTTCACTAGTGATTCCATTTTATGGTTAATTTAAAATTCTGTTGAGAATATATTACAAACTTTTTATTAAAAATAACTAGGAGTTAAAAATGGGTTTGTTCATAAAAGCCGGTGCAACACCCCAAACCCGGCCCAAACACCACGACCGGATCTAGCATGCTACTAGGAAAAGGTGTAAAAACGAATTTAATTTTGAATGTAGGGAAAATACCGTAAGCTTGAAAAACCCTTCACTTTAGGTGATGTTTTGAAATCAATGGTTTGTAGTTGAAGGAAAATTTCTGAATTTAGTTAAATTCTATTTATTATCCTGGTTGATACTTGGGGAAAAAAAATCGGTTGTTTTATGTACCCACGTTTTGAAAACTTCATCCATTTTTTTCGTCCATGTTAAAGTTTAATGATATCATAACTTAAATAAAATTTAAGTTCAAATCCAACTTTAAGATCCCAACATTTACCAAATTTATAGTGACCTTATTACATATTCCAAAATATCCCAAAAGAAAGTAGCAACTAACAGTTCAAAATAATGTTTACTAAATTAACTCATGCACGGCCACCTCGAGTCCGTTCCAGCCCAGTCCAAAGAGTCACGAGCTACCTGCGATGTGTTAAGAAAACAGGGTGAGTCACCAGACTCAGTGTGCAATTATACTATCCCATTCCAGAAGTGGGCTTGGGCCCCAAATCAACATACCATGCACAAATATTCAAATGATAGCCCAACCCAACCAATTATCCATCCTCTACACACCACTCCGTACATCCATCCTCATACATACCTGGGGATTTCTATAATCAACCCTCCATCCGCTACACACCTCTTTGGCAGTCATGCTGACAGACACACTGCTCAAAGTCCACATAAGTGGTCTAGCCACTGAATCCACATGTGATTAAATCACCATATCCATAATGAGGCTCGATGCCATCATTAATTGTGACAAAGTCACCCACATATATACACTTCCCCTTTTCATCATTTATATCCCAATACCCATGCACATGCAACATAATATGGCAGATAGGCAACATAATAAACATAGGTATATATATATATATATATATATATATATAACATACTCACATGCATCCACAATAGCTTATCCACGGTCATTAATGTAGGTAGTATACTAACCTTGTTTACCAATTACCCAACACAGGTAATACACCCATCACTGCCGCTATTTTCGGCTTTCAAGCATAGCACATATATTTATAAAATTAAGGGAATAGTGTGATAACTACAAACCTGTAAACTTGGAGAACTAAACTATCAATCTCCCTAACATCCTCACTCGAAGAGATCACAGCGATCTGCTTGTCTTTTTCAGACGCTGGTCCACAACTAGGTGGCCAATCCCGAACCGCTGAAACCGCTCGCCTCTTAAATTTAGGGGTAGGGACTACGTGTCCAACCCCTTCCTTTACTTGACTGGTACCCGAATCCATACAATAAGATCTTGGTCAGGAGACCCGGTTAAAACGTTGAATAAGATAATAGTGAAAACTACATAAATACTTCAATCAAATACCCCTTACCGAAATTGACAGAACCCGGAGGATCTACGCTTGAACTAAAAGATCGTCGAAGTCCCTACATAACCCATATTAGATTCGGCCTTATAACCTTGTGGTCAAATGAAGTGGCCTTCGGCCGAACAAATGTTGTAACCGTCTTACCTTGGTTGATCAAAAACTGAAAAATCCCTAATACCCTTCACACTGGCTAAAAGAAAAAGAGGCACGAAGTCAAGGCCCTTTATATGTACGGCCAAAATCTAAGAAGCAGAATCAAGTTTTTGGTTTCGGCAAACCAAAGAGAAAAGAAAAAGAAAGGTTTATAGAGAAGAGAACCCTTACCACCACCACTGAGAACCGATTGAGAGGCTTTGGCAGGAGATGAGTGACGGCACTTCCTCTAGGGATTAACACACGAAAATAATCACCACACGAGAGAGATATTCGGCTTTGAAAGAATAAGAACCGAAGACAACTTAAGAGATGAAATCGAAGCAGATTATATCTAGGTTAAAAGAGGTGAGAATCCAAAAAGAAAAAAGGTAGAGAAGGTTCGGCCAAGAGATGGCTTGAGAAATAAACGAATAAAAGATGAAAAAGGAAGGGTGAAGATGATTGGAAGATTCGGCTGAGGTTCAAAAGAATGGAAAGTTCATTCGGCTACAAGAAAGAAGAGTTGTTCGGCTTTTGAAAGTGAAGTAAATGCTTTAGGCTACCAAAGTGTAAAAGAGATGGAGAGAGAGGTAAGGTTCGGCTTTAGAGAGTAAGTAGAAAAGAAGAGAAAAAGTTGCAAAGGAAGGGTGTGATGCTTACGGTTGAGGTGTTTTGGAGAATGAGTAGAAAGAAAAGAAGATGGGACGAAAATGCGCAAATGGTCTCTTCAATTTCGGCTTTTGGTCATAGGAAAAAAAGAAAAGAAATGAATGGCTTTTGACTGGCACTTTTCGGCAAAGAGATTAGAGAAGAGAGAAAACACAAAAGATGAACACACTCAAGCTACTAAAACACCTAAATTCGACGCCTAAACCCCCTAACCAAACAGAATGCCTAGCCCCCCATCACCCATTAAAATTCGGCTAACACTTCTCTCTCACCTCACTCCACATACCTTCCCTTAATTCTCTCCTTAATCCCCTCTCCTCCACTTCTTCAAATTAATTTGAACAATTCAAATTCCATGCCTCACTCTCCACCATCCATTCATAATATTTGACCCTTTTAAACCTCCCCCTTAAGTGCCCTTGCCGAGTCCACCACTTACCTCTCCAAGTGCAAAATAAAACCCCAAAATGTCATCATTGCAGCTCGAACTCCTTCCGCCTTGTAACTCCCCTCTGACGCAACGTCCAAGCTCCCCAAAGTGACGCCTCCCTGCCACTACACCACCTTAGTTCTTGTGTTCATAACCTCAAAATTTAATCCTTTAAAGCCTGGCTCCACTAGCTCTCCCCTAAAAGCTTAAAACCAAAAATTTTCAGTAGGGCTCAAACTTAACCTCATGGTTTCCCGAAGCCCCAAACCCACTCAAACAATCATGCAAAGCATACCAACACATAGATACGAAGTAAAATGCAAGACCCCCAAATCGCGGATGTTACAGTTCTACCCCCTTAAGGAAATTTCGGCCTTGAAATTACCTGATCAAAAGAGATGAGGGTATTGCTGTCGCATTGCCTCCTCTGGCTCCCACGACGCTTCTTCCGAACCATGGTTCCGCCACAATACTTTGAGTAAAGGAACGGATTTCTTCCGCAGCACCTTAACGTCTCGCTCCAAAATCTGGATTGGTTCCTCCTCGTAAGACAAGTCTGGCCTTATTTCAACTTCCTCGACTGGCACCACGTGTGACGGATCCGAACGGTAACGTCTTAGCATCGAGACGTGAAACACATCGTGTATTTGCTTCAACTCTGAGGGCAACTCCAACTGGTACGCTACTGGCCCACTCCCTTCAAAACCCGATAAGGCCCTATAAATCTGGGACTTAGCTTACCCTTACTTCCAAATCTCATCACCTTCTTCCACGGCGAGACTTTCAAGAAAACCCGATCACCTACTGCAAACTCTATCTCTTTCCGCTTAAGATTCGCATACAGTTCCTGACTGTCTGTTGCCTCCTTCAATCAAGTTCGAATTACCTTAATCTTCTCCTCTAATTCTGCAACCATTTCCAGACCCAAGATATGGCGTTCACCCAATTCCGTTCAACAGGTGGGAGTGCGACACTTCCGCCTATACAACACTTTATACGGCGCCATCTGAATACTAGCTTGGTAACTGTTGTTGTATGCGAACTCTGCCAACGGTAAGAATTCCTCCCAACTGCCCCTGAAATCGATGACACACCCCCACAACATGTCCTCCAATACCTGAATTACCCTTTCAGACTGGCCATCCGTCTGCGGATGAAATGCCGTACTAAAGTCCAGCCTTGTGCCCAAAGCCTGATGCAACGCCCTCCAAAACCGTGACGTAAATCTAGGATCCCTATCCGATATAATTGACATTGGTACCCCATGCAGCCTCACAATTTCCGCCACATACAGCTTAGCCAACCTTTGAAGAGAATAGTCAACACGCACAGGTATAAAATGAGCGGATTTTGTCAACCAATCCACGATCACCCATACTGAGTCTTTCTTAGTAGGCGTAAGAGGTAGCCCACTAACAAAGTCCATCGTGATTCTCTCCCACTTCCACTGTGGAATCTTAACCGGCTGTAACAACCCCGAAGGCAACTGGTGTTCTGCTTTGACTTGCTAACACGTTAAACACTTTCCCACAAACGCCGTAACTTCTCGCTTCAACCCAGGCCACCAAAACTGTTCCCTCAGATCCCGATACATCTTACTTCCTCCAGGATGCATAGCGTAAGGGCTACCATGCGCTTCCTGAAGAATCATCTGCCTTAACTCCACATCCTTTGGCATGCAAACCCTTCCACGAAAACACAAAACCCCGTTGTTGTTCAAACTTTAATCCTCTATTCCACCATCCTATACTTGCAGAAGTCAAGCACTTAGAACATCATCCAATAACTGTTTCTCTTTAACCTGACTTAGCCATGTCGGCTTCACTTGCAGCTCATCTAATAAACTCCTGTCGTCGTATAAACTAAGATGAGTGAACATCGCTCTCAAATCTAATATTACCTTTCTACTTAACGCATCTGCCACCACATTCGCTTTACCCGGATGGTATTCAATCGAGCAGTCATAATCCTTCAATAGCTTTACCCACCTCCGCTGCCTCAAGTTCAGCTCCTTCTGAGTCAACAGATACTTTAAACTCTTGTGGTCAGTGTAGATAACAGACTTCTCTCCATACAAATAATGTCTCCACACTTTCAAAGCGAAAACCACCACAGCCAATCCCAGATCATGCATGGGATAGTTAATTTCATGCGGTCTTAACTGCCAAGACGCATAGGCAACTACCTTCCCCTCCTGCATCAGCACAAAACCTAACCTCGTATGAGAAGCATCACAATACACCACAAAATCTTTCCCAGCCTCAGGCTGAATCAAGACCGGAGCCTCCGTCAAAATCCTTTTTAGCTTCTCGAAACTCTCTTGCTGCTTGTCCGTCCATACAAAAGGTACCTCCTTTCTCAACAACTTAGTCAGGGGTGTCGCAATTGAGGAAAAACCTTCAACAAACCTTCTGTAATACCCGCTAATCCCAAGAAACTTCGAATCTCCGCCACAGACTTAGGTGGTTTCCAATCCAACACGCCTCGATCTTCCGAGGATCAACTCTTATCCCCTCTGCAGATACCACATGACCTAGAAAAGTAACTTCTCTTAACTAAAATTCGCACTTACTAAATTTGGCGTACAATTTCTTCTCCCTTAGAATCTGTAGAACTACCCGAAGATGCGAATCATGCTCCTCTTCTGTCTTGGAGTATACTAAAATGTCGTTTATGAATACTACTACGAACTGGTCCAAATAGGGTTGAAAAACCCGGTTCATCATATCCATGAACGCGGGTGGTGCATTTGTTATCCCAAACGGCATTACCAAAAATTCATAGTGCCCGTAGCGAGTCCGGAAAGCCGTCTTATGAATATCTACTTCCTTTACCCTAAGCTGGTGATATCCTAACCTCAAATATATCTTCGAAAAGACCGAAGCCCCTTTGAGCTGATCAAATAGGTCGTCTATCCTCTGCAGCGGGTACTTGTTCTTGATCGTCAGCTTATTCAACTGGCGGTAATCAATGTACATACGCATGGATCCGTCTTTCTTCTTTACAAATAACACCGGTGCTCCCCATGAAGACACACTAGGTCAAATAAAACCGCGATCTAGCAACTTCTGAATTTGAGCTTTAAGTTCAACCAGCTCCTTTGGTGCCATCCTATAAGGGGCGATGGACACCGGAGCCGTACCTAGTAGAAGCTCGATTCCAAACTCCACCTCGCGATTCGGAGGCAACCTTGGAAGTTCTTCAGGAAAAACATCTACAAATTCCTTTACTATTCTAACCTCCTCCATGGTCGTTTCCTTTGCATCCAAGGCACTGACAAACGTTAAGAAGGCCATGCACCCTTTCTTCACCATTCTTTCCGCCTTAAGAGCAGACACTACATTAGACAAGTAGTCTCTCCTCTCACCTATCACCAAGACTTCATAATCCTCGGGAGTCTTTAACATCATGCGCTTAGCAGCACAGTCCAAGTTTGCACAATACCTTACTAACCAATCCATGCCTAAGATCAAGTCAAATTCCCAAATGGTAGTTCCATCAAGTCAGCCGGGAAAAGTGACCCTTGAACTTCTAAAGGCACACTTCTAAAAAGTTTATTTACCACTACCGATTTCCCTAAAGGACTAAGTACAGTCATCTCCCTAGAGGCAGTTTCAGGATTCATATTCAAAGTTCTAGACACTATACTAGCAATATAAGAGTGAGTCGACCCAACATCAATTAGTGCAATAAAGGGTAACCCAAAAATGAGAAACGTACCCGTTATCACTTCTGGTGCATCCCCCTCTTCACGACGTCTGGCCGCGTAAACTAACCCAGGCTGCCTTGCCTCAGTACCCCTTGTTCCTCTGCCCGGTGCTCTACGACCTCGGCCAAAACCATTCCCTCCTCGGTTCGGACCACGACCTCTCGGCATCTGTTGACCACCCCTTCCTGGCTGCACATACCCCTAACCTACCATCCGAGCCCTGGTTATGTCTTGTGGACAATTCTTAATCAAATGATCCTTTGACCCACACTTGAAACACTCCTCATTTCTTCCCTAGCACTCCCCTACATGTGACCTCCCACAATGAGCACACTGTCGAAATTGCCCCACAGTAGCCAGCGTAGTAAGGCGAACAGGTCCCTCAACCCTAGGCTTTTTCTGAAAACCTCCCGATGCTTCTGACGATCCATAACTCCTCTTATTCTCGCCTCTGTCCCTATCCCTATTTTGCCTCTCAGTTCGCTTAACCTCCTCAGCTATCTTAGCTTTTTCCACCAAAATAGCAAAGTCTCTCTCCCGCTGAGGAGCTATCAACACTCGCAGCTCATCTCGCAGCCCATCTTCAAATCTCACACAGCGTTCGTAGTCGGTTGCAACAATCCCTCGGGCGTACCAACTTAACCGCAAAAATTCTACCTCGTACTCAGCTACCGTCTTACCCCCTTGAACTAAATTCAGGAATGCCTTCCTCTGAGCATCCACATAACTGGCCCCAACGAACTTCTCTTGGAACTTCATCTTGAAGAAATCCCAATCCACTCGGTCTGCTGGAGTATCCTCCCTGACAGTGAGCCACCATTGGTATGCCTCATCCCGAAGTAGAGAAACTGCGCCCTTCAGCTTCTCTTCAGCTGTGCAGTCCAAGTCATCCATAATCTTTTCAACAGCCTCCAACCAATACTTAGCCATGTTTGGAGCTACCCCAGATACACCCCTAAATATTTCAGCTCCATTCACCCGGAGTCGCTCAGACACAGATTTTCGGGCCCCAGTACCCATGTTTGCCCCCGCAACTCTCTCCAAAACCCGTAACATTGCCTAAGACACCACATCGTCTCCACCCGTTTGATCCTGAAACTCTGCTTCCGTGGCTGGTGGCAGCGGCATCTCGTTCCCTGATCCATACCAGACCATACCGATTCCGGCACAGCCATCCTGCCCCTACCACGTCCACGCGCATTACGTCCACGTCCCCTAGTACTCATAGCTAACGTTCTGCCCTTACTTTGAATATAAATTTTATGAGTCAGCATATCTTTCCACTTGTTTATTAACGCATAGTTTTATGACATAAAATTCTAAGTTGTTCCTTCGTAAAGCACACACATCTCTAAAGGTTTCTGTCTCTATAGTAAATATTCTAAATTCTAATATCTACAGCAATGCATCATATAGCCACCTCATACAATCTATTTAGCAGTCAGAAAGCTTACCTGGTGGACCTGAGCCGGGAACTCGAGTGCCATTCTTTCACAAAACCGTTTCATGAAAATTTTCTTTTTAGACTAACTTAAATACATAATTTGAAAACGTTGTGACCCCCAAAACCCAAGGCCGATTTTAGAACTGGGCTCTGATACCAAATTGTAACACCCCAAACCCGGCCCAAACACCACGACCGGATCTGACATGCTACTAGGAAAAGGTGTAAAAATGAATTTAATTTTGAATGTAGGGAAAATACCGTAAGCTTGAAAAACCCTTCACTTTAGGTGATGTTTTAAAATCATTGGTTTGTAGTAAGGAAAATTTCTGAATTTAGTTAAATTCTATTTATTATCCTGGTTGATACTTGGGGAAAAAAATCGGTTGTTTCATGTACCCACGTTTTAAAAACTTCGTCCATTTTTTCCGTCCATGTTAAAGTTTAATGATATCATAACTTAAATAAAATTAAAGTTCAAATCCAACTTTAAGATCCCAACATTTACCAAATTTATAGTGACCTTATTACATATTCCAAAATATCTCAAAAGAAAGTAGCAACTAAAAGTTCAAAATAATGTTTACTAAATTAACTCCTGCATGGCCACCTCGAGTCTATTCCAACCCAGTACAGAGAGTCACGAGCTACCTGCGATGTGTTAAGAAAACAGGGTGAGTCACCAGACTCAGTGTGTAATTACACTATCCCATTCCACAAGTGGGCTTGGGCCCCAAATCAACATATCATGCACAAATATTCAAATGATAGCCCAACCTAACCTATTATCCATCATCTACACACCACTCCGTACATCCATCCTCATACACACTTGGGGATTTCTACAATTAACCCTCTATCCGCTACACACCTCTTTGGCAGTCATGCTGACAGACACACTGCTCAAAGTCCACATAAGTGGTCTAGCCACTGAATCCACATGTGATTAAATCACCATATCCACAATGAGGCTCAAGGCCATCATTAATCGTGACAAAGTCACCCACATATATACACTTCCCCTTTTCATCATTTATATCCCAATACCCATGCACATGCAACATAATATGGCAGATAGGCAACATGATAAACATAGGTATATATATATATATATATATATAACATACTCACATGCATCCACAACAGCTTATCCACGATCATTAATGTAGGTAGTATACTAACCTTGTTTACCGACTACCCAACACAGGTAATACACCCATCACTGCCGCTATTTTCGGCTTCCAAGCATAACACATATATTTATAAAATTAAGGGAATAGTGTGATAACTACACACCTGTAAACTTGGAGAACTAAACTATCGATCTCCCTAACGTCCTCACTCGAAGAGATCACAGTGATCTGCTTGTCTTTTTCAGACGCTGGTCCACAACCAGGTGGCTAATCCCGAACCGCTGAAACCGCTCGCCTCTTAAATTTAGGGGTAGGGACTACGTGTCCAACCCCTTCCTTTACTTGACTAGTACCTGAATCCATACAATAAGATCTTGGTCAGGAGACCCAGTTAAAACGTTGAATAAGATAATAGTGAAAACTAAATAAATACTTCAATCGAATACCCCTTACCGAAATTGGCAAAACCCGGAGGATCTACACTTGAACTAAAAGATCGTCGAAGCCCCTACATAACCCATATTAGATTCAGCCTTATAACCTTGTGGTCAAATGAAGTGGCCTTTGGCCGAACGAATATTGTAACCCTCTTACCTTGGTTGATCGAAAACCGAAAATTCCCTAATATCCTTCACGCTGGCTAAAAGAAAAAGAGGCACAAAGTCAAGGCCTTTCATATGTACGGCCAAAATCTAAGAAGCAGAATCAAGTTTTTGGTTTCGGTAAACCAAAGAGAAAAGAAAAAGAAAGGTTTATAGAGAAGAGAACCCTTACCACCACCACTGAGAACCGATTGAGAGGCTTTGGCAGGAGATGAGTGACGGCACTTCCTCTAAGGATTAACACACGAAAATAATCACCACACGAGAGAGATATTCGGCTTTGAAAGAATAAGAACCGAAGACAACTTAAGAGATGAAATGGAAGTAGATTATATCTAGGTTACAAGAGGTGAGAATCCAAAAAGAAAAAAGGTAGAGAAGGTTCGGCCAAGAGATGGCTTGAGAAATAAACGAATAAAAGATGAAAAAGGAAGGGTGAAGATGATTGGAAGATTCGGTTGAGGTTCAAAAGAATGGAAAGTTCATTCGGCTACAAGAAAGAAGAGTTGTTCGGCATTTGAAAGTGAAGTAAATGCTTTAGGCTACCAAAGTGTAAAAGAGATGGACAGAGAGGTAAGGTTCAACTTTAGAGAGTAAGTAGAAAAGAAGAGAAAAACTTGCAAATGAAGGGTGTGATGCTTACGGTTGAGGTGTTTTGGAGAATGAGTAGAAAGAAAAGAAGATGGGACGAAAATGCACAAATGGTTTCTTCAATTTCGGCTTTTGGTCATAGGAAAAAAAGAAAAGAAATGAATGGCTTTTGACTGGCACTTTTCGGCAAAGAGATTAGAGAAGAGAGAAAACACAAAAGATGAACACACCCAAGCTACTAAAACACCTAAATTCGACACCTAAACCCCCTAACCAAACCGAATGCCTAGCCCCCTATCACCCATTAAAATTCGGCTAACACTTCTCTCTCACCTCACTCCTCATACCTTCCCTTAATTCTCTCCTTAATCTCCTCTCCTCCACTTCTTCAAATTAATTTGAACAATTCAAACTCCATGTCTCACTCTCCACCATCCATTCATAATATTTGACCCTTTCAAACCTCCCCCTTAAGTGCCCTTGCCGAATCCACCACTTACCTCTCCAGGTGCAAAATAAAACCCCAAAATGTCATCATTGCAGCTCGAACTCCTTCCCCCTTGTAACTCCCCTCTGATGCAACCTCCAAGCTCCCCAAAGTGACGCCTCCCTGCCACTACACCACCTTAGTTCTTTTGTCAACAACCTCAAAATTTAATCCTTTAAAGTCTGGCTCTACTAGCTCTCCCCTAAAAACTTAAAACCAAAAATTTTCACTAAGGCTCAAACTTAACCTCAAGGTTTCCCGAAGCCCCAAACCTACTCAAACAATCATGCAAAGCATACCAACACATAGTTATGAAGTAAAATCCAAGACCCCCAAATCCCGGATGTTACAGCCGGACTTAGGAAAATTTCAGAAAGGTGACAGTTGGAAACCATGGATTGAAGGTTTAAGAAAAATTTCTAGTTTTAACTACCTAGTTGTTCGCCATCTTTTGTTGTCGTTTTGAAACCTATTTGTTTATGTTTTTAAATTTTTGAAAAACCCCATAGTTGACAATTTATCATATGTATAATATCAGCATTAAATCCAAACCAAATTTAAGTTAAAGCGGCCTTATTACATAATAAAATCTCGAATAAAAATAAGTTCAAAATAAAGTAACGTAGTTTACGAAAGAAATAGTAACGCATGGCCACCTCGAGTCTGTCCCGGCTCCAATCCGTAATCTAGCGATTACCTACAAAATTTAGCAGAGGGGTGAGTCACCGAGACTCAGTGTGTATTTTCCCCGTTATCACAATATGGGCCTTAAGCCCACTCATTATAGCATATGAAACATGTATGCAATGTAGCCCAACCCCACCTAGTATTTCCATCCTCTAGGTCACTTGAATCATCCAAACACCCGTGGCATTATGCCACTGTGGTTCTTGACCATCGTGGTCCCAGACCACTCGTGACAAAGTCACTAAAACATTTAATCGTGGGGCCAACCCACTGTGGTCTTAGACCACCGTGACGGTCTCTGGTAAGTTCATGTATACGTGGGGCCAACCCATTGTGGTCTTAGACTACCAAGACAAGTCACTGATATAAGTATACATGGTTTCAAACCACCATGGTTCTTAGACTACCGTGACATTAGTCACTGATTCACACTTCCCCTTTCGTTCAATCCCAAGCCCATGCTCATTTCATCATACCAATAATGAATGCAACATACTCTCAATGTGTAACAGTTAATTATTTCATACATGCATATGATCGAAAGTATCATCATAGCAGAACTTACCCGGTGTCTCCAACTTTACCCATGAGGGTATATCGACTATCAAATCAGTCATTTCGGCTTTCAGCCAATACAGTTAATAACACAAACAGTAAAGAAACGTGTGAGTAATACACACCTGATAACGCGTAACACTAAGCTTTCTAGGTCGACGCTTTCACTAGCAGGGACAAAGGCTATTTGCCTATCCTAGGCAGACGTCGGCTCTCTACCACAACCCGGCGGATAATCCCGAACCGCCGACACATCACGCCTTTTAAATTTAGGAGCAATGATTACAGGTTCGCTCCCCACCATAGCTTGACCGTTTCTTGTATCCATGAAACAGACTTGATCAGAGGTCAAAGAGAACCTTTGATTAGCTAACCAAAAGATTCGATTAATTCCAAAGTAATGAACAAAGGCTCAACACAAAGAACAACAAAGGCTCCTACCTTAATCCCAAATTGGAGAGATGTGATTCAGAAATCAACTGATCCTTAGACTTTGGACAACAAAATGCTTGGCTAAAGGAGTTTCCCGGAGTAAGCGCCCCAAACGAGAGAAGAAGAAAATGAAGGGGGGTTAACCAAAATATAAACACCAAGCCAACTAGCTAAGCGCCCCAAACGAGAGAAGAAGAAAAGGAAGAGGGGGTTAACCAAAATATAAACACCAAGCCAACTAGCCATTCGGCTTTGGCTACATAAACCGAAAGAAAGAAAAGAAAAGAAATGGGCAACTGAGTCTCTCCTTACCTTAAACAACAGAACCGATTGAAAAGACTTCCTGGCCAAAGATTCCTAGCACCTTGCTTCGCGATGTTCGGCTAACAGGCACGGAACAAAAGAAACGGGTTCAGTTGTTAACAAGAATAGATTCGGCCTTACCTTGAAAAAAAGGAATGGAGAGAATGTCCATAAAAAAATAAAAGGAAGGACCTTACCTTGAGCAGAGATACCGATTGCCACACAAGAAGATTCGGTTATGGTGAAAACTAGCCAAGAACTGAGAGGAGTAGGAGTGTCGGTTTACTGGAAAGAGTAAAGAAGTAGAAAGGAGGGATGGAGGTTCGGTTATAGAGAAAGATGGAGCAAAAGAAATGAGATGGGAGGTTTCGGCTCAACGTAAGATGTAAAGAAAAGAAGAAAGATTGTTTCAGTTATGGTGAATTGAGGGTGAGGGAGAGGTTCGGCTATGAAGGAGAAACAAATATTAAAAAGGGTGGGAAAAGAAAAGAAGAAAGAATGCACTAATAACCTTTCATATATTCGGCTATAACCCAAAGAGTCAAGAAAAAGAAGTGAAGAAAAGGATGTTACGGTTTTGATAGAGAAGAAATGTACCAATGTGACAAAAATGCAAAAGAAAGGAAAGATATTCTACTTTCAAAAGACAATTTGAAAAATCGGCACACATACACACTTATGACCGAAATGCTCACCCAAAATGCCTAAGTTGCTAAGTGAAATTTCGGCACACACATCCCACAAGTCAAAACCGATTATGCTCCCACCAACATACCCCTTTGGTGACCGAAATTCCCCTCTCAAAAGACCCCCACATTCGGCCACCACTCCACCAACATCAAAATCCCTTGATTCTCTCCATGCTTCACTCTCCAACAACCATTTAAACTTGTTGACCCGTTCAAACCCCACAAACACCTCATGGCCACCCATTCAAATGGCTTGACTCATTCAACCAACAACCTTGGAGAGTCCCTGCCGAATCCACCTTCCCTCCAACCTGGTGCCAAAAATAAAGTTCATAGTGAGGCTTATGGGATTCGAACTCCTTCCCTACTGCTGCTCTCTTGTGACGCCACACCTTACACCTTAAGTAGCGTTTTCTTGCCACTCCACCACACTTCTTCTTGTGTCAACAAACACAAGAAATTTCCTTAAGACCTGCCTCAACCAGCTCTCCCCTAAAGTGCCTAAAAACAAAATTTTTACCAAGGCTCTAACTTGACCCCAAGCCTTCCCAGAACCCCCAACCACACCAAATTAACAAACAGAACTAGCCAAACACACAGAAAACATAGAAATGCAAAACCCCTAATTCCAGGATGCTACATAGCTTTTCTTTTTGCATTGATTTTGTTCTAATTCAGACATGCAGGGAGGTGCTGTAAGCGGAGCATGTGTAAGCTTCAATGGATGGGCAATGAAAAAAAGGGGACCACTACTTGTCTCAATGTTTTGCCCCATTGGAACAGTCATTACAATAGTTTCTCTCCTTTATTACTTTAGGTCAGACCATTTCTTTAGGAACATAAACCATATATATATACAGAGATTCACCGATTTGCTTCTTCAAAGTTCCAAATCCAAAATTTTCCAACATAATATGAATCCTTTTCGTAAATGCAGCTTTGCCGGAATGTTCCTCATTATCATCGGTCTCTACTTCGTCTTATGGGCTAAAGGAAAGGAAATTTACTTAGTCGGGGATGGCTTTGGAAGCGACTTCGATCCAGAGAAGCCTCTGCTAAGCTAAATTACTATCCACTTCCAATCTAAAAACCAACAAAAATGAAATTTCAGAGAAAACTTCTAGTTCCGAACCGAAGCAGACCCGATATAGCGAATACGAATACCATACGAAATGTGATCAATACGAATGTAAATGTTCCTATATTTCAACTGGTATTTTTGCAGACTCAATAATAGAGATGATAAGAAGTGTTAGGTTGGGGAAAAGAGAAATGAGAGAAGAGTTGGGCAAATGAGTGGAAAAGATTGTGGTACTGGGATTTTAGGCTTTGATCATCCTTATCAATGTGGTCAATGGCATTGTAGTAAAGCACTTATGATTCAATTCAAACACCCTTTCTTTTTATCCATCATTGCAGGCACCTACATGCCTTGACAATAACTTGTTGGAACATCTGCAAAGAAGAATTAAATCCTACATTTTGGGCATTAATGGGGGAACACCTTTACTTGATGATAGTAACGTGTTTATTGAGAAAAGAGGCATCAAAATAATCATACAACACACTAATACTGGTGCCTGATAACTGAACCAAAGAATGAATGCTTATAAATAGGCATAAACAGATCATATATACTCAGATGAAAGGACTCATTTCAATCCAAAACAAATGATTTACAAGAAACTAAGGATAAAAAAAAAAACAAAAAACACGAGCATAAATCGATACAAAACGATAAAATTAAAAACTGTCCGAGCAGTTTCCTAACTAACATTTCGAACAATTAGAGATGACAAAGGAGTTGCAATAACATAATATACTACTGAACCATAAGATGCTTCACGATGATCCTTGGTTGTGTCAGTTTGGGAGATCAAAATCTGGGGTACTTCTAATTTCTTCGAATGCAAGAAAAGAAAGGGAAAGAACGGGGTTCTACATTTTCTGTTTCTACTCGCATTATCGAGCATGGTTTGTTCTTCTTTTCTTCTGTTTAGGAGGTTGAAGAACGATTTTAATGGCTGAATCGAAAATCAACTTCACGTTTTGTTATTAAATATTATTAAATATTATATTAAGAATGTTATTAAATTATATATTATTTTATTAAATTATATTTAATAATAATTATGTTAAAATATGATTAATTTTTTTTATTTTTATTAAAATATATTTAACAATAATCTTATTAAAATATAATAACAATAATCATCTATCTACAGAAATTCTGTTAAGGGTACTTTGGTCATTTAAGTCTTTTCCTTATACTATTACAACATCTGTTCCATTCAACCAAACACAAGAATTCTATTACAGCTCTATTTCATTCCATTCAACCAAACAATTGAATTACTGATTACAACTCTATTCCATTACAGCTCTATTCAATTACAACCCTATTCCATTACAGTGAACCAAATGTACCCTTAGTCTTTGAAAATGTTGGGTGGGAAAATGTGATCGTATAAACAAGCAAAAGACAAAAATAAATAAACCACTTCTCTTTTAACTACTAAAATTATATTGGTTGATATAATAAAATAAAAGGGTATTTTGTCTGTCCTATATTACAGCATCTTGACATTATTTTGTAACAGTGAGAATACAAGATGACCAAAATGTTGACAATTCAAATATCGTAATCTCATTCCGGAATGTAAATTATGAGTCATAATTTTACATTTGACCAACCAAAAGTCCCTAAATGATAAGTAGTTACTTTTCCATAATTTTTTTATATAAAAATTCATGATTTTAGTTTCAATTATCAAATTTATTTAAAATAATAAATCACTAAAACTATTTTTTAATTATTTTTATTTTTTCAACAAATTATCAAATAAAGCTTCAGCTTCGCACCTATTTATTCTCAATACAAGATCATAGTCCATGATTAAGAGTTAAATATAATAAATTTAACCTCAAATTCATACATAAATCGAATTAAATCCAATTTCTTTTTATCAATTTTCCTTTTCTTCCCTTTTTGTCCATCTAGTTATTTTCTATTTTCAACTTTAGATTAATGGTTATCCTCTCCTACATGCTAGGCCATAATCAAAATGTTTTGGTCCTTATAAGTCTTCCAATCCAAGCCCTAAAATGTGAGCCGACAAACACATTTGTGGCCACAATCCAAGTCACCCATTTGATTGGTTGTTTATCATTATTATTATTTATTTTGGCTTAAGATTGAAACAAATAAATAATTAGATAAATAAAACCTGTTGCTTCATAAAAGAAAAAAATTTGTCAAACCAACCAATCATGATTTTTCTTCAATCCCATTTTTCAGTATATTTCGCATTAAGGAAGTATTCCTTATAAAGGCCTTTCTTTGTAGGCCATCTACACATTCAACAAGGTACTAGCACTTTATGTATATTTTACCAATTCCTATATAATTTTTTTTTTTTTTTTGTAATATCCTCCACAAACATGATTATGATCCTATAAGTTTTGAATTAAACAGTGATTTTTTAGAGTAATGATAATACTGAAAAGCCTTTGAAGATGTTTAATTAATGTCACCAGTTGACACCACAAGTGCCTAGTTCTAGAACTTGAGTCTAGCTAGAATCCAAGTTGCTTTTTAATTGGGAAACTTTTCTTTCTTTCTTTTCCGTTTCTGATACATAATAAAATATATATTCTACAATAATATATTTGTAATTTTTCCGATACATGCCTTCCAACATATTTGCTTAAACTTATGGTTCACTACATCTCCCTCTTTGTTAGTTTTAGGATGGATATCGTCCGCATTCTTTTCCCTTTTAATAATTTTTTTTCATTTATTCTGTTTTTAATTTTAAAATCTATTTTATTGATCTATTTATTATGTTTATAAGTTGTGAAAGATAAATGACAGTGTTTGTGGTTGTTAAAACTCTACTAGTGACCAGCAGTTTCTCTTGAAAAGTGGGTGACTTCTTCATCAGCTTCTTAATCTCTTTTTGTTTTGAGAGTATTTCAAAATAATAAATGATTTCATGAGTTTATTTTGACTTATGTTATCTTAAGTTTTATATGGTTTTTATTTTTATTTTCTATTGTTTAATAAATCTTCGCTTTTGGATGTTTTTATTTATTCTTATACCATGTTTTTTAGTCTTGCTTTTGCAAGTGGTTTTAGGGATGGTTTTATCGTCGTCCTCCCTAGTTTGATGGATGCTCGGCTCTTTTGCTGATTTTTGGTTGTCACTTGGACCATCTAGAGCTGATTTTCTTATTGTATTAAGTACTTGCAAACACTCCAGATATATCGTACTTGAGTTATGATAAAACCAATTGCCAACATGTCATAATATTCTATTGATGTTGAGAATGAATCTTTTATTGTATTGATGGAACTTGTCTTTCATCACTTACAATGGATGTTTATTATTATTATTCTCAAATTATATAATCCTAAAATAATTTAATGATTTTTTCGTTAAAAAAATTAGTTCACAAAAGTTTAGTAAACAACAGTAGAATTGTTTTCTTCAGTAGACTGAATAATTACTTATAGTGACTGTTCCTACAATATCTTTATATTATCATTTAAACTTTTATATGAGAAAAATTGGAGTATGTGTTTGTTTATGCTCTTTTTACGATGAATTCAGTTTGAAGGTATTCTTCGAAGAATGTATGTTGGGTTTGGAGAGTCTACATTAATCCTAAATAAATTTAAGTTAAAGGAGAATTGAAATTTGCATTTTAAGATGTTCTCCGATACTAAAAATGGCAAAGAATGTTATAAGAGAAATTAAGAAACAAGAGCTTAAGCATGTAAAAGAGATGAAAACGTAAAGAGATAAGTTAGTTCCAGAGATATCTATACTTAATCTTTCAATTATTTCTAGAGTTGCTCGATGCATGTTCATTGGTGGGCCAATTGGCAACGTTGACATCCTAGTCTGCCTAATTATCAATTTGTAAGCTCTGGGATTTTGGTTTCTCATGCTCCTTTCTGACAAGTCTATCAATCGTTAGTAGCTGCTGCTTGTTCCAAGTGCTTGCTCCCTTGTTAACAACTAATCATGCTTAGTGTTGAGCTCTTGTGAACTTGAGATTTCTTTATGCTATGTATCTTTTATTTATGATTGAGTATTTAATACATTTGCATTATATTCTTTTAACTTTACAATAAGAGTTAAAAAATTATCAGGGGTTCTATTTTTCATATATTTATTTTTTGAAATTTTATTATATTTGTTGGATACTTACTATAATCTTAACCCTATTTGTGGGGATTTAAAAACTCGATCAATGTACCAATTATTTTCCCTTTATTTATTCATTTACATATATCTTAAAAATATTCAATAATAATGTGAATAGATATTATTTCATTAAATGATGTATAAAAACTCTTTCACCATATTATTTAATTATATGTAGAATAAGACTTTATTTAAAATTCTTCTTAAATAACTTTTTTTAAAATAAGTAGCTTTTTGTGTCCTAACCAATGTTAAACAGTTTAACTTTTTAAATCAATTTAGCTTTTCAAACTAGTTTCTCAAGTTAAATAAAAAAAAATTGAAAATTCTAAATTTTGACTTTCAAAAGCCAATTGGGTGCCAAATTATAAATATATCTCTAATTTATATAAATTATAAATTGTAAATAAATTTTACAAATAGTTTATACCAATTTAAGAATTTAAAATGTATATTTCATAAATATTAATGGATTATCATAAATCATTTTTATATTTTATTGTAATCTAGTTAAATATTTGTTTATACTAAAATAATACTAAAATGTCATGGTGGTAATAATAATAACAATAATATTATTGTTATTAATAAAGACAGGAGAAAGAAAGTTACTTTGCATTTGACACAAGTATTCAATAACTTATATTTTTTTATTAATTTATAAGATTATGTTTATATTAATTTTAATATTTAAAATACAATTTATATATTTTACTTAAATTTATAAATATTTTATATTAATTACTTAAAATTATTTAAAATTTATATTTCATATACATAATAGTAATAAATTTAAATATAATTTAAATTAACTTATTCTTTTACTACAACACCTTATTGGAAATGAACTATATAAATTTTACTACACTTTTTTGCTACACTTTTTTGACACAATACTAAAGATTTGAAATCTTAAATCTCTTTTTTTTCAAAAAAAAAAAAAAAATCTTAATCTCTTTTTTCAAAATTATGTTTCTACTCTACTTTTCAAAAGTTATGCTAAATTGTCAAAATGTAAAAAAAATTTATAAAAATTCAATTTATTCAAATTTACGTATGTATGTAAATATATATGCACGTTAAAGTCGAGAATCTATAATCTAAGGTATTGTACATCAACTTTCTAAACCTAAAGTGCAAGGCAGAGGCTTTAAACGATTTGGTTAGATTATCTCTCTTTCCACCCCAAAAACTGATTGTAAGTTTGATATATACTTAACATGCTTCGAATTAACTAAAATATAATCCTGAATTCTTTTTCTCAAAATGCGAGTTTAGGGCAGTGACACAATAATTGGGGATAGCTCCCTTAATTTGCTGGCCAATGCTCCACATACAACACTAATAATTCTATATTCTTCGACAATATGTAAGTGTAGAGAATTGACTTATTACACAGTGCCCCCTAATTTTGGGGCACTTGAGATACAAGACTGCATGAACAGTAAGTTGATAAAGACCCTTCTCTACCAGACAACCACCCATTTGTTAATCGAAAAAAGCAACTGAAAGTATCCCATTCAAGGTTAAACACCTCACTGTTCTTTTGGGTAAATTATCACTATCCATGAAAACAAACAAAAAAAATCTCCCTAAACGATCAAGTTGTGGGGCAAAAAAGTTTATTTAGGGAATTAAAATATCATTAATGTTTATTTTATGATTCATGAAAATTTATTATTATTATTATTATTATTATTATTATTATTATTATTATTATTATTATTATTGAGTTTGAGGATACTTTTTTAACAATGCTATCTTGATTTGAATATGAGTTCTTTTTTTAATAGTGTAATGCTTTTTCAACAATTAGACTTGTTTAATTGTCGAAACTCATCAAGGTGACTATAAGTTAGCACTGAAAGCGTAAGAAAACAACCAATGGAGACACGAGACAAAACATCCACTATTGAATTTTGCTTTCAAGGACAGTAAAGTACTTCGACAACATACCCCGCCAATTTATAAAGGTAGTGTTGTTCTAGAGTCTGAACAGTTTAATCAGTCATATTCTTAAGAGCCTTTTGATCAATAATATAAAAATAGAAAAATTTATGGAGTTAATGTAAAAATATATTGAAGAATGGTCAAGTAATTTGGTCGATAAGAATATATGGGAAATAAAAAAAAATGGATTTATTAGGGATCATTCATCTCATGACATTGTGTGATAACGTATGATATTGATTTGGTATATAAAATATTTTTATAGACCAAGAATTGGACAAAACTTGTGCTAATAGGGGAAAAGCAAAAATTATGGATTAGCCCCTGAAGAAATCTACCCGTTTTGTGTTTTGAAATGGTAAGTTCATATGGAACTTACTACCTTTCCTTGTGTTATATGTATGCTTGTGTTTACTTTATTATGATTAGGTTTGAACATAAATTGAAATATTGATGAATTTGAAATATAAGGCTAGTAAAGGGATTGAATTGAAATGAAATGTGATAAATTGATTGTTATGTGACAGTACAGAGCATAAATGTGAAAATATGACTGATTAAAGGGTATGGAAAATGAAAATTTGACCGATTATAGGGTATGATATGCAAATGTGAATGATACAGGGTATGAAAATGTAATATGTATGATAGATGCCTATGTGAACTTAGTAAAAGGTTAGGATACAATTGGCATGCCAATAAGGTCATACGCACGCTTGTACAGGATATGTTATGATATGAAGATTATGACAAGTTATATCGAGATCCAGCATCTGTTGGAGATTATCGTGTAATATATGTCTCTAAAGAGACTTTGGTGTGGTGAAGGGGTGTAATTGAAAATGTTTATACATTTGATATTTAAGGGTTTTGCACTTCGTTGCCTTGGTGTGGCATAGTTCACTCGTGTATCCAAGTCCATTTTACTAGGGTTCCATTGGGCAAAACATTGAAATTTAATGTTGAAATTGGAAAAATGAAATGAACAAAATTTGATATGGTATTTTGATATGTCGTAATTCAATGTAGCAAATTAAACTAGTTTCCGCACTTTAAGAGCTTGAACACAATCATTTTGGTTTCATTTCAATTACATTTTCACAGTTTTAGTTACATCCAATAAAATGCATAATTTGAGTATTTTATTGACCTTAGGGGCCGAATGAGGCCTAAGGGTGAGCTGATATACTCTATGAGCGTGCAGCAGACTATTAGAAGGCATACTAACTCGATTCTGGTTGTGGTGTTGCAACACGAAGAGCTGGAGGTCACAACATAGAGAACAAAATAGAAGAACTTCAAGACTGCCTTCAGTGTCGTGACACAGCCTGATGATTTCACGACACACCCTTGAAGACACCTTGAAGATGGAGCATACTGCCATCAATGTCACAACACAGGACCTGGTGTGTCGCAAAATCTCCTCTATACAGGAGATAATTAAGAGTCAAGGGCATTTTGGTCCGCACAATCAAACATTAAGCACGAGGACGGCAGTTGACATAGGGTTAAGGACGATGACCACTCTAAAATCTATAAAAAGGCTCAATTAACACATGTTATAGGCAACTTTTAGATTGTATAATTTTCTTCCTAGTTTTAGTCTTTAGTTTTTCTCTTTTCATAGGCTTTAGGTTTATTTTAGGTTTTGTTCTTTTCTTTGTGGAAGAAATCAGATTTGTTAAAATTGATCACACTCTGTGAGGATTCTGCATTCAATTCCAAAACAAATCAGGCTTCTTCTAAACTTTATACTCTTGAATTGTTATTCATGTTTACTATTTCTATCAAATTTATATTTTTTATGAGATCCATGAGGAACTAATCCTCTTATGGGGGATTAGCGAGTAGAGGTATGATTAATTAACTGTTCTGTAGGGTTCTCTTAATGGATCAGCTATTTAGGAAAAGAAGATCTTAAACCCTAAGCCTGACAATCCTAGGAAGTCATTAAGGTAGGAATTAACCAAAATTGATATGGCCTATTCGTGAACACCTAATGGAGCTCGAAACTAACTATTATTTTGACAAAGGCAAGCGCACCTATCCAACAGTAGTATAGCTGTGGTGAGTCCGGAATATCGTATCCTCAAGGACCAAGAGTACTAGTATTAATTATCTTTTTATTATCTAGCCTAATAATTAATGGGATTTATTTTTAATCTAAAAGTAACTAACTAATTTAATTAACTATGAACGCGACAGAGAGTGAATTGGGAAAATACTTTTGGACAACTTGAGATAGGCAATACCTAAGGAAGAATCCACCTAGACTTCACTTATTACTTTTGATTCATGTGATTTATTCACTTGACTTAATCCGTAGAAATCCCTAATTTATGTTAATATCTCTTTCAAGACTAAAAACAACTGACTCTAGGTTGATTAATTGAAATCTCTTTCTAATTAAAACCCCTATTGTTGCATTAACTCGATCTATGGATTCCCTTATTATCCGACAGATTTTCATCGCCCTATTTCTAGGGTTACAATCAACTCCGCTTAATTGTGTTGATCTACTCTTAAACAAGGACTTTTGTTCTACTGAATAAGCACATTCGATTTTGAATCAATAACCTGAATTATCAAACAAGAATAAGAACTCACAATTAAGAATAAGCAAAAATATTTATCTCATAAATCAAATAATAATAAGATTCGTCTTAGGTTTCATCCCCCTAGATATTTAAGGGATTTAGTTCATACTAAAAGAGGGAAACATATTAGAATAGGGAAAACAACAAAACATAACAAAATCCAAAAACTTCTAAAGAACTTGATGGGAGATCCTCAGTCTTGATGGAGATCCTTCTCCTAAGCTGTTCCCGACGATTGTCTTTGGAGTATTTTCTCCTTCTACTCGACGTCTATTCGACGTCCTATCAACCTCTCCTTTTAGGTTGCCCCTCAGGGTGTTTATATAGGCTTCGAGATGCCTTACTCGGCCCACAAGTATCCTATTCCGAATAGAATTCATCCTAGTTTCAGCAGGGACACGCCTGTGTGATACGCCCGTGGTGGACTCCTTCGGTCGTGGTCGATTCTGCTAGCCACACACGGCCGTGTGATCTACCCGTGGTCGATAGTCCAGGCCGTGTTGATTTCCTAGGTAGGCCCATTTTGTCCCTTTTTGGCATGTTTCTCATCCTTTTCGATTTTCTAAGCTCTCCTGAGTATAAAACATGAAATTAAGAGATTAGGAGTATCGAATACATCAAATTCAATGGGAAATCATCCAAAATTAAGCTAAGCATTGGGTTAAAATATGTGTAAATTATGGTTTATCAAATATCCCCACACTTAAACCTTTGCTTGTCCTCAAGCAAAATCCTTAACTCACAATTAAAATTAACTTCCTCAATTTACAATTCTTATCAATAATGTTTCATCATAATTCATAAATAATTCATACATTGATAATTTAACTAAAAGAGTTCTAAAGATTCAAACAATCTAAGTCATAAAATTTTATAGCACGAAAATATAGGTGTCTCCCCTTGCCTAAATAATTACCTCTGATTCAAAATCGACAAGGATTGACATCCTCACTAAGGATTCACTCAAATCACTCAAAAGTGTTTAAGGTTCAAATTAAGCACTCAAAAGTCAAACATGAAAAGTTAATCTCATAAGCTTGCATGAAAATCAAATCTCCACCATTAGAAAATGTGATGATACACAAATCAAAAGGTCTTTAAAGGGTTGTAATGGGGCTCAGGTTAAAGGTGTGGACATAGGTTGAATTAGAAGGTTAGAATCGAGATTGAATTGATAAATTACCTAAATAGAAACAATGAATTGATAATGAATAATTACATTATTAACATGAGCTTCTTCTAAAGATGTGAATTTAAATGTTTAAGCTCATAAAAAAAAAAGAACTAATGATGAATATGCTTTTTTTTAAGAATAAGTATTTACAATAATAAGAAAGAACTTAATAACTGAAATAGAGAATATAGTTAGGCAACTGATCAAATCAATTCTCGACAAAAAGGACGTCAAGAGATTAGGGAAATTAAAAATTTGGTTTTAGGTTAATATTAATGGGTGAGTCAAGGAACGGTTTATTAGGCCAAAAAGGGTTCACTAGGGGTTAATTATGGAGGTAGGTTTTTTTTTGGGGGATAAGTGGGTTAAATCCTAGGTGCCTTTATCATCCCAGTATATCAAATCAAAAAGTGTGGTCTCGACATGTATAATCGAAACAAGTTCTAGAATAACAATTCAATGTTGACACACTCATAGTCAATAAAGTGAGCAAGAAAAATATATGCTCTAAAAGGCTCAAAATCTCACAGAAATTATGGTTTTTGATGTTAACCTTGTAAATTCCAAACTTCAAAGTAATATTTAAGATTAGGGAAACGACCTAATAAATTTTTAGTTCTGAAAATAGACTTATCATACTTGATTTTTAATATCTTAAAGTTTAAATCATCAATGCACAATTACCTATGGCTTAATCCGAAACATATCAATGAAAATCATAAATCAATAGAAGTTTCAGTCTAATAGTAATATGAGAAAGTTACTTAAGAACAAGATATAATTCAGTATTATTGACACCTTCCCACACTTAAGACGTACATTGTCCTCAATGTACAAAGATAGATATCTATAATATATAAAATCATAAGATAGGGAGAGAAGTGAACTTCCTAAATTTTGGATGGAGTCAAGGAAAAGAAATAGCAAGTTGGGCATAGATGAAGGTCGAGGTGGATACTAGGGTCGTGGTGTGGTCGTTCCTTAATAGCCCTTTGAACCTAAATTAAAGAAATCAAAATATAATAATATAAATTAAATACAAGAAAGATAAAGGGAAGGAAAATAAAGGAGAAGAGAAAAGAAAAAGAAAAAATGAATAGATTTAAAGGTCCTTCTTTTGTTGAGTAAATGAAGCGGCCGGCATGAACTTATGTAAATCGGTCTCGCACAGGGAGACTGTGCTAGGGTCCTTTCGCTTCTTCAACATGGGGATGGTGGTGTTGGTTTTGTTTGTAGTCATTTGTGTGATGGTGACAAAGATGGTGAAAAAGGGAGAAAAACTATGGTGGATAGGGTTGGGAAGGAAGGGAGAATTGGGGAAGAAAGTGAACAGAAGAAGGGGGTTTAAATAGGGTCAGAGATCTGGTTGCTGCCCACGCCTGTATTCTATGGGTGTGTTAGGTCACATTGTCATATCCCACGGTCGTGTAATGATTCGTTCATTTCTCCCACGCCTGTGTAGAGGTTGCCACGCCCATGTTGCTTAATTAGTGTCGGCCACGGCCTAAAAGCACGGGATTGTTGCATTCCTGTGTAGATTTCTCAGTGTCGACCACGGCCGAATCGCACGGCCATGGCCTTTTATCGTAGCCCGTGTTTTGGGGAAATTTATTATCCTTGGTCTACACGGGCTTTACCATGCCCATGTGTCTTTTCATTGTATCCACACGGCCACGGCCACGCCCGTGTGCAAGGCCGTGTGGATAGAGAAACCTGCGCTTTATTAATTTGGTTAGTTTGTACTTAAATGCTAAAAATAGAAAATATGGAAATTAATGGGGTTAGTACTCGGGTTGCCTCCCGAGAAGCGCTCGTTTAAAGTCTTAAGCTAGACTTACCTCTCATTCGCATATCTCATGGTGGTTTGAGGAGTTGAAACTCCTCATTCTTACCATCAATTGTATTAAAATAAGGTTTTAGACGAGTACGATTTACCTTGAAAGTGCCAAATTGAGAATATGTTACCTCGACTGTATCGTATGGGAAAGTATTAAGTACTGTGAAATGAGTTATTCCATTAGGTTCAGAAGTGGCAACATGAGGATCTGTATTATCCATTAGAACTTGATCTCCAACCTTGAAGTAGTTTGTTTCATCTTTAAGTTCGTTATGGAGTTGCCTCGGTTTTGCTTCGTGCGTTCTTGGTTGCTCCTTGACATGTGGCTTCCACTCGTCTAGTTCATCGATCTAAAGCATTCGCTCCTCATAAGTTATTTCTTTGTTGGCACGAGGTCTAGGATATGGCTCAGTTATGTAATTTCGTGGTGCTTCCTGAAAAGAAGGTTGAACTGAATGGTCATTTATAGAATTTATGTTCTCACCTTTATTACTCAATGTCCTAGCCGAGTCAAGAGCCTGAAGAGTGATTGTTTCGTCAGCTACACGAAGTGTGAGTTCACCTATACCAACATCAATTTTAGTTTTAGCAGTTGCTAAAAAGGGTCTTCCTAAAATTAAAGGAACATTCTTGTCCTCATCCACGTCTAAAACAACAAAGTCTACTGGAATATGAATTTATCAATTTTTACTAGTACATCTTCAATTATACCCCTAGGAATTCTAATAGTTTTATCAGCTAACTGAATGCTCATCCTAGTTTGTTTGGGTTTCCCTAAACCTAGCTGTTTAAACATTTTATAAGGCATAACATTTATGCTTGCCCCTAAATCTGCTAAAGCATTATTAACAGATAAACTACCAATTAAGCACGGAATTGTAAAACTCCCTGGATCTTTTAACTTTTGTGGTAGTTTATTTTGTAGAATTGCTGAGCATACTACATTTAGCTCCACATGCGACGCATCGTCTTACTTCCGTTTGTTTGTCAAAAGCTCTTTTAAAAATTTCCTTGAATTGGGCATCTGTGAAAGAGCTTCAAGAAACGGTAAGTTAATATGTAATTTCTTTAGAAGTTTAAGAAATTTATCGAATTGTTCATCTGTGCGGCCTTTCTTCATCACATTGGGGTATGGCACACGAGGTTTGTACTCTGTAATTACCGATTTTGGTTTATCATGGCTTACCTAAACCTTGCCTTCCTCTACCACATTCTCTTACCTCAATTTTGGTTCATCTAACCCTTCACTATCATGAGCAGTTATGGCTTGAAGTTACTCCTTTGGTTCATCTAACCCTTCCTCTACCACATTCTCTTGTGGTCATTCTAAGATCAGCTTAGCAAGCTGCCCTAATTGGTTCTCGAGCCCTTGAATTGATGCCTGTTGATTTTTAAGTGTTATTTCGGTGTTTTGGAAACAAGTTTCTAACACCACGATGAACTTTGTTAGCATCTCCTCAAGGTTCGGCTTTTTCTCTTATGGGCATGGTTACTGCGTCGAGGTTGAAAACACTGGCAACTTTTGTTGGCATTGTCCTTGTAACTTGCCACTGATAGTTATTCAGTGACATCTCCTCTATAAACTCATAAGCCGCTTCAGGGGTTTTGTTATTTAGGGTTCCACCGGCGGCTGAATCAATCAACTGCCTGGTTGAGGGGTTCACACCGTTGTAAAAGGTTTGAACCTGTAGCCACAAAGGTAACCCATGGTGAGGGCACTTTCTCAATAGATCCTTATATCTCTCACATGCATCATAGAGTGTCTCTAAATCCATCTACACAAAAGAAGAGATATCATTCCTCAACTTAGTCGTTTTAGCCAGCAGAAAATACTTCAATAAAAATTTTTCGGTCATTTGTTCCCATGTAGTGATTGATCCTCGTGGTAACGAGTTCAACCACTGTTTAGATTTGTTTCTCAACGAAAAGGGAAACAACCGAAGGCGAATGGCATCATCAGGAACGCCATTAATCTTGAAAGTGTCGCAAAGCTTAAGAAAGTTTGCCAAGTGATTGTTTGGATCCTCATCCTGCAAACCATCAAAATAAACAAATTGTTGAATCATCTGTATAGTGTTAGGTTTCAGTTCAAAATTATTTACAGAAATAGCAGGTCTAACAATACTTGATTCGGTTCCTGTTAAATTAGGTTTAGCATAATCATACATAGTACTAGGAGCAGGGTTTTGATTCACCGGATTTGTGGCAACCACAGGAGGTAACGGATCATTATCAGCCATCTCTTCGGTGGTGTTGGTATCGTCCTCTTGCTCTTCTTCTATGTATTGTAGGCTTCACTTTATTTCCCTACGGTTTCTACGAATGATACCTTATATCACTTTCAAAAATCAAGGGTCCTGATCGGTTCCTTCTAGTCATAAACTAGAATTACCTGCCAGAAGCAAATAAAGAAAAATTAGCAAAGTTAATAATAAAATAAAAATAAATTGCAACTAAATAAAATGGCTAAAGTAATAAAAATTTAGTTTTCCTAACATCTTAGTCCCCAGCAACGGCACCAAAAACTTGATGGAGCTCGAAACTAACTATTATTTCGACAAAGGCAAGCGCACCTATCGAACAATAGTATAGCTATGGTGAGTCCGGAATATCGTATCCTCAAGGACCAAGAGTACTAGTATTAGCTATCTTTTTTATTATCTAGCCTAATAATTAAGGGGATTTATTTTTAATCTAAAAGTAACTAATTAATTTAATTAACTATGAACGCGACAGAGAGTGAATTGGGAAAATACTTTTGGACAACTTATATGAGATAAGCAATACCTAAGGAAGAATCCACCTAGACTTCACTTATTACTTTTGATTCATGCGATTTATTCACTTAACTTAATCCGTAAAAACCCCTAATTTATGTTAATATCTCTTTCAAGACTAAAAACAACTGACTCTAGGTTGATTAATTGAAATATCTTTCTAATTAAAACCCCTATTGTTGCATTAACTCGATCTATGGATTCCCTTATTAGGTTTGACCCTAATCCTGCAGATTTTCATCGCCCTATTTCTAGGGTTGCAATCAACTTCGTTTAATTGTGTTGATCTACTCTTAAACAGGGACTTTTGCTCCACTGAATAAGCACATTCGATTTTAAATCAATAACCTGAATTATTAAACAAGAATAAGAACTCACCTTAACCCTGAATCAGTCTGGTTAAAATATGTGTAAATTATGGTTTATCAATACCTTAACCCTGAATCAGTTTGGACTGTGAGGTCGAGAGCAACTAGTTATTGCCTACTCTTTATTCTAGTATAAGATCGGAAGATCCTACTGGGATATTGATTGGTTGATTGAACAAGAAAACTCGAAGAAATAGTTGATTATGACTACTAAAGCAAGGTAATCACCCATGCTCCGATTTGATACATTTACCATTTATTTTCTCATTATTTCATTATTTCTTTTCAGTTAATTTCTATCGTTATTAAGAATCCTAAAAACCTTTATTTTTATCTGGTCGTAATATAAATTCATTTAAAAGTACTAATTAGATTTATTTATGCTTAGGTAGGATTAATTTGGTGTTCGCCTCCCTTAGGTACAATCCTCGGAGTACTTATCTACTCAGTTGTAACTATATTACAACCTGACTCATATACTTGGGGATACCGTTTTTTCAAATATTTTGTGCAAGGTTTCTACTCTGGACAATGGTATATCTAGAGATGGTCAAGTTGTTGACGCCGTTGCCGGGGAGGCAACGTCACTGGATTAATTTTGATTTTTGTATTCTAATAGAATAATTAGGAAATATAAAAATTATAAATACGACCTTTATTTTATTTCTGTTTAGTTATTTGTTTAACATTACTGACACTTCTTTATTCTTCAAGAAATCTCGGTACATCCCTTTGCAAAGAAAACAAAACTACTGCAGTGACTATTGAAATTAGGTTAGAAAACACCATGGACAACTTCGATTATTTATGGTCAGATGATGAGATAGATTATGATGATGAAATTTATGAATAAGGAGTCTATGAAGAGTGAGATATTCAAAAGAACCAGAGACTATTAATGCTGGAATTGAGTCAACTGAGAGGTGAAACTCATGCAGATCTATGAGAGTGTCAAATGAGTGTGAACTTAAAACCCATTGTTTCCCAGTATGAGCAACCTCAAAATATGGATGAAGAGAAAAACTTAATAACCTAATTACCTTGGGAAAGTCTAAATAGTCAGGCACTTCTAAGTGCAGAAGATAATCAAGGTGAGCTAGGGTAAATAACATTACAAGAGGATATTCATAAAGAGACAAAGCCCAACGAGGAAATAACGACCAAATGCAATAATGAATTAAAAGTTGGAGTCGTTCCTGTAGAAATTTCTAGGTTATCAGGCTGGGGAAATGAACAAGATTATAATATAGTGGAGGATATCGGAATTGTGAACATTCTCCAATCACTAGAGAATATAGTCCCTCCTAACGAATCTACAAAGGAGTGTTTGAAGCTTCAGGAATTAGTAAATGGTAACAAGGTCAAATATGAAATTTGTATGGAGGATACATTTAATCCAAATATCTTATGTAGAGTACTAATTTTCAATCAGACACCACAAAATTTTAGCAAATTAGAGGGTCTCAAGATGTTAATGAATATAAAGATGGGACACTTTGGCGGAAACTTATATGGTTCTGGGATTGACACTATGTAGCTAATACTACCCAACAATATTGATATAAGGTTGCAAGGGTTAAGAACCACTCATCTCCTACTAGAGCCACATGACGAAACTGTAATTCAACTTATAAAGGAGTCTAAAGGAGTGTGAAATAAGCAACATAGTTACATGATACCCAACCAACAGCCTCATAATCAAAACTTTTGAGGTAAAATTCAAACAACCCGTTCTACTTAATAAGTTCTTGGTGGACCTGTAACATCCTGAATTTTAGGGCCTGTGCATTTTGTGTAATGAATGCTTAAATATGTTAAATTGAGAATTGAGGTATTAATTGGGCTCAGGAATGGGCTAAGACCTCAGTTAAAATATTCTGTTTGGGCATTATAAGTTTTAAAGATAGTTATCTATGTTAAAAATATCAAGATTGGGCTTGTGGCCCAGTGGAAAAATGGCGCCACTAAGAGGGAAGGGAGTTGGCGTCACTTGCAAAGGAGGAGCCCCAAGTTTTGGCCACTTGGAGCCCATGTTTTTAGGCCCAATTCGGCATTTAAAGAGGAGCTAGGGGGGACGGCACAAGGCTATAATTTAGGAAAATTTTAATGTTTTTAATTTGTGGATAATAAGCTGATAAAAGAGGGAGGAGTTGGAGCTAATTAAGTCTCTTTTGGATGAGTTAGTAGATTAAGATAAAGGAGAAAAGATAAGATTTATCTGCAAGGTTAGGTAAGTGCCGAAACTTCTATAAATAGGGGGGATATCTCATCAATTCTGGCATTTAAACCCTACTCTTTTCTTCATTCTTTGTGCCGAAAATTAGTGGCTAAGTTCTTGTCATCTTTTTCTTTCTCTGCCGAAATCACCACTCCATTCTCCCTCTCTATTTTCTTTTCTTTTTTGGCCGAATCCTCTGACAACTTCTTTCTCATCTCTTTCAAATATTTTAGCCGAAATTCTAAGCCTTTCCTTAATTCTTTTTACTTTCTTCCTAAGCCAAAGCCGAAACACTCTATTCAGATCTTCTAAAAGCCGAAAGCGTATCAGTTCATCTTTTTTTGGGATTTTCATAAAAGCCGAAATCCTTAGATCTCATCTCCTGTGTTTGCCAAATTCTCTTTGAGGTATCTGCTTGTGCCGAATCGCGAAAGAAATTGAAGATAAGTATTGATTCGTAAGCTTTCAATCTTTTCTGGCTTTTTAGGGACTCTAGCCGAATGGCTATAAGGAAACTAATCTTAAGTTTTTCTCTTATTTGCGGCATTCCGGGATTTGAAGAGGAGTCAATCGCTTAGATCTCTAAGATAGAGTTCAGTAACACTCGAATCGTGTTACTTTCGGGATTTCAAGGTAAGGAGATTTATTGTTTTTAGCATGTAAATTCGGGTATTTATTAATACTTGGCCAAATGTAGGGGAGCCAAATCTTCGTATTCTTCCGGCTTTTGAGCAAGGTTTTAGACTAAGGGTTGTAGATCCGGATAGTAAGGATTTAACTAAGGGAGTAAAACTACGCGATATCAGGTGTGTAACATTTCCACACCATTTAGATTGCCTGTTAAAATATATGTTTATTAATCTGTTATATTCTGATAAATGTCGAAATCTCGGCATAATGATTGCAACCCAATGAGGGTAAAAGCGAATCACCAGGTTAGTGATCTCTGTCATTTCTAAGTGAATGCTCCTGTTAAGATGACATATGTGATAAGAATGCTGTTTTCTGTGATTGCATGGGGTTGGGTTATTGAAAGGGGAAGTGTTCTGTTGTAGCGGCTTTTGCCGTGACCTGTTGTAGTGGCTTCTGCCGTGACCTGTTGTAGCTGCTTCTGCCGTGACCTATTGTAGTGGCTTTTGCCATGACCTGTTGTAGTGGCTACGGCCATGATCTGACGATGAGCAGCATGACTGCCATCAATGGTGTGTAGCGGTGTGGGTTGATTGTAGAAATCCCCAATGGTGTGACTAGCAGGTAAGGGTGGCGTGTAGCGGATGGAAACCTAGGATTTGGGTTGGGCTTTGCATATTTTCTAATATATTATATTCTGTTATATGTTCTGTGGGGTTAAGGCCCAAATCTAATGGTGCATGAGGGTTGCACACTGAGTCTCGCGACTCACCCTATTATTTTAACAATTTCAGGTAGCACCTAGTGCATCGGACCGGGCTGGAGAGGAGCGCAAGGTGGCCATGCGAAAGAGTACTTGATCCAGCAGAAGATTTTACTTAGAATTTTGTTTTTAATATTTTTGATTAAGGGTTTTGAATTTCGTTGTAATAAAGCCTTGGGCCACTAGAAATCTCCAATGGTGTGACTGGCAGGTAAGGGTGGTGTGTAGCGGATGGAAACCTAGGATTTGGGTTGGGCTTTGCATATTTTTTGATATATTATATTCTGTTATATGTTCTGTGGGGTTAAGGCCCAAATCTAATGGTGCATGAGGGTTGCACATTGAGTCTCGCGACTCACCCTATTATTTTAACAATTTCAGGTAGCACCTAGTGCATCGGACCGGGTTGGAGAGGAGCGCAAGGTGGCCATGCAAAAGAGTACTTGATCCAGCAGAAGATTTTACTTAGAATATTGTTTTTAATATTTTTGATTAAGGGTTTTGAATTTCGTTGTAATAAGGCCTTGGGCCACTAGACTATTACTTATGTTTTGGTTTTATGTTGGGCTTTTATTACTGGGCATTTAGAATTTCATGTTTTAAATTAAGCTAAGACATGTATGAAATTTCAGTTCTTATTTAAAAATTCACCAAGGCATTTTATAACTTTATATCTTATATGAATTAATAAATCATTAAGTTTTCGGTATAAATAATTAAATCCGATAATTGTTTTCCAAAGTGTCACATCTTTTATAAAATTTCCTTAGTGACATACCAGATCCGGTTGTAGTGTTTGGGCCGGGTTTGGGGTGTTACAGGACCTCATCCAAATTATGCATAAGTGTGAAGGCAAGGAAAGAAAAATGAAAAAAATTTCAAAAACATTTTTGAAAACTAGGAATATAAAAAGTATTTAGGGTTGTTAAAAAGTCACCTGGTATTAAGTATAATTAATCGTTTCAAATTGTGAAAAGAGTTTCCAGTGGTCAATGTAGGGTGAAAGAGCAAACTCAAAGAGCACAATAAACGAATAGGAGAAGAATGACATGGATGTTGGACGAACACTGATAGAAAAGGAAAACTTAACAATTTCTTTAAACATTAAATTTTAAGTATATTATTGTACATTTAACTAACCTTTTAGTTTAAACTTTAACTTGTATCAAATTTGTGGGTGGGTTTGGATGGGCGGTGCGTTTAGCTACAATTAGTGTAAAAATAGTAGTGGTGGTGAGATTATATATTGTAGCGATATTGTAGCGTAAGACAAAAAGTAAGCTAAACACACTGCACCGCACCCAATCACCCATCCAAACCCACCTTGTGTTTTACAGGAATCTGAGACACTCTGAAAAATGAAAGTTTGGGTGAAAACAAAGCCAGTGTCATAACACAGTACCCACGTGTCGCGATACCATGTCCAGAATTAGAAGATTGAGAAAATCATCTCGATGTCACGACACAAACACCTGTCATGACAAATAAAATAATAAACCTATAATTCCAAAAATTCAAAGTGTGTCGCGACATCGAACCCCGATGTCATGACAACGGAAAATTGCCAAGGATGTCGCAACACGGAACCCCTATGTCGCGACATCATTGCAATTTTTTGCACGGTTGCCCCAACCTAATTTGCGTAACTTAGTGAATTAACCTTTATTTTATCTAATTTTTAACCCTAAAATTATTATATTTAACCTTAAAAACACCTTAAATTCACATTCTAACTATTGAAACCATCTTTTTGAAACGGGAATCAACTAGGATTTTGAAAACGATAAAAACGGGAGTCGCCACCAATCTTTTTTGATAAGGTGTGATCGGGTCACATTTGTTTTAATAAAACATTTTGGTTTACTAAAACAGTGTTTTTGGTCTACGAAATTCGAGAAAATGGGTTCGGGAGTCGGTTACGTGCGAGGAAGGATTAACACCCTCGTCACGCCCAAAATTGGTACCAGGTTGATTAATTAGTGTCTTAATGTCGAAAGTTGAAAACCGAGAACGAATTTAAAATATGATCCTTTTCATTAGTGTTCATTTTATTTTAAAAAAATGCTTGATTTGGATTGAAACGAGCTTCAAAAGCTCACTCGTCCCGAGGTAACAAAATATCACGTCCCGTAAGTTAGGATACGACCTTTGAATCCATCGAGAACAAGTTCGCCTTTAAATTTTCTAAACTTAATATTTGAAATTTAAAAAGATATATAGCTATTTCGGTTTAAAAAGAAACCGAAACCCCGTAAGTTAGGGTACAATTTCTCAAGTTCCCGAAATGCGAAATATTGCCTTTGTTTTAGAAGATTTTTATTTTAAAACGATAGCGGGTATAATATTTGAATGGCATGCATTATTTTGTTTGAAGTAAGATAAACGATCTAAATTGAATAAATACATTGGGGTTTAATTCACGATACGATGACATGAAGCAACAACATGGTAATGAGCATGGAACAATAATACATGAACACAATATAATACATGTGAATGACAATGACATGAAAACATGAATAAATGAATTATAATACACACAATGACGATAATCACACATGTCACTTAAATACCAACATTAGTAGTCAAAAGAATGAAATACATAACATAAAACAACTTAAAATAAATAATAAGATAATTTTAAATAAATAAAACATAAAAAAACAAGTTTAAAATAGATACTATAAAAAGCCACTTAAAGTAAATGGTATAAAACAATTTAAAATAATTAATATACAAAAATGATTTAAAATAAAATAAATGAGGTTTAAAATAAATAACATATAACAATTTAAGACAACATATAAAAAGTCAAAAATAAATAATATGTAAAAAGAAACTTTAAATAATAATATATAAAGCAAAAAATGGTTTGATATAATAGTACATGAAAACTTAAAAATAAATAATAAATCAATTGAAATAAATGATATATGGGAGACTTTAAAACAAATAATGTATAAAAAAATCTTAAAATAAACAATATATGTAAAAGAGGCTTAATAAAAGAAGTATATAATAATAATAATAATAATAATAATAATAATAATAATAATAAATAATAATAATAATAATAATACAATTTTTAAAGAAAATAAATAAATAAATAAACTCATTAAGCAGGTCGAGGGCTATATTGAAATCAGGATAAAAAAAGGGGGCTAAAATTGCAATAAATTAAAAAAAGAAAGGGCGAACATGGACCAAGATAGAACGCGCTTAAAGCAAGAGGGACTAATTGGGAAAATATTCCCAGCCCTTATACGCATCTATGGGTCAATGACCCAATTGAAAACCCAATGAAATTAAAGGTAAAATCTGTAAAAAGAAAAAAAAAGAGGGGCTGATCGAATGGCGCTGCACAAGGGGAGGACCAAACGCACAATTATCCCTTTTTGAGGGAAAACACGCGGATCCTGGCTTTTAGGTCGAGTCGGGTTCGGGTTCCCCCAAAATGACGCCGTTTTAGCGTCTGGGGGAACCACATGAAACATTGCCGTTTCAAAGGGCATATTTAAGCCCAAATTTTATTTTTTCTTTCATTTGCAGACCCTTATTTTCAAAAAATAAGGCTTCTTCCACCACCCGTTGCACTACCACCGCCTCTGGTGGCCGACGACGCACGAAGGCGGGCTTGAGCGCCCTGTTTGAAGACCCCGAAGGACCCCCGACTGTCAGTGCCTCCTAAGCGACGAAAAGGGGTCCTCGACACCCCCTCAGGCCAAGCTCCAACGACGGAGAGAGCGCTCCGACTCCGGGACCGTGAGGGTTTCGGTAAGGTCTCTCCCTTCTCTTTTTTGATTTCGTTTGTAAAAAAATTTAAAATCAAAAAAATATAAAAGCAACAGTATACAATAATAGAAAAAAATCAACCTTCTAAAATCTTTTTTTTCCTTTCGATTTCTGATGGTTCGTAAAAAAAAAAATATTCGTTTCGATTTTTATAACCGATTTTACAGATTCAGTTTTGGCTGCTTCTATTTTGTTTTTCTGTCATGTTTTGTTTTTTTCTTGTTCTTTGTCTTGTTGTTGCATGCGATCTGTTGCGTGTTTTTGTTTTGCAGACGACGTCAGAGGCATGCTAGGAGGCAGACGAGCAGAGGGCGCTGATGGGTGGTGGCCAATGGCAGAGGCGGCTAGGCTATTTTAAGGTTTCAGAAACCCTAAAATTTTCTAAAAAATTTTAATGTTTTGGGCCGATATAGATTGGGTTAGGTTAAGGGCAAATTGGGTTGTAATTAATTTGGGTTGTTTGGGTTATTTTGTAATTGGGTTTAGGGGTAGATTGGGCTGAATTGTTTGGTTTCTGACGGGCCCGGGTCAAAATTGGGTTATACACTAACCTTTCTTAACATTCTACACCTCTCAAAGTTCTCTTAAGTCTTAACACCATCTTTTAATCAAAACCCTAAATCCCCAAAACCTCTATTGCCGATTTTCAAAGCTTTATTTGGGTGAAAAGTCATTAACCACTTGGACAAGAAGCAACAAAAAGATTGCTAAGAAATTAAGGTTAAGTATCCCTTTACCATTTTACTGTTCTATCTATTATTGTTCATTTTTATTTGATTATTGTAGAACTGAGTAATAAAGAATGCCTAGAAAAAGTAGAAATCTTTAGTCCAAGAAACTTTGATGGTTTTGGACCCTAAAAAAAAAAAATTCTAGAACCCAAATGGGAGAGAAATATTCTCTCAAACTACAAGGAAAACCACTTATAGAAAAATGACGATTCAAACCCTCAATGGTTCTGTGCAAAGAAATTTGGACATTAGTCAAGAATCATTGATGGGAGCGATTCTGTGTCACTACTAAGGAAAATGCAGTTGTACTAGTGGTACAAGAATTGTATGCCTTCTTTCAAGATCAAGAAATGAGAAAAAGGTAAGGTGAAAGTTGGGATACTGTAACGGTGATAGGAGAAGAAGTACTGCTTACCCCTAGAGAAATCTGTGAGTTTTACGATGTCTCTTATTATGGCAAAGACTTCCTTAATAACACTGATTTGAATACATTTGAGGACATAGAGATGGAAGATGTCGTTAATTACTTAATTCAAGGTAGGGGTACATGGAATTATATGTTAGATACTACATTGCCAACTAATTGTAATCAAGCGATAATATTCCTGGTAGCGAAATTGCGGATGCAGTTCATATGTACAAGAATTGTGTCCGCATTAAATGTCTCTAACGTTAATACTTTTCAAGCTATTCTTTTGTATGGTATTTTGCAGTGCAAGCAAACATGTGTGGGCAAGTTGATTTATCGTGAGATGAAGTATTGTGCGAATAGCCAAAAATTTGGGCTTTTATTTCCTCACCTCGTGACATCACTGTGTTAAAAAGTAGAGGTTCCAATGGGAGAGAATGAGTAGTTCATGAAGACAAAAAAGAACATAATTGAAGATTCATTATATACACAATACATTGAGCTTTAGAGGAAACAGATTATTGATTGGAACCAAAAAAGGAAAGAAAAGATGATGTTCCGGTGCCACTTAAATGGAAGAAACAATCAAAAGCTAGGAAAGGGGCAAGTGGAAACACCGAAGAAAAACTTGTTGGAATGGTTAGGTGGATGCAGGAGATGGGCCCAGTACTTTAAGAATTCGCCTGACTGAACGGGTTGAGAGCTCCAAACTAACCGCCAAATATGTTCAGCCCAACATAAACCCATCATAACGTCAAAGAAGAGGAGGCAACTTAAGAGGATAAGAGTGAGGGGGATGAACATGATTTCCCGAGAGATGAAGACTACTATAAGGAAACGTTCTAGCCACAATACACCACACCAAAAAGGCCCATCATTCGAAGCCCAACCCGACATGCACCTTCGACGAGAGGGACATCCCATCACAATATGGCTCAGGAAAGAAACAAGAACCAATGGAAATGAGGCATTTGCCTCGCGTTTATGATTCAAAGGAAGATTAAAACTGAACTTTTTATTTTTTTTTCTTTTAGGATTGTATTAATTTTTGAATAATTTTTAAATTTTAAATTGTTAGGAGTAGGAATAATTGTATATTATTAGCTTTTTGGTGTTTTGTTTAAAATTTCTGCTTAGAAACCCCACATAGCAAAGGCACAACAATTTTGACCTTTCAATGATCGAAGGAGGAAGCACCCACCAATAGCCCATGAAACCATCACGGTCAATTGAGTAACTTATTTCCTTATCTTTTTAGGGCTACACATTGAGGACAATTTGTTTTTTAAAGTGTAGGGGATAACATAGAAATTTTGTTTAATTGTTACGCTTTTCTTTGATTTTTCTTGTCAATTGTGTGCTTGAGCTTATAGAATTACAAGTGATTGGTTAGAAGCATGTACATAGGTTGATTGTATTTACAGTAAATTTGGCATGAGGATAGGTGATTTTAATTTTTTTTATTGTTAGACTATTAAGTTCTATATATTACACTGTAAATAGGCATTAAGTAATTGAATGTACCAAATGATATAGAAAATACAAGGAAACAATCATGCTAGTATGAATGATAAATTGTTGAATTTGTGATTGTTTGGTTGATTAAAATTGTGAATATTGAGATACCTAGGGATGACCAAAGGCATTGTTTGTGTAACACCCCCAAACCCGGCCCATGCGTTTCGACCAGATCTGGTATGCTACAAGTTGTACATTAAAACTTTTGCCTTGTTGGTTTTTGAAGTCGTAAGTTATTCAGACATTATTTGAATAAATAAATGACATTTTAAAAATAAAATCCTTTGTATTATTATTATTAAGAATAAATCTTGTCATAGATTCATAAGTTGCAGCACATTGAAAATACTTAGTTGAATAAAAACTACGGGGCCTTATTACATAAAAATTCCCAAAATAAAATGAAATAAAACTTAAAGAAAACTGAAATGATTTGTAGAAATAAAAACTTGACGGCCCCTCGAGTCCGTCTCGGCTCCTATGTCCACGATCTACTGCTCATCTGGAAGAGTAGAGAAAAAGGAAAGCGTGAGTCACCAAGACTCAGTGTATAAATCTCAAAACACACAACGACCTGAGCCCACAAACACATTATGGGCCCTGGCCCATACATAAAGGCAACAATCATGATTATATATCAAATAATAAATGATTAATAACCCAACCCATCCTAGGTTTCCATCCTCTACACACCAACCCGTACCAACCATCACACTTTGGGGATTTCTACAATCAACCCTCCATCCGCTACACACCATAACGACAGTCGTGCTACCTATTCCTGTTATTTACGAATCATTAAACCGTGGCATAGCCACCGATCACTATGTGACCTATCATGCACTTCCCCTTCAATATCATAATTCCCACCCCATGCATACACACATAAAGAAAACATCATGCAGACTTATATATTTTTCGATACACATAGGGAGTTCTATGTTTACGTACCTGGCATCCTTGCCTAAGCCTTTTAGGGTTCCATTCGACTGTCTATACAGCATCTTTTCGGCTTTTTAGAGAAATCGGCACAAGAGGGAAAGAATGGAAAAGAGAGTGAAGGGAGAGGTTTCGGCTTTTGAAGAAATTAAAGAAAAGAAATTGTAGAGGGAGAGACTAAGAATTTCGGCACAATGTAAGAAGAAGAAATTAGGGTTTAAATGCCAGGATCAATGAGATATCCCCCCCTATTTATAGAAATTTCGGCACTCCTATCAAAAAAACCAAAAGTACCCTTCTTGATAACTAAAAATGAGGCTAATAAAAAGGGAAAATTCGGCACCCCTTTTTCATGAAGTAACCGAATTCTTTACTCCTCTAGGTGGTGGATTTTCGACCATCACCTTTCCTTGATAGCTCCTATCTTTTCTCCTTTTTATCTTCTATATTATCAACTATAAAATCCATATAAATCCTCCTATTTTTGAGCCTTGTTGCCGTCCACTTCACCTAACCCTTATGTCGAATTTAGCTTACTTAAATTAAGAGAATTGGGCTCCATAGAACTTAAATTTTGGGCCCCTTACACCCTTGTTGTGGCGTCACCCCTTACTCCCTTTTAAGTGACTAAAATGGCCCAAAAACATGGGCTCTTTGCGGCCAAAACTTGGGCACCTTTAATTGTTAGTGACGCCACCTTCTAACTCCCTTGCAGCGCCACCTATTGTTGGGCCACAAGCCCACGTTGGTATTTTAAACACAATTACCACCTTTTAAGTCTATAATGCCCAATCAGATAAATTAACCAAGGCCTTTGCCTAGTCCTGAGCCCAATTTGGACCCCTATCACTTAAATTAACATATTAAACATATCCTTACACTAAACGCATAGACCCATTAATTCAGGATGTTACAGTTCTACCCCCTTAAAGAAATTTCGTCCTCGAAATTACCTGATCAGAAAAGATGGGGGTATTGCTGCCGCATTGCTTCCTCGGGTTCCCACGTAGCCTCCTCCGAGCCATGATTCCTCCACAGCACCTTAACCAATGGAACCGTTTTCCTTCGCAACACCTTGACATCACGATCCAAGATTTCCACTGGCTCCTCTTCGAACGATAAATCAGGTCTTACCTCAATTTCCTCCATAGGCACAACATGAGATGGATCCGAACGGTAATGTCTTAGCATGGAGACGTGAAATACATCGTGAATTTGACTTAACTCCGGAGGTAACTCCAGCTGGTAGGCTACTGGTCCTACTCGCTTCAACACCCGATATGGTCCGATAAATCTGGGACTTAACTTACCCTTTCGACCAAACCTTAGTACTTTTTTCCACGGCGACACCTTTAGGAATACTTTATCACCCACTGCAAACTCTATGTCCTTACGCTTTAAATCAGCATAGGATTTTTGTCTGTCCGACGCCTCCTTCAGTCGAACCCGAATCAATTCAACCTTCTCTTCTGTCTCGGTCACCAACTCAGGACCGAAAATCCAACGTTCCCCTAATTCCGTCCAACAGGTAGGAGTACGACACCTCCGCCCGTACAAAGCTTTATAGGGCGCCATCTGAATACTTGACTGGTAACTGTTGTTGTACGCAAACTCTACTAACAGTAAGAACTCCTCCCAACTACCTCTGAAATCAATGACACATCCTCTCAACATGTCCTCCAAGATCTGGATCACCCGCTCAGACTGTCCATCGGTCTGAGGATGAAACGCTGTACTGAAATCCAACTTTGTGCCCAACGCTCGATGCAACGCCTTCCAAAATCGTGAGGTGAACCTAGGGTCCCTATCTGATATGATCGAAACCGGTACTCCATGCAACCTCACCACCTTCGCTATATATAACTTAGCTAACTTCTGCAAGGAATAGTCAACACGCACTGGTATGAAGTGTACGGACTTCGTCAAGCGATCCAAAACTACCCAAACCGCATCTTTCTTAGTGGGTGTGAGGGGAAGCCCACTAACAAAGTCCATGGTAATTCTTTCCCAATTCCATTGTGGAATCTTCACTGGCTGCAACAATCCTGATGGTAACTGATGTTCCGCCTTGACTTGTTGACAGGTCAAGCACTTGCCCACTAATTCAGTTACTTCTTCTTCAAACTCGGCCACCAGAACTGATCTCGCAAATCCTGAAACATCTTACTTCCTCCAGGGTGCATAGTGTATGCACCACCATGCGCCTCATGCAAAATCCTACGCCTCAACTCCGGATCTTTTGGCATGCACACTCTCCCTCGGAAACATAACAGTCCTTCCTCATTCATACTGAATTCCGTTGGTCCATCCTTTAAGATTAGTTGCAATTTCCCCTTTAGCAACTCATCGGTATGTTGCCTCTCCTTCACTTGGCTAATCCAAGAGGGTTTCACTTGAAGCTCAGCTAATAAACTTCTATCCTCATACAAACTAAGGTGAGCAAACATTGTTCTTAAGTCAGAGACTACTTTACGACTTAGAGCATCTGCCACTACATTAGCCTTACCCGGGTGATACTCGATCGAGCAGTCATAATCCTTTAGCAACTCGATCCACCTTCTCTGCCTTAGATTCAGCTCCTTCTGAGTCAAAAGATACTTTAAGCTCTTATGATCTGTATAAATGACAGATTTCTCCCTGTACAAATAGTTCCTCCAAATTTTTAAGGCAAACACCACCGCCGCCAATTCCAAATCATGGGTGGGATAATTTGATTCATGCTGTCTTAACTGCCGAGATGCATATGCAACCACCTTTCCATCTTGCATCAACACACATCCTAATCCTGCGTGTGACGCATCGCAGTAAATTACAAACTCCTTCCCTGCCTCCGGCTGAATCAATACCGGAGCCTCTGTTAGAAACCTCTTTAACTTTTCGAAACTCTCCTACTGCTTATCAGACCAATCAAACGGAACTCCTTTCCGTAGCAACTTAGTCAACGGTGCCGCAACTGAAGAAAATCCTTCAACAAACCTTCGGTAATACCCAGCTAAACCAAGAAAACTCCTAATCTCAGCCACAGACCTAGGTGGCTTCCAATCCAACACCGCTTCAATCTTTCGAGGGTCAACCTTAATCCCTTCTGCCGACACAACGTGCCCTAGAAATGTAACTTCCCTTAGCCAAAATTCACACTTACTGAATTTGGCATACAACTGCTTCTCCCTTAGAATCTGCAAAACTATTCGCAGATGAGCATCATGCTCCTCCTCCGACTTCGAATAAACCAAGATATCGTCTATAAACACCACGACACACCGATCTAGGTAGGGTTGAAACACCCGGTTCATCATGTCCATGAACGCTGCTGGCGCGTTGGTCAATCCAAATGGCATCACCATAAACTCATAATGACCGTAGCGAGTCCTAAAAGCCGTCTTATGAATATCCGCCTCTTTGACCCTAAGCTGATGGTACCCTGACCTCAGATCTATCTTTGAAAAGACTGAGGCCCCCTTCAACTGATCGAACAAGTCATCGATCCTTGGCAACGGATACTTGTTCTTAATTGTTAGCTTATTCAATTGGCGATAATCAATGCACATACGCATTGATCCATCTTTCTTCTGAACAAATAACACCGGTGCTCCCCAAGGCGACACACTCGGTCGAATAAATCCTCTATCCAACAACTCCTGAATCTGTGCTTTCAACTCCACCAGCTCCTTCAGCGCCATCCTATACAGAGCAATAGATACCGGCGCTGTTCCAGGAAGTATATCGATACCAAACTCCACTTCACGATCTGGGGCTCATCTCGAAAGTTCTTCAGGCAAAACATCAGGAAATTTTTTTACCGTCCTGACGTCCCCAACAGTCAGTCCTTGGCTTCCAGATCCCGAACAAACAATAAAACTGCCTCGCATCCTTTCCTCACCAGCCTTTCTGCTCTTAGGGTAGTTACTACATTCGACAAGCAGTTCCCCCTTTCTCCTATCACCAACACTTTATCACCCTCGGGGGTTTTTAACACCATACGCTTGGCCGCACAATCTAGATTAGCCTGATACTTCACAAGCCAATCCATGCCTAAAATCAAATCAAACTCCTCGAACGGTAATTCCATTAGATCCGTTTGGAAAACTATCCCCTGAACTTCTAGAGGTACTTCCTGATAAAATTTATCCACTACTACAGATTGTCCTAACGGGTTAACTACAGTCATTGCCCTAGGGGTAATTTCAGATTCTAACCTTAGAGTTCCAGCTACGCTACTAGCTACATACGAATGCGTCGACCCAATGTCAATCAATGCAGTGTAAGGCAAGCCAAAAATTAAAAACGTACCGATTATGACATCCAGTGTGTCGGCCTCGTCTCGATGTCTGACAGCATCGACCAACCCCGGCTGTCTCGCCTCAGTGTTTCCTGCCCCTTGGCCTGGTGCTCCACGACCCGGACCAGCACCATTACCATATCTAGCTGCACCACGACCTCTTTGTGGCTGCTGACCTTCTCTGCCAGACTGAGCATTCCCTCGACCCATGGTCCCTTCATCGTCCCGTTGCTGCGGACAGTTTTTAACTTGGTGGTCCGTAGATCCACACCTAAAACACTTCCCACTGCCTGCCCAACATTCACCTGCATGAAATTTGCCACATCGAGCACACTTTGGTGTCTGGTTAGCAGCAGTAGATTTCTCTTCCCGTTTCGGTCCATCAGACCTGGGCCTTTTCTGAGTACGCCCAGTTGCTCCTGCCGATCCAAAACTCCTCTTATTTCCACCTCTATCTCTATCCCGATTTAATTTTTCAGTCCGCTTTACCTCCTCGGCTATCTTAGCCTTTTCCACTAAGACAGCAAATTCCTTCTCCCACTGTAGGGCTATTAAAACACACAAGTCATCCCTCAGGCCATCTTTGAACCTAACACAACGTTCATGCTCTGTGGCTACCATCCCTCGAGCATAACGGCTGAGGCGTAAGAATTTAGCTTCATACGCAGCCACTGACCTACTCTGCGCTGCGCATCCACATAACTTGATCCAATGTACTTATTCTAAAATGCCGTTTTAAAGAGATCCCAGGTGATACGGTCAGCCACTGTACCATCCTTAACTGTAAGCCACCATTGATAGGCTTCATCCCGCATGAGAGATATAACCCCTTTCAACTTCTCCTCCTCCGTGAAATCCAAATCATCCATTATGCGTTCTACCGCCTCCAACCAATACCCAGCTGGACTTGGGGCTATACCAGAAATTCCCCTAAACACTTCTGCCCCATTGGCCCTAAGCCGCTCCGGCACAGATTTCTGGGCTTCTGTGCCCATATCTGCCCCAGCAACCCTCTCTAAAACCCTTAACATTGCCTGAGATACCGCGTCATCTCCGGCAGTCTGATCCTGAAATTCCTCCTCCACTGCTGGCATCTCGTTTCCAGATCCATGACCAGATCCAACTGGTTTCGACACCGTCATCCTACCCCTACCACGACCACGTGGTGGACGTCCACGACCCCTTGTACTCATTCTACTGATTCGCGTTTATCTGATTAGAAATTTTATGAATTATTAGTTTTCTTCCACTGTTTAACCACGAACAGTCTTATGAATAGTAGTTTTAAGAGTAGTTCTTTCGAATTCGCAATTATATCTACAATTCAGTCTCAAGTTCGCATCTCCTAGTTCTAAGAAGCACATACATTCAATCATCCATCATCAGCATACATACAACATCCATGAACTCACATTCATCACGTAAGGGTATTTTTGTCATTTCACTACCCAAGGGTATTTTCATAATTTTCCAAAATAGGGTTCCTTGGTGATTTTGTAAAATAAGGGTATTTTGGTAATGTTGCAATCCCGGGGGTATTTCTGTAATTTTAAGATCCAGGGGTATTTCGGTAATTTTAAAATCCAAGGGTATCTCGATAATTTTGAAATCTGAGGGTATTTCGGTAATTTTGAAATTCAAGGGTATTTCGGTAATTTTGAAATTTGGGGGTACTTCGGTAATTTTGAAATCCAGGGATATTTTGGTCATTTTGCACATCAAGGGTAATTTGGTAATTTTACAAATCAAGGGTATTTTGATGATGTTGTTGTTGTTGTTTTTTTTTTAAAACAGGGGTACTTTGGAAATCTAGTTTCACGATCCGAGTTACTCTTGTAAACATGAGGATTTTGGGTAAATTTTCAAAACATAAGTATTCTATAAATTCATGGTTGGAAATTTTCACAAATCAAGTGTATTTTGAAAATTTTACAAAACTTGGGGGTTTTTTTTTCAAATAGGGTGGCTGGTCCCTTTCGGGTTTTAATTATAAAGTTTAGCCCATCAACAAGTCCTCGTAGCTAGGGTGAACAGTCACTACGCACCAGGTAGGATTCCAACGAAGAGGAGGTGAGTCACTAGGACTGCTTAAGTACCAAGCTCTTCCTGAATCCAATCCTAGACATGCATATGCCTGTTGTCACACCCTAACCTATTGACTCGTTCACGGGTTTGTTTAGTTGGATTAAAACTTATGGAATTGAAGAGTTGTTTATCTAAGCCTAAGGTCCATTAATACTATCATACTAATCTACGTCCCTCAAGCCCATTAAGCCCACATATATAACACAGCAAGAGTTTAGAATACTTACCTTTGTGGATCGGGTGCCGGTAGACTCGAAGGCCATATCTTCAACAAAGACACATTTTTTTCAAACTCACATTACTTTACAAAACATTACTAGGCCCATTTCACAGCCCGAGTTTTGAACTGGGCTCTGATACCAAATTGTAACACCCCTAAACTCGGCCCATGCGTTTCGACCAGATCTGATACGCTACGAGTTGTACATTAAAACTTTTGCCTTGTTGGTTTTTGAAGTCGTAAGTTATTCAGACATTATTTGAATAAATAAATGACATTTTAAAAACAAAATCCTTTGTATTATTATTATTAAGAATAAATCTTGTCATAGATTCATAAGTTGCAGCACATTGAAAATACTTAGTTGAATAAAAACTACGGGGCCTTATTACATAAAAATTCCCAAAATAAAATGAAATAAAACTTAAAGAAAACTGAAATAATTTGTAGAAATAAAAACTTGATGGCCCCTCGAGCCCGTCTCGGCTCCTATGTCCACGATCTACTGCTCATCTGGAAGAGTAGAGAAAAAGGAAAGCGTGAGTCACCAAGACTCAGTGTATAAATCTCAAAACACACAACGACCTGAGCCCACAAACACATTATGGGCCCTGGCCCATACATAAAGGCAACAATCATGATTATATATCAAATAATAAATGATTAATAACCCAACCCATCCTAGGTTTCCATCCTCTACACACCAACCCGTACCAACCATCACACCTTGGGGATTTCTACAATCAACCCTCCATCCGCTACACACCATAACGACAGCCATACTGCCTATTCCTGTTATTCAGGAATCATTAAACCGTGGCATAGCCACCGATCACTATGTGACCTATCATGCACTTCCCCTTCAATATCATAATTCCCACCCCATGCATACACACATAAAGAAAACATCATGCAGACTTATATATTTTTCGATACAAATAGGGAGTTCTATGTTTACGTACCTGGCATCCTTGCCTAACCCTTTTAGGGTTCCATTCGACTGTCTATACAGCCTCTTTCCGGCTTTTTAGCCCATAACATATATATATAGACATACATACAAGTTTAATAGTGTGTTAGAGATCTACACACCTGATTACCGATAAAACGATGCTTTCTATGTCGACGCTATCCGTAGTCGACACAACTGCTATCTGCCTAAGGTGTTGTTCAGAAGCCGATCCACAACCAAGTGGCTAATCTCGAACGACAGATACCGCTCATTTCTTAAACTTAGGGATTCTCTCCTTTGCCTGATCCATATTTAATTCCATCACAAGTCCTTGTCAGAACTACTATCACAATGTATGATCGTTAATCTTCATCGTAAAGTTAAGATCTTGTGTACTATGAACGAATCTAGTATAAATCTAGGGAAAATCTCCTTACCTTAAAATCCCGGAATTAGAGACTAGCGATTTTCGGCTTTTAGATCTAGACGACCAAGTTTCCTTCAAATCCCGGAATGCCGCCCAACATAGAACCATTAAACTATTAGCTTTTCGGCTTTTGCCTTTCAAGAACCGAAATAGAACATGAGATCTAACAGAAGTCGACACTTACCTTAGCGCAGAGAATTCGGCTAGCACTGGAGAGAAGATTCGGTAATGTCAAAGAAGAAGTTTTAAATTCCGGAAGGAATAGAGCCGATTCATAAATGAGATGAATAGAGAAAAACTATAGAGATTTTGGCTTTTTAGAGAAATCGGCACAAGAGGGAAAGAATGGAAAAGAGAGTGAAGGGAGAGGTTTCGGCTTTTGAAGAAATTAAAGAAAAGAAATTGTAGAGGGAGAGACTAAGAATTTCGGCACAATGGAAGAAGAAGAAATTAGGGTTCAAATGCCAGAATCAATGAGATATCCCCCTATTTATAGAAATTTCGGCACTCCTATCAAAAAACCAAAAGTACCCTTCCTGATAACTAAAAATCAGGCTAATAAAAAGGGAAAATTCGGCACCCCTTTTCCATGAAGTAGCCGAATTCTTTACTCCTCTAGGTGGTGGATTTTCGGCCATCACCTTTCCTTGATAGCTCCTTCTTTTCTCCTTTTTATCTTCTATATTATCAATTATAAAATCCATATAAATCCTCATATTTTTGAGCCTTGTTGCCATCCACTTCACCTAACCCTAATGCCGAATTTAGCTTACTTAAATTAAGAGAATTGGGCTCCATAGAACTTAAATTTTGGGCCCCTTACACCCTTGTTTTGGCGTCACCCCTTGCTCCCTTTTAAGTGACGAAAATGGCCCAAAAACATGGGCTCCTTGCAGCCAAAACTTGGGCCCCTTTAAGAGTTAGTGACGCCACCTTCTAACTCCCTTGCAGCGCCACCTATTGTTGGGCCACAAGCCCACGTTGGTATTTTAAACACAATTACAACCTTTTAACTCTATAATGCCACATAAGATAAATTAACCAAGGCCTTTGCCTAGTCCTGAGCCCAATTTGGACCCCTATCACTTAAATTAACATATTAAACATATCCTTACACTAAACGCATAGACCCATTAATTCAGGATGTTACAGTTTGGTATACACCCAGAGCCAAAAAGCTAACCTTATTTATTCATCCTTAGTACCTATTTTGAGCCAGAAAACACTTCTTGCTAAACTTCTATACAAAAAGCGAGCTAAAAATGATAATTTGTGCTTACCCTTTTCTTTGGTCCCGAACTGCATGATTATAGACGTCTGGCCATACATATTGAGGGTTAAGTAGATACGTTACGATGATTTTGTAAAAATAGAGCAATAGGAAAGATGAGTTGAGTATAGTCATTATAGGTTAGCTTTGTAACTCCCCAAACCCAGCCTAGAAGTCATGGTCGTATCTGGAAATGTCACACGATAGTGTTTTTGAAACCTTGTTGTTACGATGAAAACATTCCATGTTATTATCTTTAGTAAACCTTTGTTAGAACTTAGGAAGTCGTCTTTATTCATTTAAAACATTTGTTTTGAAACATCCCTCGTTGCGGAAGCTTAGTAAATCAATCTAGGTGATCATGCGTTTAGAAAATACTTTAACTTTTTTTTTGAAAATCGAATTTCCTACGACCAGCAAGTATAAATTCATAAAGTAAAATAAATAAATAAAACCCAAATTTAAAACCAAAGTCCCAGAGGGCCCTTAAATTACAACCCAAATAATCAATAAAAAAAAAATTTTAACTCGTAAATTGAAAACCATGAAGTCCAAAAATTACTGTGGTCACAGCAGAGTCCTCCGTCGCACCGATCCGTCTAAGTCTGGGGATTACCTGTGCATATTAAACAAAAAGGGTGAGTTTACGTGAACTCAGTGTGTAATCCCATAGAAGCAAACAAACAATCAGTATTCACAGTGCACAGTTGAACAGTCTTGGGCCTAAGCGCTTTTCAGTATCAGTGATAGTTTGGGCCTTAGCCCATCATAGTATAGTGTCAAAAATGCAGTAGGGCCTTAGCCCATCATAGTATCTGTAACACCCCAAACCCAGCCTAGCAGTTAGGTCCGAATCTAGCGTGTCACATTGAAGTGTTTTTCGAAAACCATGTTTTCATTGAAAACCCTTCTTGTTTACAGGCTTACGTAAAAACATGTAGTAGAGGCTGCTTCGGCCCAAAACGACTTTGGTAAATTGGCATTTGACAACATACATTGAACCTTCTCCATGATCGTTCTGTTCATTCATTCTGCAACGCCGTTTTGCTGTGGAGTATGACAAACTGTCAAGTGTCTCATGATCCCTTCTGACTTGCACAGTTTATTAAACTCATCAGAACAAAACTCTAAGCCATTGTCTGTGCAGAGGTATTTTATTTGTTTTCTCGTCTATTTTTCAATCATAGTTTTCCAAGACTTAAATGCGAAAAACACAACGCTTTTCTGTTTCAGGAAGAGTGCCCAAAATTTTCTAGAAAAATCATCAATAAAAGTTAGCATATAATTAGCACCACCTCTCGAAGGCACTCTTGATGGCCCCCACAGATCAGAGTGAATATACTCCAACATTCCCTTCGTGTTATGGATTCCTCTAGTGAATCGAACTCTCTTTTGCTTCCCAAAAACGCAGTGCTCACAGAACTTCAGTTTGCAAATTCCTTGCCCATCAAGAAGTCCTCTTTTGCTCAATTCTGCCATGCCATTCTCACTTATATGCCCTAAGCGCATATGCCAAAGTTTAGTAATATCATCATCTGACAAGGAAGAGGAAGTGGCAGTTGCATCACCAATAATAGTAGAACCCTGCAAAACATATAACTTCGTAGTCTTTCTCTGCCCTTTCATCACAATGAGGGAACCTTTGAAAATCTTCAAAATCCCACTTTCAGTTGTGTATCTGTTCCCTTTTGAATCAAGAGTACTTAACGAAATTAAATTTCTCTTCAATTCTGGAACATGTCGTACATCACTAAGTATTCTGACAAATCTATCAAACATCTTAACTTTAATTATTCCAACACCTGCGATTTTGCACAAAGCATTATTTCCCATCAAAGCAACACCTTCAGACACTATTTCGTAATTTGTAAACCAATCCCGATTGGGACACATGTGGAAGGTGCAACCCGAATCAAGTATCCACTCCTCGCTCACTTTAGAATTGTTGACAGAAGCGATTAGAAGTTCACTTTCGTTGTAGTCTTTTGCAACATCAGCTTCACCGGAATTTTCTGGTTGTTTCCCTTTTGATTCGCAGCCTCCCTTTTAATCTTGTTTTGTAGCTTATAGGACTCAGATTTAATGTGCCCTTTCTTCTTGCAGAAGTTACAAGTTTTACCTCTGTTTGAAAACTTCGATCTACCCTTAGATTACCGCGAGTATTCCGTTCATGTGTCCTTCCACGATCATCATCAACATTTCGGTCTTATCTCCCACGAACAATGAGACCCTCTCCCTGAAAGTCAGTTTTAACCACAAGATGCTTCATCTTATCATACGAGGTCAAAGAATCATAAACCTCATCAACTGTGAGAGACTCGCGGCTATATAAAATTGTGTCTCTAAAGGTTGAATAAGACGGGGGCAACGAACAAAGTAGAATCAACCCTAGATCTTCCTTATCATACTGAACCTCCATGGCCTCCAAGTTTGAGAGAATTTCTTTAAACACTGTTAAGTGTTCGTGCACAGACGCACCTTCCTCCAAACGATGAGCATAAAGACATTGCTTCATATGCAACTTTCTAGTTAGAGTTTTCGACATACATATTTATTCTAGCCTCTTCCATAATGCAGCCACAGTCTTATCCTTCATCACATCCTGCAAAATTTCGTTAGACAAATGCAGATGTAACTGTGTTAATGCCTTTCGATCCTTGCGCTTCTTCTCTTCCTCCATCAATGTCGAAGGCATCTTATCTACCCCTAGCAGGGCTTCCTCTAAATCCATCTGTGCAAGAACTACCTGCATCTTTATCTGCCATAACGCGAATCTGGTGTTGTGATCCAACAACGGAATTTCATACTTCAAAGACGCCATTATCGTGATTGAGATGAAAAAAACCCAGAAGCTCGAATACCAATTTGTAAAAAATATAACGTTGGTAATCTATTTGTAAAAAATATAACGTAGGTAATGACAATATATCGCAAAGAAAAAAGAGAAATAAAAATTTAAAGAACACACAGATTTTATGTGGAAACCCTTTCGGGAAAAAATCACAGGCAGAGGAAAAAAAATTCACTATGTCGAATTCGAATTTAATTACAAGAGGAATAGACCATGTCTATTTATAGGCTTGTAAAATCATATTCTAATAGGAGCGTAGTAAGATTGAAACACCTTATTCTAATCAATATCAAATAGATGGATCTTAATAAGGTTTAAAAAACCTTATTTGAAATAAAATAAAAGAAGTGTAGTTCTATAGGGATTCTTCTTTTATTTTATTTTACCATTGTATTTTATTTAAATAAGGATTCAGGTCACTTAATTCTAACAAAAGGCTTAAGTAAAATCCCAGTTACGTTAGTTTATTTTTAAAACGTGGTACATTGAAAAATTATTAGTTTTATTCCCAAAACATCTTTTCAGTTGCAGAAGCTAATTTTTGAAAGTAATTGATTTACGAAAAAGATTAAGTCACGAAATCATTTCGAAAACGTTGCGAAAACGTAGTGTTGTTTTAAAAACAGTTAGCATTTTGGAAAACCGTGATTTACTTCTAAACGGATACAATTCAAAGTAAAGAAAGACCCAAAGTTAAAATCCAGCAACTTAAAGAGGCCTTATTACAACCCAAACCAAAATACTTGAATGTAAGTAATCAAAACGGAAAACATAAGCAGTGTGTGGCCTTTTCTGAGTCCCTCGCAGCACCGATCCATCTAAGGCTGGGGGTTACCTGCACAGTTAAAAACGTGGTGAGTTTACGAAAACTCAGTGTGTAATCCCCTTACTAGAGTAACAGTCAGTATACAGAAACAGAAACCTAAACAGTCTGGGCCAAAGCCCTTTAACAGTAACAGTACAGTACAGATCAGAGCATACATGGGCCAAAGCCCACTACAATATCATTTAGGTCACAGCCTATAACAGAAACAATTGGGCCTAGCCCAAACCAATAACAGAACAAGTGGCCTAAGCCCAGTACAGTGACAGATATCATAAACAAATATGCAATAGTATGAGGATGCATCCCACCCCGATCCAGCCAACACATCACTCGTACCAACCCTACACTTACGTGGGGATAAAATCGACCTACCCAGCCAGCACACCAACGTTAGCACCGGTTGCGACCCTAACGAAAATCGCAGCAAAGCTACTAGTATATATATATATGGCTCTAAGCCTTCAGTAGCAGTATTATAATTGGCATAAAGCCATCAGTAACTATATTCTATTTGGCACATAGCCATCAGCGACGGTAATATAATCGGCACACAGCCTTGGGTAAATATGATCGACACAAAGTCATCGATATATATGTTAGGCACAAAGCCACAGGTAAATATGATTGGCACAAAGCCATAATCAAGATGGCACAGAGCCATATTTTGGTTGGCACAGAGCCATAATCAGATTACGCAGGTCCACAGTCGTCTCAAGCGACCCGTGCGACCTTAACAGATCAATACTAGATCTACAATCGTCATTCGACCCGTGCGACCCTATCAGAACTTCCTCCGTATCAATGTCCCAACCCCATGCAATATGTCGTGTATGTCATGCTCAATCATTACACGTGTATGCAAAATGGCCATGCTCGGTAACAGTCATTTACACACATATTAATAGCATATCAGTCACACGACCACAGTCAAATCAGTTAAAACACTGTCATACATTCACAGTTAAATCAGTCATAGTCCTAATTAGTTAGTTACCCGCAAGGGCAAAATAGTCATTTTACCCTATAATGGTATTTTGGTAATCCTACTTTTTAGGGGTATTTTGGTAATTCTACCCTACAGGGGTATTTCAGTAATTTCACAAATCAGGGGTATTTCGATAATTTTACAAACTAAGGGTATTTCAGTAATTTCAAAAATTAGGGGTATTTCAATAATTTCACAAATCAGGGTATTTCAGTAATTTCACAAATCGAGGGTATTTCGGTAATTTCACAAATTAGGGGTATTTTGATAATTTTGCAAATTGGGGGTATTTTTGTAATTTTGCAAGTCGAAGGTATTTCGGTAATTTTGCAAACTGAGGATATTTTGGTAATTTTACAAATAGGGGGTATTTCGGTAATTTCATAAATCAAGGGTATTTCGATAATTTCACAAACTGTAGGTATTTCGGTAATTTCGCAAATCGAGGGTATTTCAATCATTTTGCTCCCTAGGGGTCTCGGTACAGTTTACGACCTTTTCAAAGGCCTACAGTCGTCTCGAACGACTCGGATAACCTATATGGCCAAAATAGTGTAATTAGGCCCAAGGCCCATTACTTGGCCCAAGTGGGCCCACACAATTTCGTATGATCCAATTAGCCCAAAAATAGCCTCGGCTATACGAACAGCACAGTTCAAACAACACATACCACATCACATACATTTTATCCATGCAGGCCCACAAGCCCACTAGGCCTACTCAGCCCATTTCGGCCCAACGAGGCCTAGAACTACCTCAGTCATGTGCGCGACATAACAAGTCTATCGACGTCCCACTTAACAGTGAAGTTTACCCACGCAGGTCCACAGGCCCATTTTGGCCTAAGCCCATGAGATCGCTCATGGCGGCCTTCCTCGTCGTATGCCTACGTTTCGTGAGCTCGGTTGATCACATGGGCGTTCGCGCACTCATGTGGCCCAAAAGCCCAATCTTTCGACTTTTCGGCTTTGTTGATCTACAGACCAATCAGTGTGGAATACATGCTTTCAGCTTTTCAGCCGATCATCAACAGAGCACAAAGTTACGCACTTGTTTATGAAATCAAGTGAGCCTCTCACGAGCCCAAAACCTACATTTCAATAAGGCACACAGTTAGCCTTTCGATCGATAAGATTCACAACATCAAATCCCCAAACAGTCAAACACTACCAACCTTGGTGGAAAGTGACCTGGCATATTCTAAAATCATTGACTAGAATTAACGGATGCTCATTGCCAATTAACTACATAACGACAGATCTTGTCATATAGGATGGATTATAGATGTGGTTAAAAACCACAAACATTAACTTACAAAATCAGTGGAATATTCGGCTTACCCAAAAGTAAGGTAACGTTTTACCTTAAATGAATAATGGGAGGAAAGGGGTTTGACGACTTGAGACCATAAGAGAGCCGTCGACCAAAACCAAACAACCCAATAAGTGCAAATAGTTAACAAATGGGGGTGGAGAATAAGTTGGAGAGTATTCGGTTAAGATACTAGATAGATAGATGAAGCGGCCCAAAAGAGAAAAAGGGAAGCAACCAGTAACTGTTGGAGCGACAGGAAGGAAATGAGGAGAAAGATTAGAAAGTGTTCGGTTAACAACGCGGAAAGGGACGCTTGAAGAAAATCGAAGAAATAGAGATGAGAAGAAATTTGGCTAACGGCAGAGAAATGGTTAGAAAAGGAAGCAAAACCCAAAAGAATGCAGAAAGAGAAAAATACCTGAGTGGTCAAGGTAAAATTCGGCTACCCAACAAACAAAAGAGAGAAAATATGCAGAAGGGGGGAAAACCACCGAGGAGAGAGCAAAACTGGAACAAAAATGACCAAAATTGTCAGAAAATGGGAGCAAATTACACCTTGCCCGAATTTCCTAGCTTTCCAATCACCAATTCGGCACAACCCTCCCACACTTTTCAAATTCCAAGTTTTTCTCCCCAATCTCCTCCTAAAATCTCTCCACATATCACTCCCATGATCATTCCACAATCTTCTCCACAACAACCTCATCCATCAGAATTCAAATGCAACACAAACTCCAGCCGTCCCATCTGTAAAATAAATACCCCATTATGCTGTGCCAACACTCGAACCTCAGACCTCAAGGTTACTCCACATGCCACCTTTCCACTAGACCATAAGCTCTTCTGTGACTTAAAACATGCGCAAATATTTATAAAGCCTATGTGTCAGTGTCCAGATTCTTTTAAGAGCAAAATTTAAAAATTCTGCAAGAGCCAAGACTTGAACCCAGGCTCCCTTACAACCTTAATGACGCCACAACCACTAGACCACATGCTTCCTTGTGTCATTTTTTTATCTCAATAATTTAAAAGGCCTACATCCAAGCATCCTAGGTGTTATTCACTTAAAACCAAAATTTTTGTTAAAGCCCAGGTTTGAACCCAAGACTTTTCCAACCCCCCTCAGGTCCCTTAACTACTTGAGCAGACATTTAATTGTGCCATTTCCTTGCACAATTAAATACCTATTTGTAGCCTCCTTACGGACCCATACTTAAGGCCTAATACTTCTAGGCGTTGCAGTATCAGTAGCAATAACAGTTATGCAGTAGCAAAATCCTACTCAACCAGCGTCTACACACCATCTCCGTCTAACCCTACACTACAAGTAGTACCGAATGCGACACAAAACAGTTGTTTGCAGCTGAGCTGCCAGTAAATTAGGCTTAAAGCCTTTCAGTACACTTCCTCCGAATAACAACCCCCAACCCAATGCAATGCAACATACAATGGATGATATGCTATTATGCAATTTCAGTACATATATTCAGTACAATTTCAGTATGCCACAACCACTAGACCACATGCTTCCTTGTGTCATTTTTTTATCTCAATAATTTAAAAGGCCTACATCCAAGCATCCTAGGTTTTATTCACTTAAAACCAAAAATTTTGTTAAAGCCCAGGTTTGAACCCAAGACTTTTCCAACTCCCCTTAGGTCCCTTAACTACTTGAGCAGACATTTAATTGTGCCATTTCCTTACACAATTAAATACCTATTTGTAGCCTCCTTACGGACCCATACTTAAGGCCTAATACTTCTAGGCGTTGCAGTATCAGTAGCAATAACAGTTATGCAGTAGCAAAATCCTACTCAACCAGCGTCTACACACCATCTCCGTCTAACCCTACACTACAAGTAGTACCGAATGCGACACAAAACAGTTGTTTGCAGCTGAGCTGCCAGTAAATTAGGCTTAAAGCCTGTAACAGACCAAATTTGACCCTAATTGGAACGGTGGTTTCGGGACCACGAATCTGAGAAATATTTTAATATTATATTTTGAGTCTATTATATGTGAATTGATGTGTGTGAAAGTTTCGTATGAAAATTTTATCGTTTAAGTGCTTAATTTGATTAAAAGGACTTAATCGCGTAATGCGTAAAAGTTGCATGCTAAAGTGAAAAGTGCTTTTATGTGGATGGCTTTTTAATATGGAGTATTAAAAGTGAAATTAACCCATTTTATGAGTTAGTGGGTGGCAAAAGTCTAGTATAACCTTAAGTATTATATGGTTATTATTTTAGTATAAAGGTTAATTTGGTAAACCAAGTTATTTTTAATATATATGTTAATTAAAACATAAAAAAATGGCCATTATCATCTTTATTTGTTTTGGCCGAATGTTTAGAAAAGAAATGGGGTTTTGCTTCCTTTGAATTTCGGCAACTTCAATCACAAATTCAAGGTTAGTTTGATTTCGATTCTTGATAATTTTTACGTTTTTGAGATCGTTGCTTCGAACCGCAACTGAACCATGTTAAAATTTTTAAATCTAAGCATGCTTGATGTTCGGCCATTGTTGTGTTCATGTGGTTTTTGATATTTGATGATTTTAGATGAAAGATATGTAAAAGATTAGTATGTTTTGTATTGGAAGTTTTGATGAAATTGAGTATTTAGGGCTAAATTGTAAAAATAAAATTTTAGAGGGGCCTATTTGCAAAATAAATGAAATGTGAGGACTTGTAAAGTCCCTAGGAATATTCGGCCCTTGTATAGTCTTAGCTAATTTGGTGTATTTTGTGTGTTATGAAATAGGACTAAATTGCAAAGTTGTGAAATATTAGGGGTAAAATAGTAATTTTCCCATTTATGTGTTTTGGGACTAAATTGAAACGAAATGTGCTTGGATGAGATTACTTTTGATATGTTTAGATCAAGAACAAAGAAAAACGGAATTGGATCGGGGAAAGACAAAGGTTCTCGAATAGCCGATTTACACGGTCTATCGACAACCGAGGTAAGTCCTTAAGTTAAAATATATCAAAGAGTTATTTATGAACTTGTTTAGTGATATTATTTGATAAATTTGAATATGAATTGAGGTGATAGCCGAATGTTCGAATAAGGCTAAGTTGAAATGTAATTATAAATTTTATTATGAATAAGCTTGTTTAGCTTGAAATGTGAAGTTGAAATGAAGTATATTTGATGTTGTGATTTAGCAATAAGTAATGTGTATTAAATGGATAATTGAGGTGATTTGTATCGGGCTAAATGCCTAGCAGGCCATGTGTCGGTGATTTGTATCAGGCTAAATGCCTAGCAGGCCATGTGCCGGTGATTTGTATCGGGCTTTAAGCCTAGCAGGCCTAGTGCCGGTGACTTATTACGGGCTCTGAGCCTAGCAGGCCTTGTGCCGGTGGTATTTATCGGGCTTTGACGCCTAGCAGGCTTGATGCCGGTGATGTGTTTTACAAAGGATAAACCGAATTTTGTTCAAGGCAAAACATATTTAATGTATCTAGTTAAAGGCTCAGGTAAGCAAGCAAGGTATGTTATGTTTAAGGTTACTTGAGTCGAGTTAATACTATGAGAACACTATTATGTACATTTGAGATTAAGGTTGATGTGTATGAGTATTCTATGATTGAAATAGAGCTTGAATGTACTATTGTGGAGATTCGGTTTTCAAATAGTAATGCTAAGAGTGAAAAGAAATTTTAGTACGATAACATGGTCGTCATGAATGTTGTACTTATATGACTTGGAGCATGTGATTCTTGTAATATATTTATTTTGTGCTTTGAAGAGATACAAGTTTATGGAAATGAAGTACAATTACTTAAGTTAATGAACTGTTAGTATTCGGTCCTGTTTAAATAAACATATTTAAATGTTTAAGTGATTGAATGTTATATTATTATGAGTTTAGGACTTACTAAGCTAGTAAGCTTACTTGTGTGAAATGTTCTCCTCTGTTTTATAGATTCAGTTAAAGCTACAAGCTCAAAGGGATCGTCAAGAAAGTTGTCCACACTATCAACTCTTTTGGTACTTAAATCTAGTTTGATTCGAAAGGCATGTATTAGCTAGATTATGTCGTTAAAATGGTATTAGATCTTGTATATATATGTTTAGCCTTGCGAAATGGCTATTACTCTTGGCTGAAACTTTACTTGTGTGTTAGATAGATTGGTTTGTATAAATGTTCTTGGTTTTGTGCTCTTGTTATGTTTAGGTTTATCTTGAAAGTATATATTATGACAGTTATATTGAGTAGTTAAGTTGAGTTGATGATGGTAGTGAAAATGTCTATGCATGAATATTTAAAGTTGAGCACTAGAGTGTTTAATTGAGATAAAAGCATGTGGTGGAAAAATTGAGTATACTTATGCAATTCCAATGGATATATTAGTTCATGTGTGTGTTAGGTTAATAGTATTTCCTTATGATCATGTATTCAATGTGGCTTTGATTAAATAAATTTGAAAAAGGGAGGTTACGTTGTATATTGTATGCATGCATATGCGGCCAAGTCTAGGTGCTATAGTCAAATGTAGTTAATATGCTCAAAGAACTAGTTGGTTAGGCTTAGGTTCGAATATAGAAATGTGTATAACTATGATTTATATACATTTTTTATTTATAAATGGCTTGTGAGATAGTTTGAATTTTACTAGGTGCAAGAAATCACCAAACTCGACTTGTGTTAGGTAATAAACATGAAATGTCATAAATGGGACTTTGTATATTCGGCCAATTGCTTTAGTAAGTAAGTGAGGTGTATTAAGTTGCATGTTTTTGCTTAAATGAATTAATAAAAGATTAATATCATGAATTATGTATTCGGCAATACAAGGTATTAATTAGCAAATGTACTCGTATGTATATTTGGTTTTGAATTGCATTTGCACATGGCTAATAAACATTATATGTAGTTCGAATATGTCATTATAATGATAAGCTCATGATTTATGTATGTATTTTAAGACATGTATATTGATTTGATAAAATGATATAGAATTGAAATGAATTTGATTGAACTTTGAGATATGATTAGTATATCAGGTGTGATTAATAAATTAAGACTAATATTTAATTAGTAAAACGATATATCTGTATATGTATTTGTGGATAGGTTCCATGTGATTAAATGAATATATGAAAGCTGTATTTCCTTTGTAAATGCCTCGTAACCCTAATCTAGTTACGGATATGGGTTAGGGGTGTTACAAAGCCTTTCAGTACACTTCCTCCGAATAACAACCCCCAACCCAATGCAATGCAACATACAATGGATGATATGCTATTATGCAATTTCAGTACATATATTCAGTTTAGATATCAACATGCTCAGTACAGTTATCATTCAGTCAATTTCACATATTTAAGGTCTATTTAAGGGTCTAAGTAGCACTTACCGACCCTACAAAATGCTCACAGTCGACTTGGGCAACCCGTGCAACCTTAAAATATTTCGATAAAAATGGGCCCACATACCCATGTGATCTGCACGTGTAGGCCCACACGCCCGTGTGGCCCACTCGGCCCAAATTGGCCTTGGCTGTGTGATCCATCTTTAAAGTAATCCATGCTAGCTCAATACTTATATATGTTTTCACTATTTACTTATATGTTCATTCAAAGCTGTCTACTTGAGTCATTATCACTAAATTATTTATATCTTAAGCTAAAGAATTCCAAATTATGATCCGCTTGATGTTTTTGAAACTAGACTCATATACCTTTCTACCATAAAATTTTTAGAATTTATAGTTTATCAAATAAGTACAGTAAAATCTTAAAGTTATCCCTATTCTGCTATTTGACAGCTTCATCCTTTATTTACTAAAAATTATTTATCTCTTAGTACAAAATTTAGATGATGTTTCTATTTGTTTCTCTTGAAAATAAACTCATTAAGGATTTAGACATATAAATTTAAGCTCTTAATTTTTTTTTACAATTTGTGATGATTTTCCTAAGTCAGAACAGTGGAACCCAAAATCATTCTGACCTTGTCTTACAAAATTTATTATATCTCAGGATTTACAATTCCATTGATTACACAACTTCTTTCATGAAAAATTAGACTCAATAAAATTTAATTTCATAGTTTATTCAACCTCTAACTCAATTCCCACTATTTTTAATGATTTTTCAAAGTTAGACTACTGTTGCTGTCCAAAACTATTTTAGTACAAAATGTTGATTTCCAAGTTTATAACACCCTTATTTCCTTTCTCTATAATTTTTCGCATCATTTTCTCTTATTTCTCTTATTTCTCGACAGCAAGCAATTTCGATTTTTTGTCAAATCCCATTTTTTGCGTTTCGGGTACACACCTGTATCGTTTTCGCTGCTTACGCAATCCCAAGATCACCAAAAACTTATAATCGACAATCCCAACTATAGAATCGGTCTTAAACTAAGATTAAATCGTATTCATGTACCAAAAGGTCTAAGCTTGTCCAATCATCACTTACCTTCTAACTTCGCACAATTCCACCACTACTCAACACGAGGGAGATAGCAACAGAAACGATTCGCTACTGTAAAAATAATCATTCCTCATTAACGAAGAGTTCAACAAAGTTAAGAACGAATTCAAAGCCAAAACCACTTGCCTAAACAACACAAGAAAACACATACCTTATATGCTTACCAAACGATCACCACTTCGAGTCAAATCGACGAACGCTAATTCCAGCCTCACGATCGACTCCTAAACAGTCAACAAAACACCCTTAATCCCTTATCCAGAGTAACATTCGAGTTTAATAAAATGGAAACTTATCGTACAACACAATTGCACACTTGCACAAAGGGGAAAAGATGAAGAAAGACAAAGAAAATAGAAGGGGAATGACAAACCGTAAAAGTAACATATTTTAAGCCCACATTTAGTATGTTTTTGGATGAATTAAGCCTCGACTTATGTAAAAAGGTGCTCTTAATCCTTTGCTTTCATGTTATATACACAGGAAAGCACTTGAGGATGAAAACAACGAGAAACGGGCTTAAAATGGACCAAATTAGGCCAAAGAAGAAATCGACACGGCCTGAACTTAAGCCCACACGGTCGTGCCACGCCAATCTACTAGAACACAGCCTGATCTCGACTTACACGGCCGTGCCTCATTAAAGAAGTCCGAACGCGGCCTGACCACTAGTCACACGGGCGTGTGACATGGCCGTGTCTCTGTCGTGGCAAAGAGCAATTTCATTCAGATTTGGATACTTTGGGGTGAAGAAACATATTTCGAAAGCTTATATAAACCCCCTAAGTGTTACCTGAAAGAAGGGGGATAGCTAGGCCAAGGAGCCGATCCAGAAAGACCAGATTTGTGGAGAATCACTCGAAGATAGCCAGTTGATCCATCTCAAGAAGACGGCGTGGACTTTGATTGATCCACCCGAAGGGGTTAAACCTATAGGGTGCAAATGGGTTTTCAAAAAGAAAACTGACATGGATGGTAATGTACAAACATGCAAAGGGCGATTAGTCGCTAAAGGTTTTCGCCAAATTCATGGTGCTGACTATGATGAAACCTTTTCTCCCGTAGCTATGTTTAAATCCATCAGGATCTTGCTCGCCATAGCTGCATTTCATGATTATGAAATCTGGCAGATGGACGTCAAAACAGCTTTCCTTAACGGGAAACTTGAAGAGGATGTGTATATGACACAACCTGAAGGTTTTGTGAATCCAAATGATACTAGAAAGATATGTAAGCTGCAAAGATCCATTTATGGATTAAAGCAAGCTTCTCGAAGTTGGAATCTTCGTTTTAACGATGCAATCAAAGAGTTTGGTTTTGTCAAAAATGAAGATGAACCATGTGTTTACAAGAAAGTTAGTGGGAGCACTATCACATTCTTGGTACTATATGTGGATGACATACTTATCATTGGAAATGACATACCTACCTTGCAATCTATTAAGACTTGGTTAAGAAGTTGTTTTTCTATGAAGGACTTGGGCGAAGCCACTTATATCTTAGGAGTCAAGATCTATAGAGATAGATCAAGACGACTACTAGGTCTAAGCCAAAGTACATACATAGATAAAGTACTGAAAAGGTTCAGTATGGAAGAATCTAAAAGAGGATTCCTACCTATGAGACATGGTATTTCACTCTCGAAGGAAATGTGTCCTTCAACTCCACAAGAGAGAGAACGTATGAGTAAAATTCCATATGCTTCCGCTATTGGATCTATCATGTATGCTATGTTATGTACCCGTCCAGATGTCTCGTATGCCTTAAGTATGACGAGCAGGTATCAAGTAGATCCCGGTGAAGGTCACTGGACCACAGTCAAGAGTATCCTTAAGTACTTAAGAAGAACTAAGGATACGTTCCTATTATATGAAGGTGAGGAAGAGTTAAGTGTAAAAGGTTACACTAATGCCAGCTTCCAAACCGACAAGGATGATTCTCGATCGCAATCAGGTTTTGTGTTTTGCCTTAATGGTGGTGCTGTGAGCTGGAAGGGTTCAAAGCAAAGTACAGTAACCGATTCTACAACAGAGGCTGAGTATATTGCAGCCAGTGAGGCAGCAAAGGAAGCGGTTTGGATCAAGAAGTTCATTACTGGACTAGGGGTGGTGCCTAGCATATCAGATGCTATAGAGCTCCGATGTGATAACAATGGAGCTACTGCACAAGCTAGGAACCCAGATCTCACCAGCGATCCAAACATATACTTAGACGCTACCATCTTATTCAAGAGATTATCGATCAAGGGGATGTAGAGATATGCAGAGTACCTTCAGATGATAACATTGCTGATCCCCTGACCAAAGCCTCTGACACAGCAGAAGCATGATCGTCACACTAAGTCACTTGGTATTAGATATGTAACATCCCAAAATTGGGCCTAGTAGGATTGGGCCGATTGGGAATTGGGCTTTAGGAAAATTAGAATATTATTTATTCTTGTGTTAGCTCGGGTATGAATTTTGTGTGTTAGCATAGTCTTGTGAAGGCTAGATTTTAATTAGGAAGTTAGAATAAATTTTAGTATGGTTTATTTAATGAAGTGGATTAAGTGAGCTTAGCACTTAATTTAATTTAAGTGTTCATTTAAAGCATAAGAGGAGTAAGTGGCAAGATGGTTAAGGCTCTTGAAAGGTGGCCTGAGGTTAGAGGTTCGAGTAGCATGTTTAGCATTTTGAAGGTTTATTTTTGAATCCTTGCATTGATGGACGGTCAAACTCATTTATGATAGGTTGGACTATTTCTTTTGGTAAGTTGAATATATGTTTAAGGAAAGCATGGAATAGGGGATAAGATTCTTAAGGTTATGGTATGATGAGGGGACAAAAGGCATGAAGGGTGGTGGATGTTTTGGAAAGTTTTCCTAGGCCTTTAGTGGTTGAATGTGGACGGCATGGGTGTCTCGGTGGATGGCCGAATGTGTTAGGTGGATTGGGGGAGGATATTTGGCCAACTTTGGCATTTGGGCACCTTTTGGCATATTTTCTTTTCCTCTCCAAGCAAATTCCTCTTTGGCCGAATGCACTTAAGCATTTTTTGTGCAAAATTGTTTTGGATTTTAGCCTCATTTTGTTGAATCAAATATCATTTCTCTTTCTCTCATTTTTCCTTTTGACACCAAAACTACCTTTTTATTTATGTGCATTTTCTTTTGGGCAAACAAGGTGTTGGCCGAATCTCATTTCTCCCATCTCTCTCTTTTCTTCCTTTTCTTCCATTGTTGATTAAACCGAATCCCCACTCTCTCATTTTTTTATTCTCTTTTCTACTTACATATTTCCTCACTTTTATTCACATATTTTCTCCTTTCATAACTATATAACCGAAACTTCCCATTTCCTTTTAGTGTTGTTGTGGCCGAATATCATCAAGGGTAGGTTTTTATTTTGGTGCTCTTCAATCGGTTTTGAAGATAGGTAAGTGTTCATGGCCGTACTTTTCGTTATTTTCTTTCTCTTTGCTAAATCATTTTCTTGTGGACAAAAGCCGAATCTATGGGCATTTGTTGCAAGATTCTAACCATTCTAGGAATCGATTATTTTTCATTTAGACTCTTTGGGACTTCGGAAGCAATCGATTTAAGCCTTTCCATTAGCAATCAGAATTGGACAAAGTGATCTAGTGCGATAGATCGGATTTTTGGGAGATAGTTCTTGCGCTGGTGAAAGGTGTGTATCTTACACACTTTATAACATGGTTTATATATGTTTTTATGTATGTTATAACTAATCATATTATGAAAGTGGGAAAAACGATGAGATTTTGATATGATACCATGATGGTATGAATGAGGATTCGGGTAAGTCTGTTTCGATATGTTGTTATTATATGTGAAGTGAAAACATGATCTATGATTTATAATATTTATTATATGATTCATATTAAAGTGTATTAACATGATTTGGTTACCTATTGCATTGGTATGGGCAATATGAGAGGAGGGGGAAGATTGATATTCGTGTCGACGGACACCAGTGTTTTGGTAACACATTGTGACTACGGTCACCAGAGGTTTGGTACCTCCAGAGGTTTGGCACCTTATAGCGTCTCGTCCCTGTGGTTAATACCACCGTGGGTTGGCCCCACTTTTGAGATATGGGATCGACGCCAGTGATTTGGTATCACACGTGGGTTGGCCCCACAACTTGATGATTCGTGTCTTCGGACACCAGTGGTTTGGAACCACCAGTGATTTGGTATCACATTCGTGTCTTCGGACACCAGAGGTTTGGCACCTCATAGCGACTTGTCCCTGTGGTTAATTCCACCGTGGGTTGGCCCCACTTTTGAGATATGGGATCGTCTGCCAGTGATTTGGTATCACACGATGGGTTGGCCACATCACTTGATTTGTGACTTCGGTCACCAGTGTTTTGGTAACACAATTGTGTCTTTGGACACCAGTGGTTTGGCACCACCAGTGGTTTGGTACCACACGGGGTAGAGAAGGAGTTATGGATGGCTAGGTTGGGTGCATTATGCATATATGTACTTTGTTATAATTTGTGTAAGAATGTGGCATTTAGCCGGGAGAGGGAATATGCACTGAGTCTTGGTGACTCACCTTCTCCCTTATCATTTCAGGTGATTCGTGAGATCGCGGATGTGGAGCCGGATGAACTCGAGGAGGCCATGCAATAAATTTGGGTTCTACGTGAACTTTGGTTTGAGAACTTTACTTTATTTAAATTTGGTTTTATATTTTTATGGGTTTGTGATAAGGCCTCTCAAATTATGGTTTTGGATTATATTTATGCTTTGGAATTGATTTAAAATATGGCTTATAAATTACTTGGTTAATTTAATAATTGAGCCCAATGTTTTCTAAACTTTACAACGCGATGGTTTTTAAAACGTTACCATCGGGTAACATAAATTAATTGACAATTTCAACAACTTAGGTGTTTTCGATATATTAAATGATTTACAAATATTTAGTTACTACTATCAAATGTAAATGGTTTCAAAGTAATAATTTGAGTTTTCTTAAAATGATATAAATCTTTTCTAACTTATGATTTACTTACTTATATTAAAGTTTTATGTAATTTCAAAGTAGATTTCAGTCTTAAACTTATTTTCTACAAATATAGAATTTCAAAAGGGTTTTTCACAAAATTTAAATCGTGAACTCGTTTTTCTTCAAAATGTTTTCCTCTGTGACATACCAGATTCGGTCGTGGCGTATTGACCGGGTTTGGGGTGTTACAAATAGGTATCAGGTGTTTCCCGAATCTCATTTCTCCCATCTCTCTCTTTTCTTCCTTTTCTTCCATTGTTGATTAAACCGAATCCCCACTCTCTCATTTTTTATTCTCTTTTCTACTTACATATTTCCTCACTTTTATTCACATATTTTCTCCTTTCATAACTATATAACCGAAACTTCCCATTTCCTTTTAGTGTTGTTGTGGCCGAATATCATCAAGGGTAGGTTTTTATTTTGGTGCTCTTCAATCGATTTTGAAGATAGGTAAGTGTTCATGGCCGTACTTTTCGTTATTTTCTTTCTCTTTGCTAAATCGTTTTCTTGTGGACAAAAGCCGAATCTATGGGCATTTGTTGCAAGATTCTAACCATTCTAGGAATCGATTATTTTTCATTTAGACTCTTTGGGACTTCGGAAGCAATCGATTTAAGCCTTTCCATTAGCAATCGGAATTGGACAAAGTGATCTAGTGCGATAGATCGGATTTTTGGGAGATAGTTCTTGCGCTGGTGAAAGGTGTGTATCTTACACACTTTATAACATGGTTTATATATGTTTTTATGTATGTTATAACTAATCATATTATGAAAGTGGGAAAAACGATGAGATTTGGATATGATACCATGAGGGTATGAATGAGGATTCGGGTAAGTCTGTTTCGATATGTTGTTATTATATGTGAAGTGAAAACATGATCTATGATTTATAATATTTATTATATGATTCATATTAAAGTGTATTAACATGATTTGGTTACTTATTGCATTGGTATGGGCAATATGAGAGGAGGGGGAAGATTGATATTCGTGTCGACGGACACCAGTGTTTTGGTAACACATTGTGACTACGGTCACCAGAGGTTTGGTACCTCCAGAGGTTTGGCACCTCATAGCGTCTCGTCCCTGTGGTTAATACCACCGTGGGTTGGCCCCACTTTTGAGATATGGGATCGACGCCAGTGATTTGGTATCACACGTGGGTTGGCCTCACAACTTGATGATTCGTGTCTTCGGACACCAGTGGTTTGGAACCACCAGTGATTTGGTATCACATTCGTGTCTTCGGACACCAGAGGTTTGGCACCTCATAGCGACTTGTCCCTATGGTTAATTCCACCGTGGGTTGGCCCCACTTTTGAGATATGGGATCGTCTGCCAGTGATTTGGTATCACACGATGGGTTGGCCCCATCACTTGATTTGTGACTTCAGTCACCAGTGTTTTGGTAACACAATTGTGTCTTTGGACACCAGTGGTTTGGCACCACCAGTGGTTTGTACCACACGGGGTAGAGAAGGAGTTATGGATGGCTAGGTTGGGTGCATTATGCATATATGTACTTTGTTATAATTTGTGTAAGAATGTGGCATTTAGCCGGGAGAGGGAATATGCACTGAGTCTTGGTGACTCACCTTCTCCCTTATCATTTCAGGTGATTCGTGAGATCGCGGATGTGGAGCCGGATGAACTCGAGGAGGCCATGCAATAAATTTGGGTTCTACGTGAACTTTGGTTTGAGAACTTTACTTTATTTAAATTTGGTTTTATATTTTTATGGGTTTGTAATAAGGCCTCTCAAATTATGATTTTGGATTATATTTATGCTTTGGAACTGATTTAAAATATGGCTTATAAATTACTTGGTTAATTTAATAATTGAGCCCAATGTTTTCTAAACTTCACAACGCGATGGTTTTTAAAACGTTACCATCGGGTAACATAAATTAATTGACAATTTCAACAACTTAGGTGTTTTCGATATATTAAATAATTTACAAATATTTAGTTACTACTATCAAATGTAAATGGTTTCAAAGTAATAATTTGAGTTTTCTTAAAATGATATAAATCTTTTCTAACTTATGATTTACTTACTTATATTAAAGTTTTATGTAATTTCAAAGTAGATTTCAGTCTTAAACTTATTTTCTACAAATATAGAATTTCAAAAGGGTTTTTCACAAAATTTAAATCGTGAACTCGTTTTTCTTCAAAAAGTTTTCCTCAGTGACATACCAGATTCGGTCGTGGCGTATTGACCGGGTTTGGGGTGTTACAAATTGGTATCAGAGCCTAGTTCAAAGCTCGACTGTGGGGGCCCAAGGCCCAAAAATGTTTTTGGTAGGCCTTTTTGAAATATTTGGTTTTGAATAAGCATGGCACCGAGTCTCCGGCACCGATCCGCCCTGGTAAGTACCTCTAACTTTTTGTATGAATTATTTACTGTAGAAGGGTAGGAAGCATGGGACGTAGATAGTGATAAGTATTTTAAACTTTAGGACTAGTTTATCTCAAACAAAGACATAAGACTTTAATGGCCTAATTAGAACAAACCCGTGACCAAGTCGCCGAGTTAGGGTGTGGTAACCTTGGTGCGCATGTCTAGGATTGGATCTGGAAGAGCTTGGTACTTAAGCAGTCCTCGTGACTCACCTCCTCTACGCGGGATTCCTACCTGGTGCATAGCTTCGGTTCACCCTAAACCAAGAGGACTCGGTCATAGGCAAAACCCTAAATAAAACCCGAAAGGGACTAGCCATGTTTTAAGGAAAACTTCGGTTTTAAAATCACTAAATTATCTCTTTTAGATAGTAGGACAAATTTATCTTCGGAAATTATCAAATATTCCCGATTTACCAAAATTACTGAAATGCCCTTAGTGGCAAAATTACGAAAATACCCTTGGTTTCTAAAATTACCATATTACCCCAATTTGATTAAATTTTTATTTTGTTTACGTACGTGAAAATTTTGTATTTCAAATAATACCCTAACTTTGGAAAATTTACAAAATTACCCCTGATTGACAAAATTACTAAAATACCCCTGGTTTTCAAAATTTTGTCATATCTTCAAATTGAGAATTTCTCAAAAATACCCTCAGTTTTAAAAATCACAAGATTTTTTGATTTATTAGAGTTTTAAAATTTTCTTGATTTATTACAAAAATACCCCTATAGGAAAATGACGAAAATACCCTGGGTTAGAAACGGACAGAAATGCCCGAAGAGTGCATAGCTATGAAAGGTATTAGGGAATGGATGTACTTTTCTGTGTAACTAGGATAGAAGACTTAAAACCTTGTTTGATCGAAAGAACCTCTATTAAACTCTTCATAAAATTTCTTCGCGGATAACCAAGTGAAACATGTACTAATCCATAAAAATTTCTAATCTGACTAAAGCGCGATAGCTAGAATGAGCTCTCGAGATCGTGGTCGTCATGGACATGGTAAAGGCCGATTGTGCTAGGGCTAGATTTTCGGCACCATGGCATATTTTCAAAATGGAGGCGTTAGCATCTCTAGTGCTTGAGACGGGGTCTCATGATCGAATTCGGATTGATGAGCTGACTCTGTTAGTTAAAGAAGTTTTGGAGAAGAATAGAGATCACGGTTCTCTAGGGTCACAATTTCATTCTGTAAATCACGGTATGATCGAACTTATTGGCTTGCGGTTACTGTGGAAGGTGTCATCCGGGGGAATATTGGAGGAGGGTTGAAGCATGTTTGAGATGCGGGTCTAAGGAGCATAAGGCTTGGGATTGTTTCCTCACTCTCAAGTCAGGTATGTTTGGTTATGGGAAAAAGGATTCAAGATTTTGTTAAAAGTACATTGTGGTTTTATTAAGATCAGAGTGCGCAGCAAGAGCGTAGTGTGGTGAGATAGGATGTACGACTGTTAGTTAGTTGGAAATTTCGAGGACGAAATTTTCTTTAAGGAGGGCAGAATTGTAACATCCCAAAATTGGGCCTAGTAGGATTGGGCCGATTGGGAATTGGGCTTTAGGAAAATTAGAATATTATTTATTCTTGTGTTAGCTCGGGTATTAATTTTGTGTGTTAGCATAGTCTTGTGAAGGCTAGATTTTAATTAGGAAGTTAGAATAAATTTTAGTATGGTTTATTTAATGAAGTGGATTAAGTGAGCTTAGCACTTAAGTTAATTTAAGTGTTCATTTAAAGCATAAGAGGAGTAAGTGGCAAGATGGTTAAGGCTCTTGAAAGGTGGCTTGAGTTTAGAGGTTCGAGTAGCATGTTTAGCATTTTGAAGGTTTATTTTTGAATCCTTGCATTGATGGACGGTCAAACTCATTTATGATAGGTTGGACTATTTCTTTTGGTAAGTTGAATATATGTTTAAGGAAAGCATGGAATAGGGGATAAGATTCTTAAGGTTATGGTATGATGAGGGGACAAAAGGCATGAAGGGTGGTGGATGTTTTGGAAAGTTTTCCTAGGCCTTTAGTGGTTGAATGTGGACGGCATGGGTGTCTAGGTGGATGGCCGAATGTGTTAGGTGGATTGGGGGAGGATATTTGGCCAACTTTGGCATTTGGGCACCTTTTGGCATATTTTCTTTTCCTCTCCAAGCAAATTCCTCTTTGGCCGAATACACTTAAGCATTTTTTGTGCAAAATTGTTTTGGATTTTAGCCTCATTTTGTTGAATCAAATATCATTTCTCTTTCTCTCATTTTTCCTTTTGACACCAAAACTACCTTTTTATTTATGTGCATTTTCTTTTGGGCAAACAAGGTGTTGGCCGAATCTCATTTCTCCCATCCCTCTCTTTTCTTCCTTTTCTTCCATTGTTGATTAAACCGAATCCCCACTCTCTCATTTTTTATTCTCTTTTCTACTTACATATTTCCTCACTTTTATTCACATATTTTCTCCTTTCATAACTATATAACCGAAACTTCCCATTTCCTTTTAGTGTTGTTGTGGCCGAATATCATCAAGGGTAGGTTTTTATTTTGGTGCTCTTCAATCGGTTTTGAAGATAGGTAAGTGTTCATGGCCGTACTTTTCGTTATTTTCTTTCTCTTTGCTAAATTGTTTTCTTGTGGACAAAAGCCGAATCTATGGGCATTTGTTGCAAGATTCTAACCATTCTAGGAATCGATTATTTTTCATTTAGACTCTTTGGGACTTCGGAAGTAATCGATTTAAGCCTTTTCATTAGCAATCGAAATTGGACAAAGTGATCTAGTGCGATAGATCGAATTTTTGGGAGATAGTTCTTGCGCTGGTGAAAGGTGTGTATCTTACACACTTTATAACATAGTTTATATATGTTTTTATGTATGTTATAACTAATCATATTATGAAAGTGGGAAAAACGATGAGATTTGGATATGATACCATGATGGTATGAATGAGGATTCGGGTAAGTCTGTTTCGATATGTTGTTATTATATGTGAAGTGAAAACATGATCTATGATTTATAATATTTATTATAAGATTCATATTAAAGTGTATTAACATGATTTGGTTACCTATTGCATTGGTATGGGCAATATGAGAGGAGGGGGAAGATTGATATTCGTGTCGACGGACACCAGTGTTTTGGTAACACATTGTGACTACGGTCACCAGAGGTTTGGTACCTCCAGAGGTTTGGCACCTCATAGCGTCTCGTCCCTGTGGTTAATACCACCGTGGGTTGGCCCCACTTTTGAGATATGGGATCGACGCCAGTGATTTGGTATCACACGTGGGTTGGCCCCACAACTTGATGATTCGTGTCTTCGGACACCAGTGGTTTGGAACCACCAGTGATTTGGTATCACATTCGTGTCTTCGGACACCAGAGGTTTGGCACCTCATAGCGACTTGTCCCTGTGGTTAATTCCACCGTGGGTTGGCCCCACTTTTGAGATATGGGATCGTCTGCCAGTGATTTGGTATCACACGATGGGTTGGCCCCATCACTTGATTTGTGACTTCAGTCACCAGTGTTTTGGTAACACAATTGTGTCTTTGGACACCAGTGGTTTGGCACCACCAGTGGTTTGGTACCACACGGGGTAGAGAAGGAGTTATGGATGGCTAGGTTGGGTGCATTATGCATATATGTACTTTGTTATAATTTGTGTAAGAATGTGGCATTTACCCGGGAGAGGGAATATGCACTGAGTCTTGGTGACTCACCTTCTCCCTTATCATTTCAGGTGATTCGTGAGATCGCGGATGTGGAGCCGGATGAACTCGAGGAGGCCATGCAATAAATTTGGGTTCTACGTGAACTTTGGTTTGAGAACTTTACTTTATTTAAATTTGGTTTTATATTTTTATGGGTTTGTAATAAGGCCTCTCAAATTATGGTTTTGGATTATATTTATGCTTTGGAATTGATTTAAAATATGGCTTATAAATTACTTGGTTAATTTAATAATTGAGCCCAATGTTTTCTAAACTTCACAACGCGGTGGTTTTTAAAACGTTACCATCGGGTAACATAAATTAATTGACAATTTCAACAACTTAGGTGTTTTCGATATATTAAATGATTTACAAATATTTAGTTACTACTATCAAATGTAAATGGTTTCAAAGTAATAATTTGAGTTTTCTTAAAATGATATAAATCTTTTCTAACTTATGATTTACTTACTTATATTAAAGTTTTATGTAATTTCAAAGTAGATTTCAGTCTTAAACTTATTTTCTACAAATATAGAATTTCAAAAGGGTTTTTCACAAAATTTAAATCGTGAACTCGTTTTTCTTCAAAACGTTTTCCTCTGTGACATACCAGATTCGGTCGTGGCGTATTGACCGGGTTTGGGGTGTTACAAGATATATGAGTGATTGGTCTTAGTGCTAGTGGGAGATTGTAAGAGTATGCCCAAAGATCAATCATGAGATGGTTGTAATAACATACTTAATTTACCATGTTTATTAATATAAAGCGTTGTCATTATTATTTCAGTTTTTCTTTCTGTGTGTATAAATAAACTGTTTTATAATAATGTCCTGAGAATAATATGATTATTCTTAAAAGATCCTTAGTCGAGTATTATTGTTGACTAGGACAACAATAATGCATTAAGACTAACATGTAGTTGATTGATGATAAAGAGTTGTCATTGATATGGAGTGTCAAAATCAATGCATGAATATGTGTGTTAGAGAACAACATATTGGATTGACCCGCTATGAGTATGTTTCTTGGATTATTATGTAATTGTCACAACATTACTCATAGTGATTAATATGTACATGATCCTCGGACTTGAGATCATTATTATCCCAGCATCGTGAGTTGTATATTTTGATACAGTCAAACGTACACCATAACAGGTTGTTCTATAAAGGCTGATGTTGGATATACGACAATCTATGTAGAGGGATATGGTTGATCAATAAAGGATGAGTCCCTCCTACATAATAGGAGTAATATCTTAGGCCACTTGATTGAGTGAGACTAGAAATGCATGGCCATGCTCAAATAAGTTGATATGAGATGTCATACTAAATATATCATAGTCTACTCAAGATATCAAGAAACATGGGATGGACTATGCAAGTGTGACTATCCCATGACTTGTATCCGTTCCAGAGATAAAGGACTTAAGGATTAATGCATGAAAGGTTAATCACGAAAGGTTATGTCGAATCATGACTTCTTGTAACTTAGGTAGCAATGATGCATTGCTAGATGCCACTCATTGTCTGTGACAATAGAATCGTTCTAGTATTACTGCTAACGTTGCAAGAACCTACAGGGTCACACCCTATGGTTGAAATGAACGGAATAAAATATAGTTGGTATTGTGTTTGGTTGTCACATGAATTAAATTAATTAAAGAATTAATTTAATTGGGCAATCAAATATTGAACATATTATATGTACAAGGATGTTGTACACATAATGATAACATAATTTTATTAATATATGAATTTGATTCATATATAAATTTAAATAAATATAGTTTACCGAAATCTTTATTATAATTAATGTAATTATAATTTTCAGATATAATTAATGTAATTATAATTTTTGGGTAAAAACTTTATTATATTTATTTAATCTTGTAATACATTCAAGAGATACCAATTATAAAAGGCCCAATTAAGAGGATACCTATTATAAAAGGCCCAATGAGAAAGGCACCCATTATAAAAAGGTACTAAAAGGAGACAAAAAAAACAAGAAAACCCTAAGTGATTGCTTGTTAGGTCTAGCAGCCGTCAAGCAAAAAAACCTCTAAAAATAGTTTTGGAGATTTCTTCCATTCATAGTCAAACCGGGTGGATCACGTAGAGGCCGACATCGAAAAAGGTTGTGACTTGATTCGACAGTAGATCAAAACTCTTGTTGCCAAGGCGTCGCTGTCTACTCAGATCAAAGTTTTGGTAATTTTGAAACCTTTATTTCACCCCGATTCGTTCCTCACACATGGATTCATGATTTGGATCGTCGGATCTAATTTTATTCTGCTGCGCCATGGGGTTCCGGCGTTCCAACAGCGGTATCAGAGCCACTTGTGTGATACGAACTTGGGTTTAAATACTTGGGTGATGCAATTGTATGAGATGCATGTTTTGATCTTATTATATTTTTGATTGTTTAAATCGTTTAAGCATAACCTGATAACTGTTCCTTTCGGTAATTGATTAAATGTTAATCATGGTGTTGTGGCCTATTCGATTTTATGTTATTACTGTTAACTATTAACAAATCTGTAATAATGCGACGGTGGTATTTATAGTTTCCAGTAAGTGTTAACTGGCTAGTGGAACAAGGGTTGTTCCGATATGAAACCTCAAGGATTAAAATCCTAATATAAAAAAAACGATTCTGTTGATAAAAGTTATCAAATCATGAGGTTTCATTTGACTGGGGTATGCGATTCGTACCGTGGGGGCTCCGCCCTGCACCCCTGGTCTATGACGCGGGGGCTCCGACCTCCTCAGACCCCCGCAAAAAGTTTTGTTAATAAAAGAAATTTATAAACTTGATGGGCCACAAAAGGTTGAAAGGATATTTTATAATTCACCTTAAAAAAAAACATTGAATTATGTATGCTATTTTTGACATGCACGGTGTTTGAAATGCATAGTTATAGCCCAATGACCCATTCGATAAAAGGTTGTATTTTTTTTAAATACGGCCTGCGTGTCGTGCCTTACTACTATTCTCTTGTATTTCTCTTCTCATCTTATTCTCTCGTATGTAAAACGAGTTTCTGCATATTGTAATTTACAAGAGTTGATGTGGGCCAAACGAGAAGGAAAGTGGGACAATGATTGTGAATGATAGCTTGTGAAATGGCTTACACCTTTAGGTTTCTTTTTGGTTTTCCCATTGGCTTGGGTTGAACCACTTTAGTTTATGGGCTATAACTATTGCATTTATTTATTGCTTTATTTATTCATGTATGAGATGCTATGGATGTCTAAAGCATGCCAATTATATATATTAAAACTTGATGAAAATAAACCCCATTAATTGATGAGATCGATTAATAGATTATAATTGGTGAGATACAACAACCTTAATAAAATCCCTCTATTAAAATGTTAAGTCAACATAGCCTTCCAATTTTGCCCTCGTTAAGGCCTCGATCGATACTATGTAGGTTCTACCAAAGTGAAGTACTAGTATTTATCTTGGTTAAACGCGAAGAATAAACAAGTGATATTCGCTGGTTAAAAATTGGTTAATGACTTAACTAGGTTACTCTAATAGGATTAGAAACCTAGAGGCAAGTAAATTGGATAAATCATAAGATGATTAGAACAAGAGTTGTTCACCAAATATTAGGAGTTACATATGATGTAATTAGCAAATGTTGCTTACCTAAATAACCATAATCTTAAGAGTAAAGCCAAAGCTGACTTAAGAGGTGGTGAAATATGGATCCTTAACCCACTAGAAATACTTTTGAGAAAGTTTTTCCGAAATTAATAAGTGAGGGTTATTAATTTTGAAATAAAATAATGGGAACATCATTTAATAAAGTCTTTTTAATGATTGATATAAAATTGGTAAATTTACTCACATGCATATTTAATTGTTGTAGATATATTATGGCTGCAAACACTAGCACACTCTCATTGCGATCGGTCCTTGAGAAGGACAAATTGAATGGTTTGAATTTTCTTGATTGGTTCCATAACTTGAGGATTGTCCTTAAACAAGAATGGAAATTATATGTCATTGAACAACCACTTCCTAATGAACCACCTGCTAATGCCTCGAGGACTGATAGAGATGCTTACAAGAAGTATCTCGATGACATGATAGATGTTGGATGTCTTATGCTTGCCACTATGAATCCTGAACTTCAGAAGTAACATGAGGACATGGTTGCTTATGATATGATCGAGCACCTGAAAGAACTTTATCAGGGGCAAGCACGGCAAGAGAGGTTTGATATCTCTAAGGCCCTATTCCAATGTAAGTTGGCTGAAGGAAGCCCAGTAGGACCTCATGTCCTTAAGATGATTGGCTATATTGAAAGCCTAGCTTGGGTTTCCATTGAGCCAAGAGTTGGCCACTGATGTTATTTTACAATCGTTGCCGGATAGCTACAGCCAGTTTGTCCTCAATTTCAATATGAATGAAATTGACAAAACTCTACCACAATTGCTCAGTATGTTACGAACTGCTGAAGGCAACTTGAAAAAGGTTGCACCCAAGCCCATACTGATGGTCCGTAATAACAAGGGCAAGGGAAAGGCCAAAGTTCAAACAAAGCCTAAGGGCAAAGGTAAGCCCAAATTTGGAAAAGGAAAGGCTGCACTGAAACCTAAAGGTGGGGTGTCTAAGGAAGGAAACTGTTTTCATTGTGGTGTGACTGGACATTGGAAACGGAACTGCCCTGTCTATCTTGAAGAAGTCAAGAAGGCTAAAGCAAGCGGAATGTCTGCTTCAGGTATTGATGTTATTGATATTAATTTATCAACTACTACTTCTTGGGTATTAGATACTGGTTGTGGTTCTCATATTTGTACTTCTGTACAGGGACTACAAAGGAGTAGGACTTTGGCTAGAGGAGATGTGGACCTACGAGTTGGAGATGGAGCAAAAGTTGCTGCATTAGCTGTGGGAACATATACTTTATCTTTGCCTAGTGGACTTGATTTATGTTTAGAGGATTGTTATTTTGTGCCCAGTTTGACTAAAAACATTATTTCAATTTCTTGTTTAGACAAAATTGGTTTTGAGATAATTATTAAGAATAATTGTTGTTCATTTTATCTCAATAATGTTTTCTATGGTTCAGCACAATTAATTAATGGCCTCTATATTTTAGATCAAACAAATCCCATTTACAACATAAATACTAAAAGATCTAAAATAAATGACTCAAATCAAACTTATCTTTGGCATTGTCGTTTGGGCCACATAAGTGAGAAACGCATATCCAAACTCCATAAAGATGGTCTCTTGAATTCATTTGTTTTTGAACAATTTGAAGTATGTGAATCTTGCTTATTGGGAAAATGACTAAATCTCCTTTTACTGGTAAAAGTGAATGAGCTAGTGATTTATTGGACCTAATACATTCTGATGTATGTGGACCAATAAATACACAGGCCAGAGGTGGATTTCACTACTTCATTACTTTCACTGATGATTTCAGTAGATATGGGTATGTTTATCTCATGCGCCATAAGTCTGAGTCCCTTGAAAAGTTCAAGGAATTCAAAAATGAAGTACAAAATCAACTAGGCAAAACTATCAAGTCACTTCGATCTGATCGAGGTGGAGAGTACTTGAGCCTAGAGTTTGATGATCTTTTGAAAGAATGTGGGATTGTCTCACAACTTACTCCTCCTGGTACTCCTCAATGGAATGGAGTATCTGAGAGAAGAAATCGAACTTTGTTAGACATGGTCCGATCCATGATGAGTCATGCTGATCTACCGACTTCCTTTTGGGGACATGCACTTGAGACAACTGCTTTCACACTAAATCATGTTCCATCTAAATCGGTTCAAAAGACGCCATATGAGATGTGGACTGGGAAACGTCCTAGTATGTCTTTTATGAAAATTTGGGGCTGTGAAGCTTATGTTAAACGTCAGACGTCTACTAAGCTTGAACCCAGATCTGAAAGGTGTATTTTTGTGGGGTATCCAAAAGAAACCAAAGGATATTATTTCTTTAGTCCCACTGAGAACAAAATGTTTGCTGCTCGGACTGGTGTCTTCTTAGAGAGAGAATTTACTTCTAGAAAAGGAAGTGGGAGAAAGATTGAACTTGAAGAAATTCGAGAATCACAAGATACCACTGAACCAGAGATTGAACAACAAAAAATTCCACAAGAAATTGAGGAACAAACAACTGCTGTAGAAACACAACCACCGCGCAGATCTTTAAGAGGCCGTTGTAACAGACCAATTTTGGCCCTAATCGGAACGGTGGTTTCGAGACCACGAATCCGAGCCTAAGAGATATTATAATATTATGTTTTGTGTTTGTTATGTGTGTGTTTTAGTAAGTGTGAAAATTTCGTGGAAAATTTTAGCTATCTGATGTTTAATTTGTTAAAAAGGTCTAAATTGCAAGAAGGACCAATGTAGTGGGCATTAATAAAAAGGGAGCTAAGTGAATTGTCCATTAAACATGGGGATTTGCATGTCAAATTTCCCATAATTAAACAAGGTGGACGGCAAGCATGCAAGAATATTATGCTTTCTATGTATTTTTTTCTATCTTAAGTATTATTATATGATAAGCATGCTAAATGGGTGAATATTGATTTAAACAAAAAGAAAAATTTCTTTCTTCTTCCCTTATTCATCATCTACCCGAAACACCATCAAGGAAAGGGAAGAACCTTCATCTTCTTCATTCAGCCCTTGCATGTATTAGGATAGGTAAGAGTTTGAACTTTACTTTAATAACCTATCTTGATATGGCTTGATTTCTTGATTATTTTTCTTTGGAAATAAGCAAAGCTCGTTAATTTTGGTAAGATGAGATTCGGCCATGGGTGCTAATTTTGTAGTTTGTTGTGTTAATAAGTTAGATAATATGAGAAGAAATGGCATGAACTTGTAAGAAGATTATGTTGATTTTGGCTTGAAGGTACCATCATAGTTGGCCGAATAATAGGATGGATATTCATGAAAACATTTTTCTTGTGTTTTGATTTTCGGCTATGGGTGTAAATCTATAGTTATTGTGCAAGTGAAAATCTAGATACATGAGAAGATGTGGCATAAATTCGCAAGGAAATTAATTTAGTTTACACAAGTGAATGTTTTCATCCTTGGCCGAATGTGAGGAATTTATTCATGAATCCTATTCTCTAGTTTTGGTGTTCGATCAATTACCTATAGTATAATTGACCATGGATGATTGCTTATGAATAAATGTAGTTATTAGAGGAGCTATGTATAAGAGTCAATTGTTCGGGTAAATTAGTGGAAGGGGTAAATTGATGGAAGGAAGAGTTATGGAAAATCCTAGGGACCTAATGACCATTCGGTCATTGAAGAGAAGTACAATTTGGTTGCAAACTTTATTGTGGGATGCCATGAGTTAAATTGAATAAATGGAATGCTTGAATTTTGTGTGATTATTGTTCAAATTAAACTAATGAAGTAGGAAATTAAGTTCTTAATTTTCTTAAGTTGAGCTATGTGTGTTTTGTTTTGAGTTGAGCAAAAAGGGGATAGGATGAATGTGAATAAAATTTGTTTAACATTTCTTAGATCGGGAACAAAAAAAGAAGGAACAAGATCGAGGAAAAACAAAGGTTCTAGAGTAGCCGAGTTGCACGGCTTATCAACAACCGAGGTAAGTCCTAAAACTAAAGTATATTGAAGAGTTAATTATGAGCCTATTACACGATAAGTTGATAAATTTGAGTAGGTATTCATGCCATAGCCGAATGTACATAAGTCTATTAGAATGATTTTGAGTAGTTGATGTAAATAAACCAAAGTACTTTCATTACGTGATACAGTATAAAATGATATTAGAAATGATTGATTCCATTAATGTGTTTCGGGCTTTAAGCCTAGCAGGCCTAGTGCCGGTGATTTAATTCGGGCTATTAAGCCTAGCAGGCCTTGTGCCGGTGTTATTTATCGGGCTATTAAGCCTAGCAGGCCTTGTGCCGGTGTTATTTATCGGGCTATTACGCCTAGCAGGCCTTGTGCCGGTGTTAATTATCGGGCTTTTATGCCTAGCAGGCTTAATGCCGGTGTTATACTTCACAAACTAGAAACCGAAATTGGGTTCAAGGCGAGTTATAGCAAATTTACCGAATTAACGGCTCAGGTGAGCACGTAAAGTTGGAAGGAGCTTTCTATTTAACTAAGACAAGGTAAATTAGTGATTTAGTGATCTATCACTAATGGTATGTTTTCTTGGTTATAATGATGAAAGATGTGGTATAGAAATTTTTGGTCTTTTAAGTATATGAATGTTGTACCTACGTTCACATGATAACACCTTAATAGGAAATACGAGCACAAGCCTACTAGTTGAATAGTAGAAATTTTAATTGTTGAGAATTGTATGTTATTTTATTTTTGTAATTAGGACTTACTAAGCTAGCAAGCTTATCGTGTGAAATGTTTCCTCTGTTTTATAGATTAGGAGCAAGCTCACCGGGATTGTTCGGAAAGCCACTCACACTATCAATCTACAATTTGGGTACTCTTTCATTTTGGTTTTAAACAAAGGCATGTATAGGAAAGATTTGGTCTTTGTTTGATGAACTCTTAAGGCACTTGTATTTAATAGCCATGCGAATATGGCTAAAATTTTTAGTTAAAGATGCTGTTGTGTTTTGATATGTATGATGAATTGTGATGGCAAGGTTTATGCATTCTCAATCGAAGTTAAATCGTTTTTGTTAAGGAAATGTGATCAAAGAAATGGATTCTTGAGTTAGGGGTTGATGTATGCTTGATTAAAAACTAGTATGTCATATATTAAAAAGAAACAGCATGCAATAATAGCAGTGATGTGATTTAGAAAAATCACCAAAAATAGGGTGCATTGGATTAAAAGGTGAATAAGATGTGATATCAAACCATATTGTGTCTATTTTTACATGAAACAAACAGAGTAAGCGAAAGATTTATACATTATGAGATAATCAAGTTTTAGTGAGACCTGTCCTGGCTGAATTCGTGAGTCACTGTTCTGTTTTGGAAAAATTGTCAAAAATTGTAAAAAAATAATTAGGAATCATGGTTTATATGTGTATAAACCTTAATGAGTCTACTTTTTATTGGTTTAAATAAGAACAGTATATGAAAATTATACAATGAGATAACTACATTTTTGTAGAGACAGGTCAGAATCAGCAAGCTGTGTAATAGGGGTAACTTTGATGAATAAACTGTACAAATTGGCCACATGAAAAATTCTGGAAAAATTATGGTAAAAACTTATATGAGTCTAGTTTCAAGGAAAATTTACGGATCCAAATTTCGAGTTTTTAAACTCGAGTTATGGTCAAATCATTCGGCATGACGCAGTTTGACAGCTTCAATTTTTATGTCCCGAACTTGTAGTCAAGTCTAGTAACGCCTCTTGCTCAACTCCGGCGACGGTCTCGGGTAAGGGGTGTTACAGCCGTGCACCTGAGAGATATGGATTTCTCATTAGAACGCATGGTGACGTTCTTCTTATAGATCAAGATGAGCCTAGGACTTATCAAGAAGCGGTGACGAGCCCAGACTCTGAGAAATGGCTTGAGGCCATGAGATCTGAGATGGATTCCATGTATGAAAACCAAGTATGGACTTTGATTGATCCACCCGAAGGGGTTAAACCTATAGGGTGCAAATGGGTTTTCAAAAAGAAAACTGACATGGATGGTAATGTACAAACATACAAAGGGCGATTAGTCGCTAAAGGTTTTCGCCAAATTCATGGTGTTGACTATGATGAAACCTTTTCTCCCGTAGCTATGTTTAAATCCATCAGGATCTTGCTCGCCATAGCTGCATTTCATGATTATGAAATCTAGCAGATGGACGTCAAAATAGCTTTCCTTAACGGGAAACTTGAAGAGGATGTGTATATGACACAACCTGAAGGTTTTGTGAATCCAAAGGATGCTAGAAAGATATGTAAGCTGCAAAGATCCATTTATGGATTAAAGCAAGCTTCTCGAAGTTGGAATCTTCGTTTTAACGATGCAATCAAAGAGTTTGGTTTTGTCAAAAATGAAGATGAACCATGTGTTTACAAGAAAGTTAGTGGGAGCACTATCACATTCTTGGTACTATATGTGGATGACATACTTATCATGGGAAATGACATACCTACCTTGCAGTCTATTAAGACTTGGTTAAGAAGTTTTTTTTCTATGAAGGACTTGGGCGAAGCCACTTATATCTTAGGAGTCAAGATCTATAGAGATAGATCAAGATGACTACTAGGTCTAAGCCAAAGTACATACATAGATAAAGTACTGAAAAGGTTCAGTATGGAAGAATCTAAAAGAGGATTCCTACCTATGAGACATGGTATTTCACTCTCGAAGGAAATGTGTCCTTCAACTCCACAAGAGAGAGAACGTATGAGTAAAATTCCATATGCTTCCGCTATTGGATCTATCATGTATGCTATGTTATGTACCCGTCTAGATGTCTCGTATGCCTTAAGTATGACGAGCAGGTATCAAGTAGATCCCGGTGAAGGTCACTGGACCACAGTCAAGAGTATCCTTAAGTACTTAAGAAGAACTAAGGATACGTTCCTATTATATGAGGGTGAGGAAGAGTTAAGTGTAAAAGGTTACACTGATGCCAGCTTCCAAACCGACAAGGATGATTCTCGATCGCAATCAGGTTTTGTGTTTTGCCTTAATGGTGGTGCTGTGAGCTGGAAGAGTTCAAAGCAAAGTACAGTAGCCGATTCTACAACAGAGGCTGAGTATATTGCAGCCAGTGAGGCAGCAAAGGAAGCGGTTTGGATCGAGAAGTTCATTACTGGACTAGGGGTTGTGCCTAGCATATCAGATGCTATAGAGCTCCGATGTGATAACAATGGAGCTATTGCACAAGCTAGGAACCCAGATCTCACCAGTGATCCAAACATATACTTAGGCGCTACCATCTTATTCGAGAGATTATCGATCGAGGGGATGTAGAGATATGCAGAGTACCTTCAGATGATAACATTGTTGATCCCCTGACCAAGCCTCTGACACAGCAGAAGCATGATCGTCACACTAAGTCACTTGGTATTAGATATATGAGTGATTGGTCTTAGTGCTAGTGGGAGATTGTAAGAGTATGCCCAAATATCAATCATGAGATGGTTGTAATAACATACTTAATTTACCATGTTTATTAATATAAAGCGTTGTCATTATTATTTCAGTTTTTCTTTCTGTGTGTATAAATAAACTGTTTTATAATAATGTCCTGAGAATAATATGATTATTCTTAAAAGATCCTTAGTCGAGTATTATTGTTGACTAGGACAACAATAATGCATTAAGACTAACATGTAGTTGATTGATGATAAAGAGTTGTCATTGATATGGAGTGTCAAAATCAATGCATGAATATGTGTGTTAGAGAACAACATATTGGATTGACCCGCTATGAGTATGTTTCTTGGATTATTATGTAATTGTCACAACATTACTCATAGTGATTAATATGTACATGATCCTCAGACTTGAGATCATTATTATCCCAGCATCGTGAGTTGTATATTTTGATACAGTCAAACGTACACCATAACAGGTTGTTCTATAAAGGCTGATGTTGGATATACGACAATCTATGTAGAGGGATATGGTTGATCAATAAAGGATAAGTCCCTCCTACATAATAGGAGTAATATCTTAGGCCACTTGATTGAGTGAGACTAGAAATGCATGGCCATGCTCAAATAAGTTGATATGAGATGTCATACTAAATATATCATAGTCTACTCAAGATATCAAGAAACATGGGATGGACTATGCAAGTGTGACTATCCCATGACTTGTATCCGTTCCAGAGATAAAGGACTTAAGGATTAATGCATGAAAGGTTAATCACGAAAGGTTATGTCGAATCATGACTTCTTGTAACTTAGGTAGCAATGATGCATTGCTAGATGCCACTCATTGTCTGTGACAATAGAATCGTTCTAGTATTACTGCTAACGTTGCAAGAACCTACAGGGTCACACCTATGGTTGAAATGAACGGAATAAAATATAGTTGGTATTGTGTTTGGTTGTCACATGAATTAAATTAATTAAAGAATTAATTTAATTGGGCAATCAAATATTGAACATATTATATGTACAAGGATGTTGTACACATAATGATAACATAATTTTATTAATATATGAATTTGATTCATATATAAATTTAAATAAATATAGTTTACCGAAATCCTTATTATAATTAATGTAATTATAATTTTCAGATATAATTAATGTAATTATAATTTTCGGTTAAAAACTTTATTATATTTATTTAATCTTGTAATACATTCAAGAGATACCAGTTATAAAAGGCCCAATTAAGAGGATACCTATTATAAAAGGCCCAATGAGAAAGGCACCCATTATAAAAAGGTACTAAAAGGAGACAAAAAAAAAAAGAAAACCCTAAGTGATTGCTTGTTAGGTCTAGCAGCCGTCAAGCAAATAAACCTCCAAAAATAGTTTTGGAGATTTCTTCCGTTCATAGTCAAACCGGGTGGATCACGTAGAGGCCGACATCGGAAAAGGTTGTGGCTTGATTTGACAGTAGATCAAAACTCTTGTTGCCAAGGCGTCGCTGTCTACTCAGATCGAAGTTTTGGTAATTTCGAAACCTTTATTTCACCCTGATTCGTTCCTCACACATGGATTCATGATTTGGATCACTGGATCTAATTTTATTCTGCTGCGCCATGGGGTTCCAGCGTTCCAACAAGGTTGTCTACCTGAATCTGAATGTTACCTTGACATTTGAAATTTGCAAGGATGATGTCAAAAACACCCATAATTTTGGTGAGATTTTGAGCCTATTAGAGCATATATTCTTTTTCATGCTCACTTTATTGATTATGAGTGTGTCAACTTTGAACTATTATTCTAGAACTTGCCTTGATTATACATATTGAGACCACAGTTATGATTTGATATACAGAGATGATAAAGGCACCTAGGATTTAACCCATTTACTCCATTAAAAGCCTACCTTCATAATTAACCCCTAGTGAACCCCGTTGATCCTAACAACCCTTTTTATTGACTCACCCGCTAATGTTAACCCAAAGCCCTTTGTATTTGTTATCACCATTCCTTTTGACTACCCTTACATCGAGATTTGATTTGATTTGTTGTCTAGCTATTATTTTTATTTTAAGTAATAGATCCATTCCTTATTATGAATATGTGACTTGTTCTTAAAAAAATCGAAGTATATTTAGTATTAGTATTATGAAAAGAGAGCTTATACAGTTAAAATTTAGTTATCAAAAGAAAAAGCTCATATTATTAGGGTTATTATTTTTAGTTGATGTAATTATTTATTATCATCTCAATATTCCTAGTTAGGTAACTTATCAATTCAATCTCGATTCTAACATTCTAATTCAGCCTATATCCATACCCTTAACAAAGCTCCGTTACAACCCTGTTAAAGACCTTTTGATCCGTTTATCATCTCATATTATAGTGGTGGAGATTTGATTTTTAGGCAAGCCTATGGGATTAACTTTTCAGGTTCGACTTTTGAGTGTTTAATTTTTGAACCTTAAACACTTCGAGTGATTTGAGTGAATCTTTTGTGAGGATGTCAGTCCTTGTAGGTTTTGAATTAAAGGTAATTATTCAGGTAAGGGGAGACACCTAAGTTTTTGTGCTACAAATGTATGACTTTGATTGTTTGAATCTTTAGGACTCTTCGAGTTAGATCATCCATGTATAAATTATCTATGAATTATGATGAGACATTGTCAGTAGGAATTATGAATTATGGAAAGTTTGTTTTAATTGTAAGTTGAGAATTTTGCTTGAGGACAAGCAAAAGCTTAAGTGTGGGAGTATTTGATAAACCGTAAAAGTAACATATTTTAAGCCCACATTTAGTATGCTTTTGGATGAATTAAGCCTCAATTTATGTAAAAAGTTGCTCTTAATCCTTTGTTTTCATGTTATATACTCAGGAAAGCACCCGAGGATGAAAAGAATGAGAAACGGGCTTAAAATGGACCAAATTGGGCCAAAGAGGAAATCGACACGGCCTGGACTTAAGCCCACACGGCCGTGCCACGCCAATCTACTAGAACACGACCTGATCTCAACTTACACAGACGTGCCTCATTAAAGAAGTCCGAACACGGCCTGACCACTAGTCACACGGGCGTGTGACATGGCCGTGTCCCTGTCGTGGCAAAGAGTAATTTTATTCAGATTTGGATACTTTGGGGCGAAGAAACATATTTCGAAAGCCTATATAAACCCCCTAAGTGTTACCTGAAAGAAGAGGGTTAGTTAGGCCAAGGAGCCGATCCAGAAAGACCAGATTTGTGGAGAATCACTCGAAGATAGCCAGTTGATCCATCTCAAGAAGCTGGAATTCTACTCAAGAAGGTCGATATCTCCTTCAATTCCTTCAGGGAGTTTTAGGGATTTCTTATGTTTTGTTTTATCTTTTCTTCCGAGATGTTTTCTTTATTTGATATGAACTAAACCCTTCAGATACCTGAAGGGGATGAAACCTAAGACAGATCTTGTTATTATTTTCTGAACTATATGATAAATATTTGACTTATTCTTAATTATGTGTGCTTAATTCTTGTGTTAATATTTCCGGGATATTAATTCAAGTATGATGTGCTTAAGTGGAGGAGTAAAAGTCCCTACTTAAGAGTAGATCTAGCATAATTAAGCGGAGTTGATCGCACGCCTAGAGATAGGGTGACGAGATTTTGCCGGATTAGGGTGAAACCTAATATGGGAGTCCATAGATCGAGTTAATGCAATTCTAGGGGTTTTAATTAGAAAGAGATTTCAATTAATCAACCTAGGGTTAGACGTTATTCGCTTCGAGAGAGGGTTTAATATAACTTAGGGAATCTTACGGATCAAGTCAAGTGAATACATCATCTGGTTCAGTGTTAGATAACAAGTGAAGTCTAGGTGGATTCTTCCAAGGGTATCGTCTTAATCAATTGGTTTTTCTTCCAAGTTATTTTTCCCAATTCATTCTCTTTTTGTCTTTGCGTATTTAGTTTAGTTAAGAGTTAAATTTAGATTAGATAAACATTCACTTAATTCTTAGGCTAAATAATAGAAAGAGAGTTAGTATTAGTACTTTTGGTTCCTTTGGGATTCGATATTCAGGTCTTACCTGAGCTATACTACTGTTCGATAGGTGCTCTTGCCTTACAATCGTTGTCAGAGTTAGTTTCTAGGTTCGATCATTCTCTTTATAAATTTAAGACTTTGATTTCGACGATCAAGGAATTCAAAGGAAATTCAGCAGCAATGATTTATTATTTAGAAAAAGAGGAAAATCGAAAATTGAGAGTGGGGGAGAAGAGAGAAAACGTCAAAAAGGTGCAAAAGAGTCTGAAATTTGAAAAAAAAACTAAACAAAAAGATAATGCCTAAAAATCTGGTAACTCATCTCATTAATTCTCTCCCTAACCTCCCACAACAACTCCACTACTCGAAATTTCAATTCGACTAGGACTCCACCACGCCACACGGCCAAGCAACAAAAATAATTCCCTTGCTCGCGCAGGGACTTGAACTTCGAACCTCTCACACGCCAACACACACCTTAGCCACCAGACCAGCAGGCCCATTCTGATATATTTTTACCAACAATCACATAAAACCCTACTGAACATGAGTAAGGCCTAATTCATTCAAAATACCAAAATTTTCCCAAGCGAAGGCTTGAACTTAGGACCTCCCAAACACTCCCAGAACACATAACCACTAAAGCTGAAAAATATTTGTATCATATTTTCTCGATAGTAAAATTAGAAATTTCGGGGCGTTACAAGCTTAAAAGTGCAAAAAGAAATAATTCAAAAAGGAAATTACATAAGTAGAAAAAAGTATGTGAAAAATGAAAGATTTTGTGAGTGAGGTACCGTGAAAAAGAGAGAAAATTGACAAAGTTACAACAATAGAAAAACTCGTTCATTAGTGTACAAAAACTTGTGAGCTAACCGTAGTTACTATGTGATTTTGAGATTTCCTATAAGAAGAAATAATGAAGGTGAGAGAAGGAGAAATAAGGCGGTGAGCGGGAAAGGGTCACTAAGGGGGAGAATTGAGGACAATATGATGTGTCAAACTATTTTTGTGCTTGAAACTATTTGATGCTTACTATTCTTGAATTACATATTTGTCCCAAGTCGAAAAGCCCTATGTGATCTAGGTAGACTTATTTACAATTTGAAATCATACTGAATAATTTCATTTATGATTGTTTATATTCTGCTAAGATAACTAAATTACTTACATAATTTATTGATGGATTCCTACTGATAAACCGTAATATATACATATTTTAATCCCACATTTAGCATACTTTTGGATGATTTATTCCTTGAATTGTGGAATTTGGTGCTCCTAATCCTTTAATTTCATGTTTTATACTTAGGAAAGCACTGAAGGATGAAAAGAACGAGAAACGGGCCTAAAACGGAGTAAATGGGAAAACTTACGAAATCAACACGGCTTGGCCCAAGACCACACGACCGTGCCTCCTTAACAGACCCAAACACGGCCTGGCCACGATTCGCATGGGCGTGTGCCATAGGCGTGTCCCTGACGTGACCTATTTGAATTTCATTCGGATTAGGGTACTTAAAGGCAAAGAAAGCCATTCTAAAAGCCTATATAAGCACCCTAGAGGCCAACCTTCACGGGGCGTCCAGTTAGGCCGAAGAGCCAACCCAGAGAGGCCAGAATTATGGAATTTACTCGAAGAAAGCCAGTTGATTCATCTCAAGAAGCCGGAGTTATACTCAAGACAAAGGTTCTTCTCTTCAATTCCTTCAGAGGGTTTTAGGGTTCTTCTTATGTTTTCTTCTGAGATGTATTCTTTTATAATTATGAACTAAACCCTCAAATACCTGAGAGGGATGAAACCTAAGACGGATCTTGTTATTGTTTTCTGAACTATATGATATATACTTGATTTGTTTTTAATTATGTGTTCTTAATTCTTGCTTTGATATTTCAAGATATTGATTCAAGTATTGATGTGCTTAGGCAGTGGAGCAAAAGCCCCTGTTTAAGAGTAGATATAGCATAATTAAGCGGAGTTGATCGCAACCCTAGAAATAGGATGACGAAAATATATCAGATTAGGGTCAAACCTAATATGGGAGTCCATAGATCAAGTTAATGCAATTCTAGGGGTTTTAATTAGAAAGAGATTTCAATTAATCAACCCAGGGTTAGACGTTAGTAGCCTCGAAAGAGGTATTAATATAAATTAGAGAATCCTACGGATCAAGTCAAGTGAATAAATCGTCTGGTTCAGAGTTAGATAACAAGTGAAGTCTAGGTGAATTCTTCCTCGGGTATTGTCTTAATCAATTGGTTTTTCCCACAAGTATTTCCCCAATTCATTCTTTTTTGTCTTAGCATCTTTAGCTTAATAGTTAGTTAATTTTAGATTAAATAACCATTCCTTCAATTCTTAGGCTAAATAATAAAAAGAAAGTTAGCATTAGTACTTTTGGTTCCTTTGGGTTCGACAATTCGGTCTTGCCACTAAACTATACTACTGTTCGATAGGTGTGCTTGCCTCAATCGTTGTCACAGTTAGTTTCTAGGCTCGATCATTCTTTATATAAATTTTTAAGACTCTGACACACGATCACCTCCATTTGTAATCCTTAATACTTGTATGCTTTGTAATATACTGAACTTAGGTGTTTAATATCAGAAGTGGTAAGTCACCTACATATCATGCTGAAATTATGTTTAAATATGAAATGCTTATTCATGTGCTCCAAAACCAGCACTTGTACCATACCGGTTCAAGGGTTAGTATTTTTGTTTGCTTTGCTTGAGGACAAGCAATGACTTAAGTGTAGTGGAGTTTGATCTATCATAATTCGATGTAGCAGATTAAACTAGTTTTCACACTTTAGGAGCTTGAACACAATCATTTTTGGTTTCATTTTAATTACGTTTTCGTAGTTTTAGTTACATTCAATAAAGTGTGTAATTTGAGTCTTTTATTAACCTTAGGGGCCAAATGAGGCCCAAGGGTGAGCTAATATACTTTGTAAGCATGTAAAAAACCATTAGAAGGCGTACTAACTCGATTCTGGTCACTGTGTTGCAACACGGAGAATTGGAGGTTGCAACATGGGAAGTAGAATAGAAGAATTTGAAGACTACTTTCAGTGTTGTGACACAGCCTGATGATGTCGCAACACACCCCTAAAGACACTGTAACATCCTGAATAGGGCCTATGCATTTTCAGTTTAATTGTACGAAATGTCAAGTCTGAAGTACTAAGAATAAATTTTTGATACTTTTGGAAACCTAGAAATGGAAATGGAAATGGAAATGGAAATGAAAATGGAAATGAAAATGGAAATGAACATTTTTGGAAACCTGAACATTTTTGGAAATGATTCAAAAATGGAAAGTAAACATTTCTGGAAACTTGGAAATGTAAGAAAATGGCAAGTTTACAGAGCCGATCGAAAATTTTAGGAAACTTAGAAATGATGCCGAAATGTCAAATTTTAAAGTTCAAAATAGGAAATAAGGGCTAGAGGGCCTTAAAAGAAAAAGATGGAGAAGTTTGACACACAAACAGGCTTGGAAAAGTGGCCTGAAGATGCCACTTAGGGCCTAAGGAGATGGCGTCACATGTAGGGAAATAGGCCTGAGTTCGAGTCACTTGAGAAGCAAATAAATAAGTTTTATTTTTGCTTCCAGAAGGCTGAGGTGGACGGCATGGGTTTCTAGAAAAGGAAGAGTTTTATTTGCATAAATATGTGAATAATAAGTGATAAATAAAGGATTTTCTTTTAAGATAATTGAGGAGATAATTGATGGATTAAAGGCTTTTATCTTTTAAATAAAAGAGATAATATTATCAAAAAGAGGAGTGGTGGCCAAGTAAGGGACTCCTAGGCTGATAACTTTGGCTATAAAAAGAGGGCAGGAGGGCTACTCATTCACTTTTGCTTCCTCTTTGCCGAAATTTTCCTAGCTCTCTCCCCCTCTCTGCCGAATTTTTCTTTAAGAAAAATCCATCTTTTCTTCTTCTATTTTCTTCTCTGTTTCTACTGTCAAAGCCGAATCTTTGTTGATTTTAAGTAAAGGAGCAATCAACTACAACATCAAAAGGGTTTCTACAACTGTCGGATACAAGGATCAAGGATCTAAGACATATAGGGCAAGGAATCCTCTTCAGATTTGGAATTTGTATGGTAAGTGATATTCGGCCAAGGCTTAATTTTGGTATTTGGAATTATTTTTCATTATTTCAAAAGCCGGAAACTCACATGGTTACATGATTTAGTGTTAGCCGATTTCAATGAAAAGGGATACTAGCAATTTTTGGAACTTGATCAATCCAATTCGGCAACAAGGTAAGTAATACAAATCCTACTAGGATTTGGTTTTTAAGCCAAATAGGTTTGTTAATATGTTTTAATAATTGGCCGAATATAGGAGATAAAGATCTAGATCGGTAGATCGTTCTTCGGGATTTCAAGGAATCTATTAAGCCAATCAGGTGTGTACTCACATTAATTTTCGATATATCATATGGCAATTATTTTTAATATATGAATATGCATAAGAATGTGAATGTGGCTAAGTACCACAAATGTGGTAAGAGTACCCAGGTACGTTGCCTACTTTCGATAGGATTACGAATATGTTATATTGTTAACATGTGAATAATGAGAAATTAAGTATGTTATGCATGATATAAATTTATGGGGCATACGGGATCTATGTGAAAGGGGAAGAAGGTGTTGACTTCGGTCTCACCAACGAAATATGGTGACTACGGTCACAAATTTTGAATATGGTAACTCCAGTTACATTATTTGAATATGGTGTCTAATGACACAAATTATATGGGCGATGAGCACATCGACTGCAGCGACTGCCTTCGATGGTGTGTAGCGGATGGAGGGTTGACTTAGTAGTCCCCACGGTGTGATTGGCAGGTACGGGTGGTGTGTAGCGGATGGACCTTTAGGTTTGGGTTTGGGTTGCATCATTTATTTTATATGAACATGAATTTGATATGAACATGTATGCCTGATTTGTTGAATGTTAATGTTGTGTACACATTGAGTCTGTTGACTCACCCCGTTGTGGGAACTATTTTCAGATGATGAACAATAACAGACCGGGATGGTAGACCTTGAGGTGGCCATGCATCCATTTGAAGATTTTATTTAATTTGGACTTTATTTCTTTTTAGTACCTTTAATTTTATTATTGGGTTTTACTTGATGTAATAAGGCCATAAGGCCCAGTGGATTTTCTTTATTTTGCTTTACTTTTAATTATTATGTTACGAACAATTTTGATTAAAGTTAAGTACAAGAATGATTTCTTTAAAAACAAACCCTAAAAATTATTTTGTCACCTTAATAAAATTGGATTTTTAAATTAATTAAATGGGTTTCCCAACCTAAGCCCAATCCAAAACAATATTTTCCTAAAATTTTACAAAGTTTCTCTAAGTAACAAAGAATTTGAAAACCGGTTTACTTAAGGAACATACCAGATCCGGTCCAGGCTCGTGGGCCGAGTGTGGGGTGTTTCAGCTTGGTATCAGAGCCCAGTTTCAAACCCTCGGCCTGGGGTTTAAGGCCCAAAACATTTTCAAATCGAGCCCAAAAGAGTTTTTGAAAATAAGCAGGTTTTTCTGGCATGGCACCTAAGTCTCCGACCCGCAGTCCACCAGGTAAGTACCCCTAACTTTATGTGTGATTTTGTGATTTATGAACTGTGTAGGGGTAGAACAGGCATGGAACGTAGAATTGTATGATAGGAACTTGAACTCTAGGACTAGACTACTCAAACACAAAACCACATAAGACTTAATGCACTAAACAAACCTATGGCTAAGTCACTGAGCTAGGGTGTGGTAACCCCTGTACGCATGTCTAGGATTGGATCCGGAAGAGCCTAGTATTTAAGCAGTCCTAGTGACTCACCTCCTCTTCGCAGGAATCCTACCTGGTGCGTAGCTTCGGTTCACCCTAACTCAGAGGGCTCAGTAGGTGTGGCAACCTCTGTGCGCATGTCTAGGAATGGTTTCGGTGGGAGCTTGGTATTTAAACAGTCCGCGTGACTCACCTCCTCTCCACTCGAATCCTGCCTGGTGCGTAGCTTTGGTTCACCCTGACCAAGAGGGCTCGGTCATAGGCTAAACATAATGACTAAAACCCAAAAGGGAACTAGCCATGTTTTTTTAAAAAAAAAAGAGAATAAAACAACAAACCCTAGTTTTTCAAACTTTTAAAACTTTCTTTTAAATCTGAGAAAATTGTTTTTACAACATTTTCTGAAAAACTCCTGATTTGCGAAAATTACAAAAATGCCCTTAGGGGTGAAATTACCAAAATGCCCTTGGTTTATAAAATGTTCAACTACTTAACAGCTTTACCAAAATTTCATTATTTTATAATGTTCAAAAACCCTAATTTGTAAAATATCAAAATACCTTGATTTTGGAAAATTACAAAATTGCCCCTAACTTACAAAATTACCAAAATGACCCTGATTTCCAAAATTTTTGCAACATCCCCATTTTTGAAGGAACACTTTTCAAAAAGAACCCTCAAAGTTTTACAACTTTTGAAATGTCCCTGATTTTTTAAATTTACAAATTTACCCTGATTTGTGAAAAGTTACCAAAATACCCCTGAGGTCAAAAATTACCGAAATACCCCCAGATTTCAAAATTTTTCCAAATTACCCCGAGACTTTGAAATTTTCAAAATACTTTTGACGAAAACACCAAGGAACGTTTTCTCCTGAAAAACTACGGAAATGCCCCTGTAGGACAAAATTACGAAAATACCCCTGGGTAGTGGAAAACAACAACAACGAAAACTACAACGTTTCTCTGAATGAACGAAAGTTCATACTTGTTTGATGGATGAATGAATGAATGGAAAAGACTGTGTGTTTGTATGAATACGAAAGAACCACTCTTAAATTTCTTTTCATAAAACTCCTTCGCGGTAAATAAGTGGAACAATGACTAATCCATAAAATTCTTTAATCAGATCTCGATGCTAGAAAATGAGCTCTAGAGGACGTGGTCGTCGTGGACGAGGTAGAGGAAGAATGACCGTGTCGGAACCCGTTAGATCGGGTCAAGGGTCCGACAATGAAATACCACCGCCACCACCACCCCCAGCTGTTAACGTTGAGCAGCCGGCTCAGACGGGGGAAGATGCTGTGTCACAGGCTGTGCTGCGAGTTTTGGAATTGGTGGCTGGTGCGGGAGGAAATTCAGGAAATCGTAAGTCTGTGCCTGAGCGGCTCCGAGCTAATGGAGCGGAAATGTTTCGTGGAGTGTCTGGAGTAGCACCCAGTACGGCTGAGTACTGGTTGGAAGCAACGGAGCGTATCATGGATGAGCTCGATCTGACTCCTGAGGAAAAGTTGAAAGGGATGGTGGCGTTGTTACGCGATGAAGCGTATCAATGGTGGCTAACTGTTCGAGATGGTGCCACGGCGGAGGATCTGACCTGGGAATATGTTAAAGAGGCATTCCAGAAGAAATATGTGGGAACCAGGTATACAGATGAGCAAAGGAAAGCTTTTCTGGGGCTGGTTCAAGGGAACAAGTCCTTAGTAGAATACGAGGCAGAATTTCTGAGGTTGAGTCGTTATGCTCGAGGTGTAGTGGCAACTGAGCATGAGCGCTGTGTCCATTTTGAGGACGGGCTAAGGGATGATCTGAGACTGTTGATAGCACCGCATCAAGAGCGGGAATTTTCTGCGTTAGTGGAAAAGGCTAAAGTGGCTGAAGGAATTAAGGATTCTGCAAGGCAGAACACTGATCGGAATAGGCCAGAAAGAGGTTTTGGATCGTCTGGCTCATCTGGGAATAAGAGGCCTAGAGTTGATGGGCCGCAAGGTCAGCAAGTTGGTTCAGAAGGGTGGTATCGACCTTGTGATGTATGTGGAAAGACGCATTTGGGAGAGTGTTGGAGGAAAACAGGAGGATGTTTTAGGTGTGGGTCCAAGAACCATGTGGTCAAGGAATGTCCTAAGAACTTAGATGAAAGCCAACCGGCAACTCAGAATGTTAGTCAAACGGGTAGAGGAGGACAGCAGCCTCAGCAAGGTCATGGACTGAACCATGGAGGAAATGGTTTGGGCCGTGGACGTGAAGCACCAAGAAGAGGTGCTGAAGGTGCAGACGCGAGGCAACCAAGGTTGGTTTATGCAGTTGGCCGTCGCGAGGAGGAAGATGTGCCAGATGTGACAACGGGTACGTTCCTCATTTCTGGAATACCCTTAATTGCTTTGCTTGTTATAGGGTTAGCTTATTCTTGTATTGCTGGTGAAGTGACTGAAACTTTGGATGTGAACCTAGAGAATGTGCCTAGAAAGTATGATAGTTCTTTAGGATCAGAGTTGCGCAGCAATAGCGTAGTGGGGTGAGTTAGACCGTACGATTATTCGTTAGTAAGTAATTTTGAGGACGAAATTATTTTAAGGGGGTAGAACTGTAACATCCTGAATAGGGCCTATGCATTTTTAGTTTAATTGTACGAAATGTCAAGTCTCAAGTACTAAGAATAAATTTTTGATACTTTTGGAAACCTAGAAATGGAAATGGAAATGGAAATAGAAATGAAAATGAAAATGGAAATGAACATTTTTGGAAACCTGAACATTTTTGGAAATGATTCAAAAATGAAAAGTAAACAATTCTGGAAACTTGGAAATGTAAGAAAATGGCAAGTTTACAGAGCCGATCGAAAATTTTAGGAAACTTAGAAATGATGCCGAAATGTCAAATTTTAAAGTTCAAAATAGGAAATAAGGGCTAGAGGGCCTTAAAAGAAAAAGATGGAGAAGTTTGACACACAAACAGGCTTGGAAAAGTGGCCTGAAGATGCCACTTAGGGCCTAAGGAGATGGCGTCACATGCAGGGAAATAGGCCTGAGTTCGAGTCACTTGAGAAGCAAATAAATAAGTTTTATTTTTGCTTCCAGAAGGCTGAGGTGGACGGCATGGGTTTCTAGAAAGGAAGAGTTTTATTTGCATAAATATGTGAATAATAAGTGATAAATAAAGGATTTTCTTTTAAGATAATTGAGGAGATAATTGATGGATTAAAGGCTTTTATCTTTTAAATAAAAGAGATAATATTATCAAAAAGAGGAGTGGTGGCCAAGTAAGGGACTCCTAGGCTGATAACTTTGGCTATAAAAGGAGGGCAGGAGGGCTACTCATTCACTTTTGCTTCCTCTTTGCCGAAATTTTCCTAGCTCTCTCCCCCTCTCTGCCGAATTTTTCTTTAAGAAAAATCCATCTTTTCTTCTTCTATTTTCTTCTCTGTTTCTACTGTCAAAGCCGAATCTTTGTTGATTCTAAGTAAAAGAGCAATCAACTACAACATCAAAAGGGTTTCTACAACTGTCGGATACAAGGATCAAGGATCTAAGACATATAGGGCAAGGAATCCTCTTCAGATTTGGAATTTGTATGGTAAGTGATATTCAGCCAAGGCTTAATTTTGGTATTTGGAATTATTTTTCATTATTTCAAAAGCCGAAAACTCACATGGTTACATGATTTAGTGTTAGCCGATTTCAATGAAAAGGGATACTAGCAATTTTTGGAACTTGATCAATCCAATTCGGCAACAAGGTAAGTAATACAAATCCTACTAGGATTTGGTTTTTAAGCCAAATAGGTTTGTTAATATGTTTTAATAATTGGCCGAATATAGGAGATAAAGATCTAGATCGGTAGATCGTTCTTCGGGATTTCAAGGAATCTATTAAGCCAATCAGGTGTGTACTCACATTAATTTTCGATATATCATATGGCAATTATTTTTAATATATGAATATGCATAAGAATGTGAATGTGGCTAAGTACCACAAATGTGGTAAGAGTACCCAGGTACGTTGCCTACTTTCGATAGGATTACGAATATGTTATATTGTTAACATGTGAATAACGAGAAATTAAGTATGTTATGCATGATATAAATTTATGGGGCATACGGGATCTATGTGAAAGGGGAAGAAGGTGTTGACTTCGGTCTCACCAACGGAATATGGTGACTACGGTCACAAAATTTGAATATGGTAACTCCGGTTACATTATCTGAATTTGGTAACTTCGGTTACATTATTTGAATATGGTGTCTAATGACACAAATTATATGGGCGATGAGCACGTCGACTGTAGCGACTGCCTTCGATGGTGTGTAGCGGATGGAGGGTTGACTTAGTAGTCCCCACGGTGTGATTGGCAGGTACGGGTGGTGTGTAGCGGATGGACCTTTAGGTTTGGGTTTGGGTTGCATCATTTATTTTATATGAACATGAATTTGATATGAACATGTATGCCTGATTTGTTGAATGTTAATGTTGTGTACACATTGAGTCTGTTGACTCACCCCGTTGTGGGAACTATTTTCAGATGATGAACAATAACGGACCGGGATGGTAGACCTTGAGGTGGCCATGCATCCATTTGAAGATTTTATTTAATTTGGACTTTATTTCTTTTTAGTACCTTTAATTTTATTATTGGGTTTTACTTGATGTAATAAGGCCATAAGGCCCAGTGGATTTTCTTTATTTTGCTTTACTTTTAATTATTATGTTACGAACAATTTTGATTAAAGTTAAGTACAAGAATGATTTCTTTAAAAACAAACCCTAAAAATTATTTTGTCACCTTAATAAAATTGGATTTTTAAATTAATTAAATGGGTTTCCCAACCTAAGCCCAATCCAAAACAATATTTTCCTAAAATTTTACAAAGTTTCTCTAAGTAACAAAGAATTTGAAAACCGGTTTACTTAAGGAACATACCAGATCCGATCCAGCCTCGTGGGCCGGGTGTGGGGTGTTTCAGACACCCTAAAGATGGAGCATATTGCCCTCGTTGTCGTGACACAGGACCTGGTGTGTCACGACACACCACTTGATGTGTCGCGACATCACCTATGTACGGGAAATAATTACGAGTCAGGGATGTTTTGGTCCACACAATCAAACATTAAGCATGAGAACAAAAGTTGACCTAGGGTTAAGGACGACGACCACTATAAAATCTATAAATAGGCTCAATTAACACATGTTATAGATAGTTTTCAGATTGTATAATTTTCTTCCTAGTTTTAGTTTTTAGTTTTTCTCTTTTCTTAGGGTTTTGATTTATTTTAATTTTTGTTCTTTGCTTTGTGGAAGAAATCAGATTTGTTAAACGTGATCAAACTCTATGAAAATTCTACATTCATTTCGAATACAAATCAGACTTCTTCTAAACTTTATATTCTTGAATTATTATTCATGTTTATTCTTTCTATCATGCTTATATTGTTTATGAGATCCATAAGGAACTAATCCTCCTATAGGGGATTAGCGAGTAGATGTATGATTAGTTAACTATTTTGTAGGGCTCTATTAATGGATCAGCTATTCAAGAAAGGAAGATCTTAAACCCTAGGCCTAACAACCTTAGGAAGTCATCAAGGTGGGAATTAGCCCAAAATTGATATGGTCTATCTGTTAACACCTTAATCCTGAACTGGTCTAGACTGTGCGGTCGAGAGATAAGTAGTTCTTGTCGACCTGTTATTCTAGTAGAAGATCGGAAGATCTTACTGGGATATCAACTAGTTGATTGAACAAGAAAACCCAAAGCAATAGTTGATTATGACTACTGAAGCAAGCTAATCACCCATGCTCAGAGTTGATACATTTACTATTTGCTTTCTCATTATTTTTTTTCAATTTATTTCTATTATTATTAAGAATCCTGAAAACCTTTCTTTTTATCTGATTGCAATATAATTCATTTAAAAGTACTAATTAAATCTATTTATGCTTAGGTAGAATTAATTTAGTGCTCACCTCCATTGGGTACGATCCTCAAAGTACTCATCTACTCTATTGTAACTATATTACAACATGACCCGTATACTTGCGGATACCACTTTTTCTAATATTTTGTGTAGGGTTTCTACTCTGGACGTTGGTACGTCTGGAGGCGGTCAATAACTTAAATTGAAATGGCATGATTTTGTGAATTGATGATAATGTATGACAGTGTGATGATATAGTATAAATTGGAATGAGTTGGTGATATTCTTGGATATGTTATAATGTCTAACCTATTTAAATATCTATGTTGTTATGCATCTAGCAATGACATTAAGTGTCAAGTTTTAGCCAAATGTATGTCAAAACTATGGTAGTTAGCATGCTTATCTATGAGCAAGGTAAGCATCGAAAATTTTCCATTTGAACTTACTAAGCATTTAAATGTTTATTATCGTTATTTCTCCTACTTGTAGATCTTCAACTTGCGGAACTTACCGAGCCATATTAATGTGGATCACACACTAACATCAAGACGGTAGAATTATGTTCATTTTGAGTCCGAACCTTGTGGCATGTATATAGGGTCTTAATTGTGTAAATAGCCATCCTTGATGGTGATGTCAATATGATATTTGAGATTATGGTCATGTTTGCATGCTAAGCATGAATTATGGCTTAGTTTATGCTTTGTTTGGTTCATGTTAAGGCCATTTAAATTCTCGGTTTCCAAATTGTATAGGCATTATGTGTTTGAACTTGAAAATGGAATAAATTGGTACGACTAGGTTGATAAATGGCTTGGATATGCTTAGATGATAATCATGTGTTTTGTGCCATATTGAATGCTTGATTTTAAATGTTCATATGCTTTGTTTGGTATAGATTGATAAAATTGATGTTATGTTGAATTTAGAATAATCATGTGAATGCATAAGTAGGTTTGGTATGAGGTATGAAATATGTAGAAAATTGATTTTTGCCAAAACAAGGGCGATGTCGCGACCACAAATCCCCAACGTTGCGACATAGTTCGACAGTGAGTGGTGTTGTGACGTTGAGATTTCTGAAGTCGCGACATGACTCATTGACTAATGATGTTACAACATAAAAACCATGATGCGACGTCAACTCACATATTTTGAAAACTTTTCAATTAAGTCCTTAACCAACCTCGGGTCAATAAAAGAGCTTTCATAAGCTCATATAAGACCTGGAAATGATTTTACATCATATTGAAATGTGTTTTGTTCTAGTAAGCATGCTGAAATGGTTAAAATGTATTGAAATTTGTTGTAGTTGCTCCGCTAACGAATGTAGCATCCTGTAACTCGAACCCGGCGATCGGATGAGGAAAGGGGTGTTACACACTATCATCTTCTCCTTTCTCACAATAAGTTGTCCCAAATGGATAAGCTGGTGTCTGACCACTTCCATTTGATCTTTCGTAGCTAGAATCGTCCATTGCTAGTCATAAACTATGGATTGAAAATAGTCTAAAGCTTTGTTTATTGGTGAAGGGATTTTGATTAAAGGGTGAAATCTTCTTGAAGCTTATCTACTGTCATATCCAACTTTGCTAAGCAAGCCTTATCGACCATGGTGGAGGGAAGCATCAAAACAGAATCAAAATGGAAATAGAGAGATTAAGAGAAGATAGAATTTTTAGATTAAGAAGAAGGTTTAATATAATAGTAGCAAACTAAGAAAGAAAGCAGACGTAGCCACAATGACTATCAAGTTTTCCTTACATTTCTTAGGTCACTCATTTTATTTATATAATATCTAAGACTAAATTCTCCGCCACTCACATCACATAATCATCCAAGGCTCTTAATATGTTCTTCTTACGCGTGGCCCTCCTTGCAGGTAATGGTAATTCCTCATGTGGTCCTTTTTCAATAGCGATCCCACGTTGTTGGTTCTTCACATAAGATATAATTAATCCAAAAAAAAAAAGATGTCCAATAAAAACTAATTTATAATATTTTCCTCCTAAAATACTATAAAAATTATACTAAACTAACTCTACATGTGAGAATCATCAATATTGCTCCACATCTTGTTGCACCATTCTAATGCAACAATAATACAACTTGACGTTTTCAGAACTCAACTTCCTCATCTTACTGCATGGTTTGAATTTTTTCATTGTTTAAGTAATCAAAGCGTATAAATTTATACCTTAGATATTTTATCATTGTTTGAAGTAATGAAAGTGTATAAATTTTATAGATTAGATATAAAGTATTTATTCTAAAATTTAATTCATACTATCATGTCGTTTATTTTAAAATGATTGTTTTCAAAGTAAAAATCGTGTAAAGATGTCAATCTTTAATGACATGTAGCTTTATAGTAGTGGGTGTTGCTAGTTCCTTTTTGGGAGGGTGGTTTTCACTATCGTAGTATGATGATGTTGTGAGCCATGGATCTTGAGGTTGTGCATGAAGTGGAGAACATGGCTTCATCATATTATCCATAAAGTTCTTTCTTTTGGGATCATAAGGACATGTCCGGATCTTGGTACTAACGCAAGTACCAACATTATTGTAGCTATACAATGTCATTTCCAGTTTCATCTTCCTCTATATGATGATGGGTTTTCCTCCATTGTCGGCAACGTACGGTGTCGATAAGATAGGTTAACATTTTTACAAATTTTATGCGAAATAAGCAAATAAAAAGAGAGGGAAAAAAAGCATGAACTGATGCCATTAACGTTATCGTGCATGAAGTTGCTTCCTAATTAGAATGATGTATACCATTAATCTTTTAGGCTACAAACATGCAAAAGAGATTTACTTATGGTTTCCCATATAAGAAACTCAAAATAGGATTATGTTAAAGTCATCGAATTTCGGACTTGTTATGACATCAATCGGCAATGACCTAGTGATCTAAATGTTACCCTTTCCTTGTCAACAATTAAAGTAAAACAGTTTGGAATCAAGATGGCTTAATGGGTTGGATTAAACTGTGTAATGGGATAAGATAAGGTTAATGATCTTAGCGGCTATGAAGTTAGATTTCACCCAATTATATCACTATCCAAATTAAGAGGGCTAATATCTGCTTTCAAAAAAAAAAAATCACCTTGGTTTAATTTGTGTATTCCTATAATTTTCGTATATACTTTTGTGTTATAATCATGTTTAATATATTTTGGTAAGTTAAAATAATTCATGCTATATACAATTTGATGCATTTGTATTATCACCATAGTCATATGGCATAATCGTATTTTGTGCAATATACATATCGGCTTAAAAATTGTACGGAGCAATGGAGTTCCTTTTGGAGCAATGAAATTTGTCTTGCCAAAAAATGAAATGAAATAAAGGGAAGGAGCACTACGAATAGAGAAATTAATTTCCCATTAAATTTGGTAATCAATTATCTAGACTTTTCTTTTTTTTCTTAAGCCGAAATTCATACAATGAGAATATTGGATATAAACATGTGGACAATTATAGAGACAATGTTGCATGAACTTAGTACATGTAGGGACCTTGAAAATTTTGAGATGACACACAAAAGAGCAGATACTGCAAAAGCTTTCTCCCATGAAAAAACCTTTAGAAGATCAGGCACCATACATATATATATATTCATGCTTTTAGCTTGTTTTCAAAATCCTCATTATTTAGCTACTTGACTCTATCAGTCATTATTGAGAAGATAAAATGAAAAGGGATACCACAGAATTAATATACACTTTATCTCTTAAACTTGTTCAAAAGTATTTAATTAGTATTTAATTTTTTTTAATATTTAGTTGATATTTGAATTTATATTTAATAACATATATTGTTTCAATTTGTTAACCACGCTATTTTAAAGATGATCAACATATAGTTTGTCTTTTGAACTTGTCCAAAGTACCAAGTTAATACTTGAACTTGTTCAAAAAGTACCTAATTGGTACTTGAACTTGTCCAAAAAAGTATATATTTTTAAATTAATTTATATTTTTTTAAAATTTTTAATTTTTTAGTTTATGTCCATCACGTGTTATACTAAAAGGCTATCACGTGCCACTCTAAGATTAGTTTTCAATGCCACATCAACACACATTAATGGTGTTAGTGTAAAGTTACTAACCTGAGTAACAGAATATAAATTTAAGCACCAACTAGATGAAAAAAATTAGGTACCAACTAAATATATTTGAATAAATTAACCTTAAAAAATTAATTCTAGAAAGGTATGGCAGCTAGGCAACCAAATTTTATAAGGTTGGATGCCTCTAACTCCATCATTACTTTCAGGTATCTCAACTTGGCTTTCTTGTAGGCCGTGCTGAGGCCAAACAAATTTACCGGGTAAAACCCTCATCTCATTTTGAAGAACCAGAATTTTTTAAATAATAATAATAACAACAATTTTAAGAATATATTATTCATCATTTGCAAGATAGTTGCATGAAAAACATACAGAATTTCATCTCAAATAAAAATTGTGTAAACGTATCAACTTAATTTTTTATATCATCTTCTTTACTACTTCACTTAAGATTCCATCGATATTAAATGCTTTTAGAAGTTGAGGTAATTAAATAAGGAATAATGTGAAATTTAATATTTAATATTTATATCTTTTGTTAATTTAGTTATCCTTTTTTAGTTAGATTCGACTCTCAATTTTTTAAAAAAAGTTATATTTGACCATCAATCTTCTAAAAAGAGCCGAGTTGTTAGTTTTTAATAAAATATTGATTAAAACGTTAAATTTTTAAACATTATAGCTTACATGTAATACACATGTACTTTGTGCTATTTTTTGTTTAATTGTTACGAGTTTTTTTTATATTTTTATAAATTTTGAATCTGATTTTTTTTAAATTATTTGTTAGCGTGACATATAAGACAAATAGTGATATGTCAGCATGAAGTACACGTAGTCTGTCACGTAGATTGCCACACCAACATAATTAAAAGATTAATATTTTAATTAATATTTTCGTTAAAAAAAGTGATTTGACTTTTTTTAAATATTAATAGCTAAATTTAACTAAAGAAAATAATGATCAAATTGATAAAAAAATGTAAATATTGAAATTCAAATTTAGTATTATGGCTTAAATTAATTCTCACTATTTTTCTTTCAAGCAAGTTCATTAAATATTACTACATTTAGGGGCGTAGCTAGAGGGCTGGTAAGGGCCTGACCCCCTAAAATGAATTTTTTTTCATTTAAACCTTTTAAAATTTTTAAAATTTTAAATTAATAAATATAAAATTATACTTTAACCCTCTAAAAATAATAAAAATTTAATTTAATATTTTAAAAATTATAAAGATATATATTATTAAAATAAATTATTTTACTATAATGAAAATTATAATTTAATTTCCGCCCTAAAAAAATTTTTTGAATTTCGCAATGACTACATTAAAATATAAAAAAAAAAGTGAAATTTAGCATGGAAAACTATGATTGCATTTTAGATGACAAGAAAACATTATAAAAAAATAAAAAAACAAAAACCTTAATATATATATGTGTGAGAGAGAAATTTGGTCTGAGGTTCATGTCGGTCGATTTCATTTGCCAGCTTCAGACCCTAGGAAGTAATAATAAAGTGGTATTAGATTGGTATAAAAAGAAGTGAAAAAACACAAGGTCCAAAGACCTTTTGAAGTGTCAAAGGGAGGAGACTATGATACAACCTTAACCCTTAAAAGAAATAAAAAGTTACAAAAAGAAAAAAGGTTTGCATGTGATTATCCAATAGTTTAACATTAACCTTTGATTTTGAATCTTTTTGACAGCCAATTAACATCACCTAATGCCTCCATTCCTACAGTACTCAATCATGGTAATTAATTAGCTTAACTCAAAATCCATATAAGATAAAATAAAATAATTTTCGTACGTCCATGTTAAGCTACAAGATCCACTCTTAACGATGAAGTGATAATTCTTTCCTTTATGGATTTTCGTTTTTTGAACTGTCAAATTGCAGTAATTTTCTTCCTTTCCCCACGATCTTAGTGCATGGCGAAATGATATTAAGGACCACATAATTGGTTCCCTAAACCCAATTATATTTTAAGTAAAATTTTTATTATAGTCATCCAAAAAATAACCATAAATAAGTGACTGTCATTTTATGTTGTTTTCATTTCAATCATTCGCCGTTAATTTAGTTAACAATGATATTATTATACGTTCACTTAATTTTAATAAAATTTCCTTTTAATTACTTATTTTATTTTTTTAAAAATTAATTTTTCCTAGTAAAAGAGAAAAATATGAGTTTTATAGAGAAAAATTTAGGTTTTTATAAGGAAAAACTTACGTCTTTACATAGAAAAACCTAGATAAAATAAATGACTAAAATAAAAACTTGTTAAAGTTGGATAACTAAAATGAATGTACAATAACATTGGAGTTAGCCAAAACAGCATGTTACTAAAATGAAAACATTATGTACCAATAGTGCCTTATTTTCAATTTTCTTTTTGGTGATCAAAATGAAAACTTATGAGAGTTAGATGACCATAAGTAATGTAACACCCCAAACCCGGCCCACAAGCCATGACCGGATCTGGTATGTCATGGAATAAAAGAAGTTTGAAAGGTTTGGATTAATAGTAGAAATTAAAAATTTTGTTAAGGGTATAAAACGGTGTTCGTTAAAACTCAAGTGGGTTGATTTGGTAAATCCAATTGAGTTGAAAATCCTTTCTTCCTTTAAAACCATTTGACCCCTTAAATTTTAGAACGATAGAGTGATCAATAGCTTAGAAAACTTCGTTACCCGATGGTAGCATTTTTGAAAACGCGTACAAGTACTTATTTTTTTTTTTAAAAAAAAAAAGTCACTTTTAACCGATTTGCATAACCGTTCGTAAGTTCATCAGTTATAAAGTAAAGTAAAAACAACTACCTAACCATCCAAAATAATAATAAGCGGCCATATTACAACCCAATCGAAGTGTAATGAATGATTAAACTTAGAACGGGGCAAAATAAAGTTTCAAGTCCACAAAACCAACATGGCCGCCTCGAGCTCTCCTCGGCCCCGCATCCGTGCTCTACTCACCTGCAAGATGATATGGGAAGGGGTGAGTCACCAAGACTCAGTGTATAAATCCCAACCCGGGAATAACACTCATACGCAAGATATTAGTATGACATGTAATTATGCAACCCAACCTAGCCATCCATGCTCCTTTTCTACCCCGTGTGGTACCAAACCACTGGTGGTGCCAAACCACTGGTGACCCGAAGTCACAATATCCGTCAATACGTGTGGTGCCAAACCACTGGTGACCCGAAGTCACAATCAAATGATGGGGCCAACCCATCGTGATACCAAATCACTGGCGTCGATCCCGTATCTCAAATGTGGGGCCAACCCACGGTGGTACTAAGCCACAGGGACGAGACGCTATGAGGTGCCAAACCTCTGGAGGTACCAAACCTCTGGTGACCGTAGTCACAATGTGTTACCAAAACACTGGTGTCCGTCGACACGATTATTACTCCCTCTCATCAATCCCACCATCATCATGCTCATATCACAAGTATCATGATTCCGTATATCATGCAATCGTATATAGCATAGCATTTTACAGCATATGATGGCATATACAACATATATCGTAAATCGAGTAATAGGGGACTTACCCGAAAACCAAGCTTATGCCCATTAGGCAAAGTTACCACATGAGAGGTTATTAATATCATCAAATAACAGTTTATACTAATAAAGTGTGTAAGAGCTTACACACCTAATTAATCGGAGGTCTAAAAGAAATCACGGATCTACGTGATATTATAAAAGTCCCGAACTTGTCCTCGTATAGCTCCTATTATTCGGCCATCAAGGGTTAGTATTTAGGGGTCTTGTCGATTAATTAACAAGTCCAAGGTTATTGGTCATAACATAACCCAAATAGGGCTCTAGGCCGAACCTGTATCAACACAAAGCAAGGTGATCGAAAACTCGAACTTCTGATTTCTTGGCCGATTTGCCTCCTAAAATCATAGTACAAAATTCGGTTATCACTCAAGAATACCAAGAATGGCCTTTGGCCGAAATTGTTAATTATTTCTAGGCTTACCGAAATCCCGAGTTATTGTTTGACTCGTGGAGATCCTCCGAAGAATCAAAATCCAAAGTACTCCTTGGTGTCCACTAGACTCGAAAGTTACCTATCAAGACACTCGCACATGATCGGCAAATTATTACCAAATCTTCAATTCAAATTTTTTTTTTTTGGCATCCAAAAGAGAAAGAAACCGCATACTAAAGAAGTACACTTACCAACCCTTGAAAATGGTAGCCCCGTCCTCGGTGGGTTCGGCCTAAGCTTTTAAAGGATGGAGAACAAGGGTTCGGCTATGACCATCGTAGCAAAAGAAAGGGGATTTGACAAAATGCAAAGACTAGGAGATTCGGCTAACAACAATGGTAGAAACAATGCTAGCCGAAATACTCTCTAGCTCCTCTCAAAAAGAAAAAGAAAATAGAGACTCAAGCCTAAGATCCCCTCCCCCTATTCGGTCAAGAACAAGTTAGTAAGGGGAGAAAGGAATTCATAAATTTTGGCTATGTAAAATCTGAAAAGGAAGGAAAGAATCCAAGTCCCTAAGGCATGCTACCCCATCGGCCATGCTTCAATGAAAATAAAATTTGAAACTTTTTGCCCAAAACATTCGGCCGGCCAAGCTCCTCTTGTTTTGTTCTTCTTTTGATAAAATTTCCATCCCCCAAAATAAACATTATTCCCCATCCATTTGAAATAGAGTGCAACATTATTAATTAATGTTCCCATCACCTATTTCTTCCCTCCAATAAAGAATTTTACCCATACTCCCAATAATAAAAACAAAGGAATTCTGCCCATGTTTCCCATAAAATAAAATAATAGCAGCCCCCCACATGCATTGCTTCATGCGACCCGGTGCCCATGCAGTCACCCATTTCACGCCTGTCAAAGGGGAAAAAAATAAAATAATAAAAATAACCCTCTAAGTTGCTGCTGGGTCTCGAACCCGCGTCCTGGAGGAGTCTCACCAACGCAGCGCCCTTAGCCGCTCGGCCACTGCGCATCTTATGACATAAGCACATCATAAATTTTATTTAAACACTTAAACCTTGGCTCCTTCCCGCATTAATTGCCAAAGGCAAAAAAATAAGCACACTCATGCGCCACCCTCGGGTCTCGAACGCGAGACCTGAGGCAGAATCCCCCTCGCCTCAGCCACTCGACTACTGAACGTTTCATGACATAGGCGCAGTAAAATTTTCATTTAAGCCTTCATTCTCTAGCTCCCTCTCGTATAAGCGCCAAGGCAAAAATATAATGCCTTTCGCTACAAATGTGACTCGAACGCGTGACCACTTGAAGCCCCCCCTTAGCTGCAAGCGTCCAAGCCACTCGGCCTGTTTTCAAATCATGTCAACAAACGCGTCGAAGATTCTTTTAAGGCCTTCCTCAACGTTAATACCCCTTTCAACAAAAAATAAAACTTATGTCGTGCCCTCGACTCGAACTCCAGACGTGCAGCACCATTCAACATTCTAGCGCCTCAACCATCCTACCAGCAGTTCCTTTGAGGCATGTTTCGCACCCCCAAAATTTTATTTAAAACCTTCTTTCTTAAAGCATGCAAAATAAAGAAATTATGAAATTACGAACTACCCCTAAATTAAGATGTTACAGTTCTACCCCCCTTAAAATAATTTCGTCCTCGAAATTACCTGGGTCAGAAAAGTTGGGGGTATTGCTGCCGCATCACATCCTCGGGCTCCTACGTCGCTTCTTCCACGCCATGATTCTGCCATAGGATCTTCACTAAAGGAACTGACTTCCTACGCAAAACTTTTACATCCCGATCTAGGATCTGCACAGGTTCCTCTTCCATCGTCAAATCTGGACTCACCTCAACTTCCTCAACTGCCAAGACGTGTGATGGATCAGAACGATAGCGTCTAAGCATGGAGACATGGAACACATCGTGAATCTGACTCAGTTCTGCTGGTAACTCGAGCTGATAAGCCACTAGTCCCACTCGTCTCAACACCTTAAACGGTCCAATGAACCTTGGACTTAATTTGCCCTTCTTCCCAAATCTTAACACTTTCTTCCATGGCGAGACCTTCAGAAAAACTTCGTCTCCTACGGCAAATTCTATGTCCCTCCGCTTGAGATCAGCATAAGATTTTTGCCTATCCGAGGCCTCTTTCAACCGAGCTTGGATCTTCTTCACCTTATCCTCAGTTTCTGCAACCAATTCCGGTCCTAACATCCGTCGTTCACCCAATTCTGTCCAGCAAGTAGGTGTACGACACCTCCTACCATACAACGCTTCATATGGTGCCATCTTAATGCTTGCCTGATAACTGTTGTTGTATGCGAACTCAGCTAATGGCAAAAATTCTTCCCAACTACCTCTGAAGTCCAAAACGCAGCCTCTTAACATGTCCTCCAAAATCTGAATAACTCTTTCCGACTGCCCGTCGGACTGTGGATGGAATGCTGTACTGAAATCCAACCGTGTACCCAAAGCCTGATGTAGTGCTCTCTAAAACCTCGACGTAAATCTGGGGTCTCTGTCTGAGATGATCGATACTGGCACGCCATGCAACCTCACTATCTCTGCCACATACAACTTAGCTAACTTCTGGAGCGAGTAATCCACTCTTACTGGAATGAAATGAGCCGACTTGGTCAGACGGTCCACAATCACCCAAATTGAGTCCTTCTTGCTGGGCGTGAGGGGTAGCCCACTGACGAAGTCCATAGTGATCCTCTCCCATTTCCACTGAGGAATCTTCACTGGTTGAAGTAACCCAGATGGCAACTGATGTTCAGCCTTTACCCGCTGACATGTGAGACACCTTCCCACGAATTCAGTTACCTCGCGCTTCAACCCTGGCCACCAGAACTGCTTTCGTAAATCTCCATACATCTTGCTACCTCCAGGATGCATAGCGTAAGGGCTGCTATGCGCATCCTGAAGAATTCTTTGCCTTAATTCCACATCGTTCGACATACAAGGCCGCCCTTGAAAACACATCACACCATCACCAGTCAAACTATACCCTTCCAAACCGCCATCTTGAACTTGCAATCTCTGCGCGCTCAAACTGTCATCCCCTAATTGCTTTTCTTTAATCTCCTCGATCCAGGTTGGCTTAACTTGCAACTCTGCCAAGAGACTTCCGTCGTCGTATAGACTAAGACGAGCAAACATCGCCCTTAAGTCTGTCACGACCTTTCGGCTCAACGCATCAGCCACCACGTTAGCCTTGCCTGGGTGGTACTCAATTGAACAGTCGTAGTCCTTCAACAGTTCAATCCATCGGCGCTGCCTCAAATTCAAGTCCTTCTGAGTCAAGAGATACCTCAGACTTTTGTGATCCGAGTAGACTATCGACTTTTCCCCATACAAGTAATGCCTCCATATTTTTAAAGCGAAGACCACTGCCGCTAACTCCAAGTCGTGAGTCGGATAGTTAACCTCATGCGGTCTTAGCTGACGGGATGCATAGGCCACTACCTTCCCTTCCTGCATCAACACACATCCCAAACCATTATGGGACGCATCACAATAAACCGTGAACAATTTCCCCGCCTCAGGCTGCACCAAAACGGGAGCTTCCGTCAGAATCTTTCTTAGCTTATCAAAGCTTTCTTGCTGTTCCTCTGACCAAACAAATGGGACTCCTTTCCTTAATAGCTTAGTTAACGGGGCTGCGATTAAGGAGAATCCTTCCACAAATCTTCGATAATACCCGGCCAGACCCAGAAAACTACGAATTTCCGCCACTGACCTAGGCGGTTTCCAATCCAATACCGCTTCAACCTTGCGAGGGTCCACTCTAATCCCTTCAGCTGACACCACGTGACCCAAGAAGGTCACCTCTCTAAGCCAAAATTCGCACTTACTGAATTTGGCATACAACTGCTCCTCCCTCAACACTTGTAGGACTATGCGCAAATGCCTATCATGCTCCTCCTCCGTCTTCGAGTATACCAATATGTCGTCTATAAACACCACGACAAATTGATCTAAGTATTGCTGAAACACCCTATTCATCAAGTCCATGAATGCTGCCGGTGCGTTGGTCAACCCAAACGGCATCACTAAGAACTCGTAATGCCCATACCGGGTACGAAATGCCGTCTTGTGCACATTAGCCTCCTTTACCTTAAGTTGATGATAGCCCGACCTAAGGTCTATCTTCGAGAATACCGATGCACCCTTCAGTTGATCAAACAGGTCATCAATCCGAGACAACGGATACTTGTTTTTGATCGTCAACTTGTTTAATTGACGGTAGTCGATACACATCCCCATTGACCCGTCTTTCTTCTTGACAAACAACACAGGTGCTCCCCACGGAGATATACTAGGTCGAATGAACCCTCTATCCAAGAGTTCCTGAATTTGGGCCTTCAGTTCCACCAACTCCTTTGGTGCCATTCGATAGGGTGCTATAGACACAGGTGCCGTCCCGGGCAACAAGTCTATACCGAACTCCACTTCCCGATCTGGAGGCAGACCCGGAAGTTCTTCAGGAAACACATCAGCGAATTCCCCTACAGTTCGTACCTTCTCAACTGCTGACTCCTTAGCCTCCAAGGCATAAATTTGAACCAACAATGCTTCACATCCTTTTCTGATCATTTTCTCGGCCTTCAAGGCAGACACTACATTGGATAGATAGTCTCTTCTGTTACCTATCATGACCACTTCATCACCCTCGGCCGTCTTTAGAATCATGCGCTTAGCAGCGCAATCCAACCTTGCCTGATACTTAACCAGCCAGTCCATTCCAAGAATTAGGTCGAACTCCCCAAACGGCAGTTCCATCAGATCAGCCACAAACACTACCCCTTGGAGTTCTAGGGGTATATCTCTATATAGCTTGTTCACCATCACAGAGTGTCCTAGAGGGCTAATTACAGTCATCTCGCTAGAAGCAGTCTCAAAATCCAAGTTCATAGCCTCTACCACACTACTGGCAATGTATGAATGCGTCGAACCCACATCAATTAATGCAACATAAGGGAGACCAAAAGCTAGGAACGTACCGGTGATGACGTCCGATGCGTCACCCTCCTCGCGACGCCTCGCTGCGTAGACTAAGCCAGGCTGCCTGGCTTCGGTGTTGCCTGCTCCTCTGCCCTGAATCCCACGACCTCGATTAGGACCATTGCCTCCTCTACCATTACCACGACCCCTCTGCGGTGGTCCCACATTCCTTGCTGGAGTACGGTTCTGACCCTCTGGCTGATTCCTTGCCAACTTCCGAGGATAATCCCTTACACGGTGATCCGGAGATCCACATTCAAAGCAACCCCTCTCACCGGTGTAACAACCTCCCCAATATGACTTTCCACAGCGATTACACTGAGCCGGTCTCTGGTTAGAAGCCATGGGCCTTCCAGCCTGATTCGGCCCACTCTGTCTGGCCCTCTTTTGTGCAGTATTTCCCGATCCAGACGACCCAAAACCTCTTTTCTGTTTGCTCCTATCATAGCTCTGTCTCACAGACTCCCGGACCCTTTCGGCTACCTTAGCCTTTTCTACCAGAACAGCAAACTCACGTACCTGTTGTGGAGCAATCAACAGCCTTAAGTCATCCCTAAGTCCGTCTTCAAAGCGGACACAATGATCGTGCTCAGTTGACACGACTCCCCGGGCATAGCGGCTCAGCCTCAGAAATTCTACCTCATACTCAGATACCGACTTATTTCCTTGTACCAGTCCCAGAAAGGTTTTCCTCTGAGTATCAGTGTAGCTGGTACCCACATACTTCTTCTGATAAGTAGCTTTGAAGTATTCCCAAGTAAGGTCGTCTGCTGTGGCGCCGTCTCGAACCGTGAGCCACCACTGGTATGACTCGTCTTTTAGAAGCGACACCGCTCCTTTCAGCTTCTCTTCATCTGTTAAGTCGAGATCGTCCATGATCCTCTCGGTTGATTCTAACCAATATTCGGCTGTACTGGGTGCGACACCTGACACACCCCGAAATACTTCAGCTCCATTGGATCAGAGCCGCTCAGATACAGATTTCCGAGCTCCTGTACCTCTATTGGTCTCAGCCATCATTTCTAGCACACGTAGCATAGCCTGCGATACCGACTCACCCCCCGCTGATCCTGAGGTCCATCACCAAAAGTTGGGGGTGACGGTGGGGGTGGTATCTCATTATCCGATCTTTGGCCCGACCTAACTGGTTCTGTCACGGCCATCCGGCCTCTACCGCGTCCCCGACGGCCGCGACCTCTAGAACTCATTTCTTATGGCGCAATCTGTCTTAAAAAGTTTTATGAGTTAGTCAATGTTCCACTAATTATTAGCAAAGAATCTTATGGGTGAAATCAAGAAGTTGTTCTTTCGATCAAACAAGGTTCAAGTCTTCTATTGTAATTCGAAGATACACATTTACTAATTCCATCACCCTTTTTGTCTATTTCCTAACCCGGGGGTATTTTCGTCATTTACCCTACAGGGGTATTTTGGTAATAAAACAAAGTAAGTTTAACAAATCAAGGGGAAATTTATAAATTTGCAAAACTTGGGGTCCGTTTTGAGAAATTGTCTTCCCAAATTGGTAGTGTTGCAAAAACTTTTTGAAAATCAGGGTCATTTTGGTAATTTGCAAATTAGGGGCAATTTTGTAATTTTCCAAAATCACGACATTTTTGATATTTTTCAATTTAGGGATCTTGGGTATAAGAAAATTTTGTTAAAATTTTGGGGTAGCTTAGATTTTAAAACTAGGGGTATTTTTTTTGAAATTTCAAAAATGTCCATAAATCAAGAAAATTTTGTAATATAAATCTCATAAGTTTGAGGGAAGTCTTAAAACTAGAGTTTTTATCAAAACGCGGCTAATTCCCTTTTGGGTTTTAATAATAGGGTTTAGCCCACGAACAAGTCCTCATGGTTAGGGTGTACCGAAGCTACGCACCAGGTAGGATTCCTGTGAAGAGGAGGTGAGTCGCTAAGACCACTTAAATACCAAGCTCTTCCGGATCCAATCCTAGACATGCGTACAAGGGTTACCACACCTTAACTCGGCGACTTAGTCATGGGTTTGTTTAATTAGGCAATTATAAATCTTATGCGATTGTTTGGGGTAAACTAGTCCTAGAGTTCATATACCTTTCATACTATCTACGTCCCATTTTCTACCCATTTACAGATAACCATTCATACATAGACTAAAAATACTTACAAGAGCGGATCGGTGCCGGAGACTCGACGCCATGTTGTTCAACCAAAATCATTTTTAACGGGGTTTTCAAAAGCCTATCTAGCAAGAACATTTTTAGGTCTTAGGCCCTCACAGCCGAGTTTTTGAACCTGGCTCTGATACCAAAATGTAACACCCCAAACCCGGCCCACAAGCCATGACCGGATCTGGTATGTCATGGAATAAAAGAAGTTTGAAAGGTTTGGATTAATAGTAGAAATTAAAAATTTTGTTAAGGGTATAAAACGGTGTTCGTTAAAACTCAAGTGGGTTGATTTGGTAAATCCAATTGAGTTGAAAATCCTTTCTTCCTTTAAAACCATTTGACCCTTTAAATTTTAGAACGATAGAGTGATCAATAGCTTAGAAAACTTCGTTACCCGATGGTAGCATTTTTGAAAACGCGTACAAGTACTTATTTTTTTTTTTTTAAAAAAAACGTCACTTTTAACCGATTTGCATAACCGTTCGTAAGTTCATCAGTTATAAAGTAAAGTAAAAACAACTACCTAACCATCCAAAATAATAATAAGCGGCCATATTACAACCCAATCGAAGTGTAGTGAATGATTAAACTTAGAACGGGGCAAAATAAAGTTTCAAGTCCACAAAACCAACATGGCCGCCTCGAGCTCTCCTCGGCCCCGCATCCGTGCTCTACTCACCTGCAAGATGATATGGGAAGGGGTGAGTCACCAAGACTCAGTGTATAAATCCCCAACCCGGGAATAACACTCATACGCAAGATATTAGTATGACATGTAATTATGCAACCCAACCTAGCCATCCATGCTCCTTTTCTACCCCGTGTGGTACCAAACCACTGGTGGTGCCAAACCACTGGTGACCCGAAGTCACAATATCCGTCAATACGTGTGGTGCCAAACCACTGGTGACCCGAAGTCACAATCAAATGATGGGGCCAACCCATCGTGATACCAAATCACTGGCGTCGATCCCGTATCTCAAATGTGGGGCCAACCCACGGTGGTACTAAGCCACAGGGACGAGACGCTATGAGGTGCCAAACCTCTGGAGGTACCAAACCTCTGGTGACCGTAGTCACAATGTGTTACCAAAACACTGGTGTCCGTCGACACGATTATTACTCCCTCTCATCAATCCCACCATCATCATGCTCATATCACAAGTATCATGATTCCGTATATCATGCAATCGTATATAGCATAGCATTTTACAGCATATGATGGCATATACAACATATATCGTAAATCGAGTAATAGGGGACTTACCCGAAAACCAAGCTTATGCCCATTAGGCAAAGTTACCACATGAGAGGTTATTAATATCATCAAATAACAGTTTATACTAATAAAGTGTGTAAGAGCTTACACACCTAATTAATCGGAGGTCTAAAAGAAATCACGGATCTACGTGATATTATAAAAGTCCCGAACTTGTCCTCGTATAGCTCCTATTATTCGGCCATCAAGGGTTAGTATTTAGGGGTCTTGTCGATTAATTAACAAGTCCAAGGTTATTGGTCATAACATAACCCAAATAGGGCTCTAGGCCGAACCTGTATCAACACAAAGCAAGGTGATCGAAAACTCGAACTTCTGATTTCTTGGCCGATTTGCCTCCTAAAATCATAGTACAAAATTCGGTTATCACTCAAGAATACCAAGAATGGCCTTTGGCCGAAATTCTTAATTATTTCTAGGCTTACCGAAATCCCGAGTTATTGTTTGACTCGTGGAGATCCTCCGAAGAATCAAAATCCAAAGTACTCCTTGGTGTCCACTAGACTCGAAAGTTACCTATCAAGACACTCGCACATGATCGGCAAATTATTACCAAATCTTCAATTCAAATTTTTTTTTTTGGCATCCAAAAGAGAAAGAAACCGCATACTAAAGAAGTACACTTACCAACCCTTGAAAATGGTAGCCCCGTCCTCGGTGGGTTCGGCCTAAGCTTTTAAAGGATGGAGAACAAGGGTTCGGCTATGACCATCGTAGCAAAAGAAAGGGGATTTGACAAAATGCAAAGACTAGGAGATTTGGCTAACAACAATGGTAGAAACAATGCTAGCCGAAATACTCTCTAGCTCCTCTCAAAAAGAAAAAGAAAATAGAGACTCAAGCCTAAGATCCCCTCCCCCTATTCGGTCAAGAACAAGTTAGTAAGGGGAGAAAGGAATTCATAAATTTTGGCTATGTAAAATCTGAAAAGGAAGGAAAGAATCCAAGTCCCTAAGGCATGCTACCCCATCGACCATGCTTCAATGAAAATAAAATTTGAAACTTTTTGCCCAAAACATTCGGCCGGCCAAGCTCCTCTTGTTTTGTTCTTCTTTTGATAAAATTTCCATCCCCCAAAATAAACATTATTCCCCATCCATTTGAAATAGAGTGCAACATTATTAATTAATGTTCCCATCACCTATTTCTTCCCTCCAATAAAGAATTTTACCCATACTCCCAATAATAAAAACAAAGGAATTCTGCCCATGTTTCCCATAAAATAAAATAATAGCAGCCCCCCCCACATGTATTGCTTCATGCGACCCGGTGCCCATGCAGTCACCCATTTCACGCCTGTCAAAGGGGAAAAAAATAAAATAATAAAAATAACCCTCTAAGTTGCTGCTGGGTCTCGAACCCGCGTCCTGGAGGAGTCTCACCACCGCAGCGCCCTTAGCCGCTCGGCCACTGCGCATCTTATGACATAAGCACATCATAAATTTTATTTAAACACTTAAACCTAGGCTCCTTCCCGCATTAATTGCCAAAGGCAAAAAAATAAGCACACTCATGCGCCACCCTCGGGTCTCGAACGCGAGACCTGAGGCAGAATCCCCCTCGCCTCAGCCACTCGACTACTGAACGTTTCATGACATAGGCGCAGTAAAATTTTCATTTAAGCCTTCATTCTCTAGCTCCCTCTCGTATAAGCGCCAAGGCAAAAATATAATGCCTTTCGCTACAAATGTGACTCGAACGCGTGACCACTTGAAGCCCCCCTTAGCTGCAAGCGTCCAAGCCACTCGGCCTGTTTTCAAATCATGTCAACAAACGCGTCGAAGATTCTTTTAAGGCCTTCCTCAACGTTAATACCCCTTTCAACAAAAAATAAAACTTATGTCGTGCCCTCGACTCGAACTCCAGACGTGCAGCACCATTCAACATTCTAGCGCCTCAACCATCCTACCAGCAGTTCCTTTGAGGCATGTTTCGCACCCCCAAAATTTTATTTAAAACCTTCTTTCTTAAAGCATGCAAAATAAAGAAATTATGAAATTACGAACTACCCCTAAATTAAGATGTTACAAGTAAAATTTACCCTATATTTTAAAAGTTATGGAATTAAAAGAAAAAGCCTCTACGGAGAAGAGATTGTATGAAACTATGATTCCACGTCATCCTTATCCCTTTCCAATAGAATAATGACAAATCAAAATTTTTCTCCTGATTTTTTGCATTTTTAGTTGGATTTGAATTTGTTTAGGAGGAAAAATCTGATTTTTCATTCTTCATTGTAAAGGGATAAGGATGATGTGGAATCAAAGTTTCATACAATCCCTTCTCCTACCCACGACCATAAAAAGCTAATCCAATTTATTATAGAAAAGTGCTCTATTTATCCATCAACATAACAAAGGCTTTAACCTCAGTATCAAACGAAAATTATGGCATGTTGACAATTAGTTCTGTCATAACTCAAGCACACCATATTTGAAGTGATTGCAAGCACTTAATATAATAAGGAAATCGGCCTCGAATAGTCCAAAGTGGCAAGCAAAAGATCGATAAAAGAATTAAGCATCCATCAAACTAGAGAGGACGATGAAAAAAACCATCCCTAAAATCACTTACAAAAGTAAGACTACATCTATAAGCAAGACTAAAAAACGTGCTACAAGAGAAAACAAAAACTTTTAAAAGTGAACGCTTATTAAACAATAGAAAACAAAAAATATATATATAAAACTTAAGACAACACAAGTCCAAACTTGTGAAATCATTTATTATTCTAAAACTCTCAAAATAGAAACAAATTAAGAAGCCGACAAAAAGTCACCCACTTTCCCAAAGAAACTATCAATAGCCAACGGAGTTTTAGCGGCAACATACACCGTCACCCATTCATCATAACTTATGAAGACAACAAAGATACAATATAGATCTGCAAACTGAAAAGAGAGAAGACATGTGCAGTAAATGAGGAGAAGGAAGAAAGAGATGGTTGATGGGAGGGAGAAAAAGGCGAGTGGTAGCCAACCCGAAGGTTGCATCGTCTCTAAAGAAAACAAAACAAAAAAAACAAACGGCTTAGAAAAAAAATCAATGAGTGAAACTTTAAATGTAACAAACCGATTTGAAATAACATATCTCATATATATATATATATTTGACACATTGTATAACATTTATTAATTAGTAAAACAAAAAATAGTGTAGGACTCATGAATAATACTAATAATTTTATTTAAATATAACTAAATATTAATTATAATTATTATAATATTTTAGGTTTTATATTTAGAATTTATAGTATAAGATTTAAGGTTTAGGGTCCATGATTCATATCAAGATTAAAGTTTGAGTTTAGAATTTACAATTTACAATTTATATTAAGTTTTGGATTTGAAATTTCGGATTTATATTTAAATAAAGTTATTAGTATTTATTTGTAAATACATAATTTTATTTCACTAATGATGATGTGCCGTGCTATTAATTATTGACGATATATGAAACTTATTTATTAAGAATGTATAAAAAATTAACCCATCTCAATATCACACAATGAAAAAAATTAGCTCAACAATGGTAATGTATACCTTGAATTTATTAAGAAATAAAAAATTAAATGTTTTTCGATTGAGTTTTAGTTCAGTTGGCATCGATATTCTTGCCAATATAAGAGAATATGGGTTTGAGTACGCTGAGATGCATTATCCTTTTATTTAAAGATTGGGGAGGGGCTATGAGTAGTTCTAAGCATTGTATAAAAAAAATAAAGACTAAAAATTGTGATACAACACTCATATGAAAGGGAGTAAATCAAAAAATAAAAAATAAACATTTTAGGTGTTGTTGGGATGGAACTATTCAAATCACACACCCTCTCGTGCTATAAGATCTCTTTTATGAAATATTTACTGCCCTACATGTGTTGAAACTATGATTGATCAAATCTCAACCAATGTGTGGGATTTTAAGAGAATATTTTATATATATGCCCTTTTAGCAACTTAATTTCACGTGATCTTCTACGTGATTTCATGGTTAAATTTAAAATCTTTGTTAATTATTAGTTTAATTAACTACTTGTATGCACGAAATCATGCTTACTAAGCTTTTACAGGATACATGTAATTGCACGATTTAAAATTAATGTTATGATATGCACGATAAATATTAATGAATGCCCTAAGTTATATATTTATATAGCCATCAAACCTAATAAAGTAAATGATAAGAGATTTTATATTAGCATCATAATTCAAGAATCAAGTCTTGTGTAACTTATTTTCCTGTTAAAAATATTATAATGTATGCTTATTTTGATTAAAAAATTTGGGGATACTAAGGTGTAATAAATTCCACGAACTTGCAATTTATAGAGCTATTTGTTACGAGGATAAGAAAATTTCAAATTATTTGTTACCTAGATAAGAGAAATTAAAGTGTATAAAATAGATGCATCCTTGAACAAAATATTAAAGAGTTCATTTTTACCACTTAACACCCCTGTCAAGCTGAGGGTGGAAAAAGCAATAACTGGAATGAGTCATTAGAGGCGAAGTGAGACATTTTTTTAGGGGGTCAAGATTAAATTATATAGTGTTATGAAAGTTAAAATATAATTTCATCATTGTATTGCCTTATATATTTATGGTTTTCAAAAAAACTAAATCAAAATTCTAGCATTTTTGGCAGCCAAACTATAATTTCACCATATATTAACCTAACATTCTATGAATTTGGGGGGTTTAAAGGATTTTTCATTTTAGGGGGGGCAGGGCCCTTCCTACCCCTCCCTTCACCCCTATGAGTCATAATGTTGGAAAAAGAGACATTTACCCGAGGGCTTAGTGAGAATGTTGACAATTTTATCATCATTGCAAATAAACTTAACTTGACTTGCCTTGCCTTGCCTTGCCTTGAAAGCACTTGGATTGAACTTGTTCTCCGATAAAATGAAAATCCAACTCAATATGCTTTGTTTTTAGCATGAAAAATCGGATTATAAGAAATATATATTGGACCAATAGTATCTTACCAAAAAAGTAGTTGGTTCTTACAAAAGAAAACCTAGTTTAAGTAACAAGGATTTGAGCTACATAATTTCTACCATTGCAGTAACAAGGATTTGATACTCTCGATAGATTATCAAGCAATGGTGTTCTACAAAAGGTTGAACTTGATCAAGACTTGAACTTATCATTGCCATTTTTGGACTGTTGTTCTTGGTCTCCCCCACCATTATTCTTGTTCTTAGGCTTGGAAGACTAGAATTTGTCTGGATTTTTCATGCCAAGCTCGACCAAAGACCCAGATGTGGTCATGGTTTTGTGAACGCCTCCAAACGTACTAACATCTAGAATGTGAATAAATATATGAATTTGAGGCGGTTTCTGCAAGTATACGAGTCAGGTTATAATATAGTTTTTACAACGAAGTAGGTGAGTACTCCGAGGATTGTACTCAAGAGAGGCGAGTACTAAATTAACTTTAACCTAAACGGAAATAGATCTAATTAGTACTTTAAATAAATTATATTACGATGAACATAAAAAATAGAGAAGCTAGATTTTATAATAAAATAAATAAAAGAACATAAATGCATGAACTTTGGAAAACTAAAATCTAAACTCAACCAAATCTAAGCATGGGTGATTAGCTCACGTCAGTGATCATAACTAATTCCCATTTCGGATTTCTACTTCAATCAACTAGTCGTTACCCTAATAGGATCTCTCGATCTTCCACTAAACTAACGAGTCAGCAAGAACTACTTATCTCTCGACCTCACAGTCTAGACCGGTTCTGGGGTAAAGGGTTCACGGATAGGACATACCAATTTTGGGTTAATTCCCACCTAATTGACTTCCTAGGGTCATCAATCCTATGGTAAGTTCTTCCTTTCCCAAATAGTTGATTCGTTTGGAAAACCCCACATAGCAATCAATTAATTACACTTCCACTTACTAATCCCCTATAAGAGGATTAATTCCTCATGAAATCCATAAACACAATAAACTTGATAAACAGAATAAACATAAAGAGCGACTCAAGAATAAGGTTTAAGAGAATCCTAATTATATTGATGAAAAAGAGTTGGTTGAATCCACAAATCAGATTCTCCATTGAACACAAACAAAACAAATGAAAATAAATTTAAAGCCTAAAAGAAACTGAAAACTAAATTACAAGGAAAATTCTAAATTAAGAAAGTTGTCCCTCAACAAGTGTCTAAAGAGCCTATTTATAGAGTTAGGGTTGACCGTTGTCTTTAGCCCTAGGTTGGCTGACGTTTTTGTGTTAATTTTCATTGTACAAACCAAAATGCCCTTAGCTCGTAATTCTTCTCGTACAGGGTGGGTGTCATGACATTGAATGTAGTATACTTTGGCCTCAGGTTCAACTTTAGGGGTGTGTCACGACATCCTCTAACTGTGTTGTGAAACCAAAGGCAGTATTTCCATTCTTGTATTCTGCTCCCTATGTTGCGACATTGGACTCCTCTGTTGCAACACGACGACCAGCTTTAAGCTCTTATGCCTTTGAATGGTGTCCTACACACTCGCTAAGTAGGTTAGCTCACCTTTAGGCCTCATTCGACCCCTAAGGTCATAAAATGACTCAATTTACACTTTTTATTGAATTAAAACTAAAATAGAAAAACTAACTAAAACACAATATAATTACTTTTATCCGAGCTCCTTAAGTATGAAAACTAGTTTAATTTGCTACATCAAATTATAGCAATCACTTTGGTAAGATCCTAGACAACCTCTCCTCTACAACTCTTGTTTGGCCTAAGGCTTTAATCCACCATGAAAAAGAAAAATGTAACACCCCTCGCTTGACCCGATTGCTAGATCCAAGCTGTGGAATGCTACATTCGTTATTAGAGCAACTATAGTTAGATTCATAATAAAATAATCATTTTACATTCATTCACACATCAATCATGATTTAAATACAACAATATCCCATTTCCTAGTCTCGATTGAGCTTACGAAAGCTCTTTTGACAACTCAAGCACGAAATAGAACCAATTTCCAAAGTTTTAAAAGTTCAAGGCCGACGTGACCTTAGGCTCGACGTCACGGCATGACTCACTGTCAGTTGACGTTGCGATGAGGAAAGTTGCTCGTCATGACGAAGACCTTATATTTGGTAAAAATGAACCAATTTGGTACATATTTCAATGCTTACAACCACAACCATTCAATATAATCACTAAGTATCAACTTCATTTGATACAAACATACCAAAAACATACCCAAACAAGTTCAACAATCAAATTCTACTTATTATCAAGACAAACAAAACTTATATACATGTGTGTGTGTGTATGTGTGTGTGTGTCAATTTAACTTAACAATTAATTCCATTAGAACATAATATCCAAACCAATCCATATGCATACCTAAAAATTACTATATCTAGATTTAAACCTTACCATAATATGTCAATTAAGTTGGTACATACAAATTCAAGTTGCCATCAAGTATTAAATACTTATCCATCATTTAAACTTCAACAATTCAATGCCAATTACCACACATTCATCAAGCCATTCCATACCAACTTTACTTATGTCAATTCACTTAAAACCATGTAATTTCATATGCCATAATATCTCAAGCATATACATCAAATGAACCATTCCAAACAAGCATCACCATAAGCAACATAACATACCAAGATTTGCAATTCACTTCAACTAATATACATCAAAATAACCTCGAGACACTTTAGATATATACATGCTACAACCCAATACTCAAAATGATCAAAAACTACCAAATCGATGATAGGATAGTGGAGCTTTGATTCGATTTGGCTTGACATATTCCATAAGGTAATGATCTACAAAGGAAAGGGGAAACAAACGGGGTAAGCATATAGAACGCTTAGTAAGTTCATAGGCATTAAACAAAAGCTTACCTTAAATTTCAATTAAGCACAACAAGTTACTAAGCTTAGCATAGTTGGCTAAACATGTCAAAACACACATTAATAAGCTGAGTTTAATATATAATCAAATCATATGATATCACAATCATATAACATGCCAATTCATGTCATTTCACAACAAATCTCAAAACTCATTTAATTAACAAATGAATCAACCACATACATATCAAGTCATGGTAACAATACATGGTTCAAGTTCAATTCAACATTTTTCCCAATGAACATCAAGATTATTATGTCTCATATCAATTTCTCATTTCATATAAATCGTTTCGCCCAATGAAACCTAGTAAACGAACTCAAATACACAGGTATCTATGTCACACCAGTTGCTCATCCGAGCTAAGTATATTCGTGTCGGGTTACTAGTCCAGGCTAAACCTTTATAATGACACATCTAATTGCTTGTCCAAGCTGAATATATATACATGTCAGGTTGCCCGTCCAAGCTAAAGCTTTAAAACGACATCAGGTTACTAGTCCAGGATAAAGTTGTGTCACATGTATCTTTGAGTCCGCAACAAATGTTGGATCTCGGTAACATCTGTAACCAATTCTGTACAAGTGCGCACAAAACCCTATTGACATGCCAGTCGTATCCTAATCTTAACTAAGTTCACATGGGTCTCTGTTTCAATTATAATCAACATTTTAAATTTAGTCCAATTCTCACTTTTTTCATCAATTCATAATTAAGCACATATATAATTACAAATCAAATAAACAACAAACTGTATAAACAAATACCATATTAACTTACCTGGTTAAAACAACAAGCAAATTGAATCTTCAAGAACTATCTGACAATTTTGGCTTTTCCTCGATTATCTCTGATTTGATTCAATTCTTGGTATAAACAATTATTTTAGACAATTCATCAATACCAAATATTTTTATATCATTCCATGATATGCATGAACCTATTTAATTCCATTTTTTGAATGCCTCTTAAGTTTTTCATTTTATTCAATTTAGTCCCTAGAACCGAAATAACTATATCTTTCAATTTTGAGCCTCGATTTTAAAACCAATTTTAGTTACACCTCTTAGAGACCTTTTACTATCTATTATTACTGAAATTTCACCTTAGTTTCATAATTTATTCATTTTAGTCATTATGTATCAGCCATATCAAAAGACTCAATAGAGGAAGATACATGCAATTGACCTTATTTTCATATTCCTCATACCATCCAAAGCATCCAAGCTTTGGCATATCGATCAATTTCGTCCACGATTGCATGTAGTGGAGGGGCCAACTTGAGAAACCTCCTCAACCATGTGCATTTCACTCGATTTTCCTCTAATTTGTTCTCTTTCTTAAACAGAATGGTATCTATCAATCGGCCATGCTCATACTTTGATTCATTTCTATTAGCTCTAATTACCGTCTACTCGTCAATTAGAAGGTCGATTTTAAAAGGACTCTTCTAGCACTATAGTCGCCTCCCCACATGAAAAATATGATTTATGCATTTTAGACTTCCATCTTTTCAACAAGACGAAAGGCAACTTGATATCATTATGAACTTTGTCACTGTAGATGCTATATATAAACTCACACTCTTCAAGCAATCTATAATGTCCATCACCTCCAAAATTTTAAGTTATGTCGAGCGCAAACAACTCGATCTTTCTGTTGTTAAAAACATCAAAATAATATTTAATTTCACAAAATCTTAAAAGAATTTTTGCAAATATTATAAAATTTAAAAAATTAAGTTGAAAATTTTACCATACCGATTGCATAGTTTGCTAAATGTTTATAAAAACCATAATGCAACCATTTTTCTCCAGGAAAAAACATAAAGTACAAATTAAAAAGTGTTTTTAAGAGAGTATGAGAAAACTTTTAGTGGAAAAGAAGAGAAATAGATGTGATATTTATAGGAGAGAGTCGATTTCCATTACTGTCCATTTCTTTGTATTAAATGGGTTTTTTGAGGAATAGAGAAATAAATTATCTAGTTTTTATGAAATCAACATCCATAACTGTAATTTATAGTTCTTCTTTCCATATTTGCAAGGCACGCACTTGTATGATAGATGTGACATAAAATAAAACTCAATATGATGTGAAAATATTCAAGTGTAAAATAGAAATGTTTAATTTTTGTTTATATTGTAAAAAAGAAAAAAGAAAAGTGTATGAATTGGTTTGGATAATGTTAGGGGGAGAGAAGAGATGAAGTTGGAATGGGAGGAGGAAGGAATGATCCAGGCATAGTTTTATGCCGTGTCTGTACCCGGAAGTAATAATTATATCCTACTTCTTCTCCCCCACCAATTTTATCTTCTTAAACAAATTTTCTCGAGATGTTAAAAACTAAAAAAAAAGAAACACTAGAAATAAAATATGTGTTATTGAAGTAATGTCAAAGGTCAAAGATTTGCATTACTGTCTCTGTCTCCCACACTCACACATTCTCTATTCCCTAAAGCACAACAAATTTACATTTCATTCCCCTGCCTTGGCCCAAAGCACTATGCACTCCCACTTGCCTCTGCTCCTACCATGGCTGTCCCACTTTTCTCTAAATTAATTCATTTTTATACTCTTATGTATTTGATGATTTAAGGTTTAGTGTATACTGTATCGGGTAAGTCCATTTGACTGGTCAATTGATTCCGGTTGATGTGGTGACATAGTATGGGTTAGTACACGTGGCGTAATTGATGATTTGATGATGTGGCAGTGACATCAACTTGAGGACCCTTTACCCAACAACTTCACAAGATTTCAGGGCTCTGATATATTGTGTGAAACTATTGATACGCTGACGCGGCGATTTGTTCATTCTCTTAAATCGCCTCTTATCATCGACTTACGATTCTGTATTTAATTATTGCATTATCCTTCTTGGAGACTAATAATTTCAGAATGAAGAAAATGTGAGTAATAACAATATGTACAGAAAATTGGTGTGACAAACAATATTAAAAGCTATGTTTTACCATAAATAGAATCAGATCCTATTAAATGGCATTCCATTATTCTGTTTTATGATTCCCATGAAGATATTTCTATATATACACACATAATTCAATTATTATAACAGGCAAAGCATGTACCATGATTCTAAAAATTGGCACTAGTTTTTATAGGAAGTAAAAGGTGAACAATGTGAGAAACATGTGAACTTGCAACAAAGTAAATTATATTATTTAACATTCATATAAACATTTAATGTAAGGAGAAGATAAGAAGATTTGGCAATAGAAATATTTCATGTTAACAGCGTCAATTAATAATGTTTAGTTGGAGTGGAACTTAGCCTACATTTGGACATATTGCGTGTACCCATACAGATATAATGTATTTTACCTAAAAAAAAAACATTCAAAAAAGCAGAGATAGTTTGGGATATGTTAGGTAGCGAATGGAAGGACAAATGGCTTTCAATCAAGTTGAAAGAAAAACCCTTGTCAAACTGATCTTATGAAAAAAGCAGTAAATGAAACAAACTTGCTTTTCAAGAGGGTTTGTATGATTTGTTTTTGTCAAAGGTTGTTAGAGATGGGTTTGAGAAAATAACATACACACTCTTTCTCTAACCATGTCTTTTTATATCATGGGTTGTTGTCCCCTTTCATCTTCCCATTTCATGTCAACTACAAAATGCTTGCCTCCTTCAATGTACTAACCCACAATTGTTGGCTTCAAGAGTATTCATAATTTTTTTTTATCACCCAATTATGAAAACTTCATTCAACTATTAGTAATTTTTTTTTGGTCACCCAATTATGAAAAACTACAAAATATCATTTAACTGTTTAATTTTGTCTTTTTCGGTCACCCAACTATCTTGAATTTTTGGGTGTTTCTATTTTTGCATTAGCTAGCTGGTGCTAAAAAAGACAAAATTGAATAATTGGGTGACTATTTTATGATTTTTCATAGTTGGGTGACCAAAAAAAAGTTTACTAATAGTTGTGTGACTACTAATGTAGTTTACCCAATAAATAAAGAAAAAAAGTCATAATGATAAACTTAGCTCCTGATGTTTATTATTTTTGTCATTTGGTCCTAATTTCTTTTATTGCTTTGACCAATTCAACCTTTAAATTTTAGTTAATTTGATGTTTTCTTAGACAAAAAAAAAGTTAATTGGACTGTTAAAATTTAAACGTAGCTAGCCCGCATGATAGTCTATATGTTTACTGTTTATGTATATACTTTTCAAATTTTTCATAATTTTAAAAAAAGTTAAAATTTTTGTTTTTTAAATTTTTATAAATTACACATTGGTTGTCATGCAAGTTGCCATATTAACGCTATTAGAATTTGAACAGTCTAGCAAGCTTTTCATCCAAAAAAAAATAACAATTTGATTAAATTTTGAAGGTTGGGAGCTAAAATGGTTCGAAAAAATTAGAGCCATAGTGATAGAAAAAGGTAAATGTTAAATGTTAAATTTATTGGGGTAAACTACACCATTAGTCACTAAACTATGAATAAGTTTTTGTTTTGGTCACTTAACTAAAAAAGTTACAATTTGGTCATTGAACTATTCAAAAGTTCTCATTTAAGTCGCTAAGCTATTGAAATTGATGCTATATGACTTTCTCTATTCGCACTACTTGCACTAATCAAAAGCTCTCTTTCCCTTTCTCTTTTATAGTTCATTTTTTTTCATTAAACAACTTTGGACATCAGGAATCTGTGAACCAAAATTCAAACAACTTTTTTCTCTGATCTCCGACAATGACCATTAGATCGACTTAGATCTAAGGTATGTTCTTCTACTCGTCAATAAGTATTGATCTACTGTACCAATAGTCAAATCGTCACTTGGAGCTTGCCGGGGAAACTTGAAAAAAAAACTTAACAACCCAATGACTTAAATAAAAACTTTTGAGTAGTTAAATGACTTAAATGAAAACTTTTCAATAGTTCAGTGATCAAATTGTAACTTTTTTTTAGTTAAGTGATCGAAATAAAAATTTTCCATAGCTTATAACTAATGGTATAGTTTACCCAATTTATTATTATGTCAATAAAAAAATATATAATTATATTTGAGTCATAGTAGGAAAATATTAGTCAACTTATCATACCAAGAGAAAAACTTGACATATATATTAGCCCTTTAATTTGGCCAAACTCCAAAGTCAAGAAAAAAAAAATAATTGAAGGCAAAATGAAGTAAGAAATGGAAAGTGATGGATGAAGATATTGTTTCACATTGTCCACCGTCTTTTAAGTATTTACTGTTTTATTGTAACCCTACCTATGACTTTCATGCGTCCTTCCAACACATACCCTCTTATATAATCTTATTTATACATTACAAATAACAAAAAGTCATAGTATGTTAATAATTAGTAAAAAAGTCTTACAAAATATTGGTGCAATTATATTAGTTATGGGTCTATTCCATCACCCGGCGTGCATTTTTGGTTAGGTCAACAAGTTTTTCCTCTTTCTTCAAGCTTACTAACTTATCTTTTTTTTTTTTTTAATTTGGGTAAATTACATTATTAGTCATAATTAAGTTTTTGTTTTGATTATTTAATTAAAAAAATTATAATTTAGTCATTAGCGTTTTCAAAAAAATTATCACTAAACTGTTAAGTGGCTAATGGTGACACTTTTTTAATCGGTATAATAATAATTTTAATATTTATATTTTGTATTTTTTGTCAATTTGGTCCTGATTCTATATAAAATGATAAAAATTAAAATTATTTTTAAAATTTTAAAAATTCTACAAAATATAAAAATACATTCAAAATAAAAATAAAAATAGATAAAGTGAGAGAAAAGGAAGGAAAATTGTTTTTCATTGTGTGAAAAGAAAAAGAATAAGAATAAGAACAAGAAATGGAATATAATTTATTTTTTATTATTTGGGTTTTGAAAAATAATTTAAATAAATTAAAATTTTGTATTTTTTGGTTAAAAAATGGAATCGAAGTGAATTTCACAAATCTATAATATCAATTCTGGAAGAATTTCTTCAACAACATAGAACTCAACTTATAAATATTACTAATTTGGCTCTATTTTGTTTTTAATGTGTTGTTAGATTTGAATGATCATTTTGGTTTTTATGTCTCAATATTGAACAATCTTGAGCTTTACTACATTATAATCTTGAATTTTCTTGTATGAACATTAGTCTTTAATTATATTTAAGTTTTATTCTAATGAGTATTATGTTAAGAGATTGAAATTGATCTATTTGTTTATTCATTTTCGTGATTTTATGGCAATGTTGAAGATTTGTTGTTATAATAACTTGAATTTTTATATAGAATTTTCTATTTCTTTAAATAATTTAAAGTTTTTATAATCTCTATATAGAATTAGGGTTAAATTGATTGAAAGTATAAAAGCTAAAGACTAAAATTATTATTATTATACAAACTAAAAAGTGCCACCATTAACCACTTAACAGTTGAGTTGCTAAAAAAAACAATTTCGAATGCATTAGTGAAAAAGTTGTTACTTTTTTAAATTAAATGACCAAAATAAAAAATATACGCACAATTGAGTGACTAATAATATAATTTACCCTTTAAATTATAATATTATTTAATATTTCTTATAATTAACTTTTGTTCACATGAAAATTGCAATAGAACAGTAAAATAATTAGAAACGAAATTACTTTAGCCTTGTTTATTAATTCATTGAAAATAGGTTTAATGTTTTAAACTTGTTTGATAATATATATATAAAATCATTAGTTAGAATTTTTCAATGAAAACTCATTGAAAAAGATAAGTAAACAAGGGTCATTTATCATTTAAGAAGACTATATTCAATGAATTTATACTTTAAAATTTTTTTTTTTTATTTTCAAAACAAAATTAATGGTAAAATATAAATTGAAAATTTTCAAAATCTAACAAACAATTTATTTATATTCAACATTTAATTTTTATAATTCAAGTACAATACTTGTCAAATTCAACATTAAAATCCATAACTCCATTTTTTTTATTTATCAAATACCAACTTAGTCTCCATTTTTATATATGCTTTTTTGTTTATAAAATTAAAACATTTCATTATTGATTAAGTGATTAGTTTTTTTTTTTTTTTGTTGTTGTTAAAGCCAAGTCATTAATCTATTTTTAAATTTTAATTGACATAAAGTCGAGATTCAAACCTTGATAAGCCCTTACCGGGTAAAAGTGCTAAAAAGGTCTATATATTAAGAGTCATATTGTAATTCGTCCCTTCTATTTAAAAAATAGGTAAATTAGTCTATATACATTAAATCAAGGACAAATTGGTCATTCTGTAAAAAATTTTATTCATTTTTATTATTAAAAAATTATCTTTATATGTCAACATAATATACACCTAACACGCCATGTGTTACTATCAAGTTATTTCATCAATTTTATCAATTTTTAATAGAAAGAGGCTAATTTAGTATTTTATCTAATATATAAAAATTAATTTACATACTTTTTAATAAAAAATATAATTTAATTTATAATACAAAAAACTTTATGATACTTTTATTGTGTTGCCCAAACTTATTATTATTAATAAAATAGGGCTATAAGAATACAAAGTCAAAGTCATAATAGAAATTTGTATAGTAAAAGTTGGGGCTCCTTCTATAAAGTATGTAATATTATAACAACATATGTAAGAAGCCGAGTTTTTGCAGCCGATTAGGTTCCTAGTAAAAATAACGTACGTGAAGGAACTGAACTCCCATTCGTACACGTGTCAAATTATAAAATATGCAGCCAGCTGGCTAGCCGGTCCCACTTAAATCCTTTAAACAAGAAAATAATAAGGAAAACGCGCCCCTCCCAATTATTTACCGTACGCATCTAACACACACACATAATTTGTTTCTCTTCTCTTCTCCATTTTCTTGTCTATTTATCTTTTCAAGAGATATTGACATATTGTCTCGCGAGAACTTCAAAGTAAACGCCGTTTTTTTCATCTGTTACTGGGAATTGGAATTTACAATTACTTGAAACCTAATTTAAAGGAAACTGGCTGCCGGTATTTTTTGAGACACCCGCGGTACAAGCGCGTTTGTACCGGTGATTTTACTGCGGGATTACCGGGAATTGCCTGTCAACCGTTTCTACCCGGTTGAACTGGTTCTTTTTCTCCATATCTATATCAAATTACGCTTTATCAATTGTATTTAAGCATATACATTGTCATTTGGAAAAAAAATCAGTAAATTAATTATGTATTTTAAGTGAAAATTTCGTGATATTTAACCAAATAAATTGGTTTTTTTATATATTAAATTGTGAATAGCAATTTTTAAATAAAAAGAATTAATATATATTTTTAAAAAATGATAAAATGGGATAATTGGGTACTTGGGATTTTAGAGTGAAGGGTAGTGATGAAAGTTAAGGATAGAACTTGAATTGGGTATTTTGGCATGTTTAACTGTGATAGAAAAAAAAAATGAAGCATATGGGAATATTCAAATTTCTTTGTCTTAAGGCAAGCAAAAAATAAAAACTAAAATAAAAATAATTGATAAATAAGAAAAGAGAAATTGACGTATATACCCTTAATTGTACCATTATTTTTTAAAGCTCAACCAACTTCAATCCTCCATCTATTTATACCCAACTCCTTCCTTCTTTTTCCCTCACACCTAAACCCAAACCAAAACTATAGACATCCATTTCATCTATCAAACACCCTCCTCTCTCTCTCTCTCTCTTTCTTGGCTCTTAAAAAAAAAGGCCTTTCTTCCCATTCAAAAAGTGCAAACAACAAATATCAGAATCATGCCTGAAGCACCTAAGAACACACTTAAACCTACTACAGATTACAACCTGGAACTGAAGAACAAGAAAACCCTTCAGTTCATTGAGGATGTGACTTCAAACGCTGATGAAGTTCAAAAGAAAGTCCTTGAAGAGATCCTTTCACGCAATGCTCATGTTGAGTACCTGCAAACACGTGGCCTTAATGGTCACACTGATAGAGAGACTTTCAAAAAAACCATGCCTGTCATCACCTATGAGGATATCCAACCTCATATTGACCGTATTGCCAATGGTGATACCTCTCCCATACTTTCTTCCAACCCCATTTCTGAGTTCTTGACAAGGTCAGCAAACTAAACAATCTTTTTTTCTTTTTATGCTTATGTTTTTTTAAAAGGTTTTTCCTGTTTTTGTTTCCTCTCCTCCTAGGCAGGCCATTTCAAACTTGACCTGTTTTACAAGCAAATCAGTGATAGCCTGCCTTGTAGATTTCATGTTTATTTTGGTTTTGGCTAAACGGATGGTCTTGGTTTCTTCTTTGCAGCTCTGGGACATCAGGTGGGGAGAGAAAGCTGATGCCAACAATTGAAGAGGAGTTAGGAAGGAGGTCACTGCTCTATAGCCTACTGATGCCTGTTATGAGCCAATTTGTCCCTGGTCTAGACAAAGGCAAAGGAATGTACTTTTTGTTTATAAAATCCGAGGCTAAGACACCTGGTGGCCTTGTGGCACGCCCTGTTCTCACTAGCTACTACAAAAGCACCCATTTCAAGGATAGGCCATATGACCCTTACACCAACTACACTAGCCCAAATGAAACCATCCTTTGTCCCGATTCTTACCAAAGCATGTACTCTCAAATGCTTTGTGGACTTTGCCAACACAAAGAGGTCCTCAGGGTGGGTGCTGTTTTTGCCTCTGGCTTCATCAGGGCCATCAAGTTCCTTGAAAAACATTGGCGTCTCCTTTGCAATGATATAAGAACAGGAACCATTGATTCCCAAATCACTGACCAATCTGTGAGAGAGGCTGTTATGAAAATCCTGAAACCTGATCCTAAACTTGCTGATTTCATTGAGGCCGAGTGCAGCAAAGATTCATGGCAAGGGATCATCACAAGGTTATGGCCTAATACAAAATATGTGGATGTGATTGTGACTGGGACCATGTCACAGTACATTCCCACTCTTGATTACTACAGCAATGGCCTCCCTCTCGTCTGCACTATGTATGCATCCAGTGAATGCTATTTTGGTGTCAACCTCAACCCTCTTTGCAAGCCAAGTGAAGTTTCCTACACTCTCGTTCCCACAATGGCCTACTTTGAATTCTTGCCGGTTCAAAGGAACAATGGCGTCACTAGTTCTATTTCTGTGCCCAAAACTCTCAATGAGAAAGAACAACAAGAATTGATTGACCTTGTTGATGTTAAACTTGGCCAAGAGTATGAGCTTGTTGTCACTACTTATTCAGGTACATCAAAGTAACATTTTTAAGAATGATTGTATAGTTTTAGAGACATCATGTTTATACTTTAAGAACTGTAGTATAACTTGTCTGTATCTGACTGTTGAAAATAATGCTTTTGCAGGACTTTATCGTTATAGAGTTGGTGATGTGCTAAGGGTAGCAGGGTTTAAAAACAACGCACCGCAATTCAATTTCATATGCAGGAAAAATGTAGTTTTGTGCATCGATTCAGATAAGACTGATGAGGTTGAACTTCAAAATGCTGTGAAGAATGCAGTGAATCATTTGCTGCCATTCGGTGCAACATTGGCTGAGTACACTAGTTATGCAGATACCACAACAATTCCAGGCCACTATGTGTTGTACTGGGAACTTAGTCTCAATCGTAACACCCCAATTCCTCCTTCAGTTTTTGAGGACTGTTGCTTAACCATTGAAGAGTCCCTCAACAGTGTATACCGCCAAGGGCGTGTATGTGACAAATCCATTGGACCTCTTGAGATCAAGGTTGTTGAACCAGGGACATTTGACAAGCTGATGGATTATGCCATTAGCTTAGGTGCATCAATTAACCAGTACAAGACTCCAAGATGTGTGAAATTTGCACCAATTGTTGAGCTGTTGAACTCAAGGGCTGTGTCTAGTTACTTCAGTCCAAAAAGCCCCAAATGGTTTCCTGGCCACAAGCAATGGAGCAACAATAATTAAGGGAAATGAATGGAGAGATGCTCTTAATTGGTAGCTTTCATGGAAGTTCACAACCACTGTGGGTGTTATCATCTTTGGGAAAAGTTAAATGAAGGCATTGTAGGTTAACCCCTCATGATTTTATGTTTATTTTCGCTTTGAACGTTTCTTGTAACTGTTGTTTGATATGCATAGGGACTTTTGATTTAGCCATGTACAAAAACAGTTCATGTTTCAAGGAAAGCTCTTCCCCCCCCTCCCCCCGCCAAAAAAAATAGTGAATTTCTCTTTGTTGTTTAGCTGTTTAATCTCTCCATAATCATCACATTTCATGGGAATTTGGTTCATAATTCCAGCCAGGAATCCTGCCCACTGAACTCTCATGGGCCATTTACTGAGACGGCAAACAAGAAAGACAAGTACCATAAACACCCATCATTTTCCGTAATTTTCAATAAAAAGCATACCAACTTTTTTCCACTGTGTTTATCCATTAACACTTGGTAAATTATAAACAACTTAATCTATTTTTTTTAATACATGTTCAAACTTCAAATGACCAATAAAACTACATACTGAAAAGGTCAAAGCTAATCTCCTGGAATCTAATATCAACGGAAAAAAAAAAGTAGAGTAGCTTAATTATAAATGAAAAACAATGATACCCTTTTTCAGTGCAGTAAAGCGAATCAAATCTCTGTCAAAAGATAATAGCCAGCTTTGGATGAAAGAGCTTATTACTATTAGCATCTGTTTACATGCACTAAACAACACTACTGCTCAAAATCCTTCATTTTCAAGAATAGAAGGGTTTTTGTATCAACCTCCAACTCCCTCCCACTCCCACACCTCCATTTTCAGTTTATTTATTTAAACATAAATAGGCATGATATTTTCGTATGAAGCCAAAGCTTTAAAGGTACATGCACATTTCAAAGAGGAAAATGACAAAAAATCAATAAAACAATGTCAATGTAAGCCACATGTGTGAGAGTGCTGCGCTTGGCACTTACAAATCTGTTTCAGGTCATAAAATTGGGCAGGAATTCATACAAAATGGTCAAGGAAAAACACAAAAGGCAACAACAACAACAACTGCTGATGAGACACCAACTTTTGTTTTAAAGTGGCAGGGATAGATAAGGTAGAATCAGAGGCTGTTCCCTTTGTTAGTACCATTGTCTGTGAAAACAAACAAAAGCAGTTTTGTTTTTCCAGAGAACAATTTCAGGATCCAGACAGGCAATTATAGCAGAGTATATAACCATAAAACAATTGCCAGGAATAATTTTATTCAGTTTTCAGATAAAAGAAACCATCTTTCTATAAAGAAATAAATAAAGCATTTGAGAGGGAATGAAAAGGAGATAAGACCCTTCCTTTCTTTTTTGTTTGTTGGTTTATTGTTTGTGGTGCAAGGCACTGTTGGTAAGTTAATGATTTCTTTACTGATTTTCCTTTTCAGCACCATTGCCCATTTGTTCTCCACTCCATAATCTTACTAATCTAGCATTTAATTTGCTTATGTTATGTCCATGTGAATGACTGACTGAACTATTTTGGGATTTTAAATGTGGATAGCATTAATTCTTCATTGTTGGCTATATATTTATTAAATGGGTATAATATAGTCATATGTAAGTTGTTTAAAAAGAAATTAAACTTTTTTAAATATGCCCTAAGAATACTTATTTTAAAAGCTGTATTGACAATGAATGAAACAATTTCTTTTTCTAACTTCCTTTGAAACTTGATTAAAATAAGGTCACGAAATAAATATAGCTCAACTGACTTTAATGTGTTTAAGATTGTTAAGTTTCCTTTTGGTCAGCAAAACCGTGCTTCCTAATTCAGTCACTTTCAACTTGAAATTATTGAGTTTCTTTCTTTCTTTTTATTTGAGAATTTTGAATATCTTGCATCACATCTAGATTGAATTCAGAGTGAGTCAAGTTGAATTTTTAAATAGAAATAAATTTAATCCAGTAATATTTTCTTTCTCCACAAAATCTAAGTTTGAAACTTTATTTAAGGAGCATCAAGATATTTACCACTCAACCCAACCGTCAAATATTCATTTCTAATACATATACAAAATAAGAATATATGTTCATATGGAAGGAGGAAAGGTAAGATTTAGGATTTCATATGGAAAAGGAGAGACCATTCTTTCATCCAAATAGATATCGGAACTTTGATTCAATAAAATGGTAAATATAAAGTTAAAAATCTGTTTTTATCTTGTACATGAATGTGCCTTGATTAGTTGAAATGGGCAATACCTAGCTAGGGAGCACATAGATGTGTTTCTCGGTTGAGCTTCAACTTATAAATAGATTCTTTTGTATTTAAATTTAGTAGTTTAAGCTTGATATTTTATTATTGGATAAGTTATCTAACTGGTCACCTAATTTTTAGAACACTTTCATTTTGATCACTCAAGAAAATACTTGCAATTTCGTCACCGTCATTAGAAAAAATAATCATTTTAGTCACCTAATCATGAACTCCATAACAGCAGTTGACTTAGCACGCCATATTATGTCCATACAAGAAATTGTTTTCCATGTAATTTAAAAAATACTGGCCGAAGGCAAATCAAAACGACATGCTTTTAGGTTTTTTAATCCTAAATTAGAGATTAACTTTTTGGTTACTTTCTAAAGTGTATCAAGTAAAAAATGCATTTATTTTACAAAAAATCTCAAAAAAAAAAAAAAAGAAATTGAAGTTAATGTTTTCATAGTGTTTAGAGTGGATGGAAGAAAATTGAGGAATCAATTTGGGGAAAAGTTGTTAAATTGATAGATTTGCGGTTGATTCTCACAAATTTGAGGTTATGGTTTGTTTAGAATACTTTATGATCAATATTGATAGGAGGAGGATACAATGAATGGGGAAATCAAGTGTGACATACATAATCTAACATGAAATTGTGCATTAAAATGCAAATGATAAAATATGTATGAAATATGTTTGTGAGTTGATAAAATCAATCTATTATGTTTGTAGATTTATAAAAATTGTTTGTGGGTTTATAAAATATGTATTAAATCAATTTCAATTGAAGGGTTATTAAATAATTATGAAAGGGTTAGAGTATATTGAATATGTATGTAATCAGACTGTTTTGGATTTTTGTTAAGTTACATATTAGTATTTTCGTGACATGTGAGATTTATGCTTTGTGATCTAACTATTGTTACATAATTGTCGTTGTTTGACTAACAATAGATAATTGAATTGATTTGCTATTTTCTGAGAAATTGACTTTGTTATGTCTTTTTTGAGAAATTTAGTATGGATTTGTACTCTTATATTGCTGTCAGGTAAAGTAATTTGTATATGCAGTGGTAGTTAGGTGTTGGAATAGAATAATGTTAATATTAAAGTAATGAATAGTTGTTGTATGATGTGAAATTGAAAACTAGTTGTTGGAGTATTAAAGTGTAATGTGTATGTGGAACTATTTGTTATTGTTGAGTGTTTGTTTTCAGTTGTTTAAAGTTAGTGTTGTGTGGATCAATGCTATAAAGTAAAAAGGTTTGGTCTTTTGTGGTCTTTTATATTGAATTGTTCATTGTTTAAAAATTTTAAATATGTTGAGTGTAACTTGTGGAATATGTGTGCAACCTTTCTTACTTTTTTTTTTCATGTTTTGTTTGGTAAAACCTACTACAAATTATGATAGCAAAGATGATTCAGAAGCTTTTGACCATGTACCTTTTGATGAAGAAGCTTTTGAGTTAGACTTTCAAGGTAGTGGATATGATGTAGGTGATTTTTAGGATAAAGTAATTAACGTGCTAATAAACCATAATTTACACATATTTTAACCCCATGCTTGGCTTATTTTTGGATGAATTTTCATTAGATTTGATGAATTCGATGCTCATAATCCTTTAATTTCATATTTTACACTCAGGAGAGCTTAGGGAGCCGAAAAGAACGAGAAATGGGCCAAAAAGGGACAAAATGGGCCTACTTCGAAAATCAACACGACCTGGACCAACGTATATGGGCAGATCACGCAGCCGTGTGTGACGAGCAGAATTGAGCACGGCCCAAGCCATCATGCACGGGCGTGTCCCTGCCGAACCCAGGTGTAATCCTATTCGGAAAAGGTTACTTGTGGGCTAAGAAAGGCGTTCCAAAGCCTATATAAACACCCTAAGGGTAACCTAAAAGGGAACACCGAGTAAAAGGCAGAAAATACTCGAAGACAGCCAACGGGAGCAGCTTAGGAGAAGGATCTCCATCAAGACTGAAGATCTCATATCAATTTCTCTTAAAGTTTTTGGGTTTTCTTATGTTTTGTTGTTTTCCTTATTTTAAGATGTTTCCCTCTATCAGTATGAACTAAACCTCTCAAATACCTGAGGGGATGAAACCTAAGACAGATCTTATTATTATTTGATTTATAAGATAAATACTTTTTCTTATTCTTACTTGTGGGTTCTTATTCTTGTTTTGATAATTCAGGTTATTGATTTAAGTCGAATGTGCTTATTCAGTGGAGCAAAAGTACCTGTTTAAGAATAGATCAACACAATTAAGCGGAATTGATCGTAACCTTAGATATAGGGCGACGAAAATCTGCCGGATTAGATTCAAATCTAATAAGGGAATCCATAGATCGAGTTAATGCGACAATAGCGGTTTTAATTAGAAAGAGATTTCAATTAATCAACCTAGAGTTAGTTGTTTTTAGTCTTGAAAGAGATATTAACATAAATCAGGGATTTCTACGGATTAAGTCAAGTGAATAAATCATATGGATCAAAAGTAATAAGTGAAATCTAGATGGATTCTTCCTTAGGTATTGCATTTATCATATAAGTTGTTTAAAAGTATTTTCCTAATTCATTCTTTGTCGTGCTTTCAATTATTTTAGTTTAAAAGAAATCACTCCAATTCTTAGGCTAGATAATAAAAAGATAGTAATTACTAGTACTCTTGGTCCTTGTGGATACGATATTACCGGTCTTACCATAACTATACTATAAACGATAGGTGCGCTTGCCTTTATTGTGATCATAGTTAGTTTTAGACACATCACCTGCATATAGGTTTGGGTATAGAAAATGACTTGTAGCAAAGGGATATACTCAAAAAGAAGGTATCGATTAGGAAGAAACCTTCTCTCCAGTTGCCAAGCTCAAGTTGATCTATATGCTCTTATCCATGGCGAGGCTCTCAATTACTAGATCTAATAAATGAATGCCAATACAGCATTTTTGAATTATTGTCTTGAAAAGAGCATCTATGTGACGCAACCCACTAAAAATATAGCTAAAGGAAACAAACATAAAGTTTACAAACTGCTTAGATCTATATATGGGCTTAAGCAAACATACTGCTCATGGAATAAAGATTTGATCAAACAACCAAAGCTTTTGGATTTGAGCAAAACGTTGATGTATTATTTTTTATAAATGTATTAAGGATGGAAAGGTGACATTTCTTGTTCTATATGTTGATGAAATTCTACTCATTGGGATGGTATAGAGACATTGTCATCATTTAAACTATGGTTAACCTAACAGTTTAGCATGAAGGACTTGGGATAAGCTAATTATGTTTTAGGCATTCGAATCCTAAGGGATCAAAAAAAACAAAGTGATAGCTTCATCACAAGTTTCATACATAGATAATATATTGGGATGTTTTCCAATGACCGATTCAAAGAAGGGAACTCAAATCTCATTGATGTGTCTTTAACTAACTATGATCACAATAAAGGCAAGCGCACCTATCGTTTAATAGTATAGTAATGGTAGGATCGGTAGTATCGTATCCACAAGGACCAAGAGTACTAGTAATTACTATCTTTCTATTATCTAGCCTAAGAATTGGAGTGATTTCTTTTAAACTAAAACTAATTAAAAGCACGACAGAGAATGAATTGAGAAAATACTTTTAAACAACTTTATGAGAGAGGCAATACCCAAGGAAGAATCCACCTAGACTTCACTTATTACTTCTGATTCATACTATTTATTCACATTACTTAATCCGTAGAAATCCCTGATTTATGTTAATATCTCTTTCAGGACTAAAAATAACTGACTCTAGGTTGATTAATTGAAATCTCTTTCTAATTAAAACCCCTATTGTCGCATTAACTCGATATATGGATTCCCTTATTAGATTTGACTCTAATCCGGCAGATTTATGTCGCTCTATTTCTAGGGTTGCAATCAACTTCGCTTAATTGTGTTGATCTACTCTTAAACAGGGACTTTTGATCCTCTGAATAAGCACATTCGATTTGAATCAATAACCTGAATTATCAAAACAATAATAAGAACTCACAATTAAGAATAAGAACAAGTATTTATCTTATAAATAAATAGTAATAAGATCCGTCTTAGGTTTCATCCCCTTAGGTATTTAAGGGATTTAGCTCATATTGATAGAGGAAAACATCTTAAAATAAGGAAAAATACAAAACATAAGAAAACCCAAAAACTTCAAGAGAAATTTATAGGAGATCTTCAGTCTTGATGGAGATCCTTCTTCCAAGCTACTCCGAATGGCTGTCTCCGAGTATTTTCTGCCTTCTACTTTGCGTCTCCCTTTAGGTCCTCCCCTCGGGTGTTTATATAGGCTTTGGAATGTCTTTCTTGGCCCACAAGTAGCCTTTTCCAAATAGAATTAGACTTGGTTTCGGCATGGACACGCCCATGTGACATGCTCGTGTTCAATAGCCTTAGGCCATGCTTAATTCTGCTTGTTACACACGGCCGTGTGGTCTACAACCTAGGCCATGCTTGATTTTGCTCGTTACACACGGCCGTGCGATCTTTTCATGTGCTATAGTCCAGGCCGTGTTGATTTCTGAGGTAGGCCCATTTTGTCTCTTTTTGGCCCGTTTATTGTTCTTTTCGACTCCCTAAGCTCTCCTGAGTGTAAAACATGAAATTAAAGGATTAAGAGCATCGAATTCATCAAATCTAATGAAAATTCATCCAAAAATAAGCCAAGCATGGGGTAAAAATATGTATAAATTATGGTTTATCACTCATTATTGGGAGTTCATTTTTCTTTAGAGGACTATCCTAAGAAAACAAAAGAAAAAGAATATATAAGAAAGATTCATTATGCTCAAAAGAAAAAGAATATACAAGAAAGATTCATTATGCTTCAGCAATAGGAAGTCTCATGTATGTTATATTGTGTATTCATTTAGTTATCTATTTCACAATAAGTTTGGTGAGTCGATATCAAGAAAATCTCAATCCAAAGTACTGGTAAGTAGTTAAGTATATACTCAAGTATTTATGGAGAACAAGGGATTATATGGTTATGTATTCTGAAGGAGATCTTACTCATATTGATTATACAAAATCTGACTTCTAAACATGTCAAGATTCGAGGAAACCAACATTGGGTTGTGTCTTTATCCTAAGCGATGGGTTCGTAATGTGAAGAAGTGTCAACTAGGGTTGCACTGTTGGTTCCACTATGGAGGCCGAATATGTGGCTGCTTTTGAGGCAAAAAGGGAAGCAACATGGCTTATGAAGTTCCTTACATATCTCAAAGTCATTCCTAGTATGGAAAAAATTATCACACTGTATTGTGATAACATTGCAGCAATAGCTAACACCAAAAAAAAACCAGAAACCACAAAAGGATATAACACAATGATAGAAAGTATCATATCATAAGTGTAACAACCCGATTTTAGCTAAATCAGAACAGTGGTTTCGGAACCACAAATCCGATGTCAAAAAATTATTTTTATATTATTTTGGTATTTACAACATGTTATTTGATATGTGTGAAAATTTTGTGAGCTAGTTTTATCATTTGAATGGTCAATTCGATAAAAAAGGCTAAATCGTGAAAAGCGAAAAACTTGAGTTCTAATAGTTAAAAGTATTAAATAGCTATGAAATTAAATTGTGGGAGTCCTTATGTTGAAATTAGACCATTGTTAAGGTTAGTGGACATTATTTCCATGGTTTATGTGATTTATTAATGTTTTAAACTAAGGTTAATTTGGTAAATTATTAAATAACCCAACTAAAGCAATGAAAAACAAATGGTTGTCTTCCTAATTATCATCATCTATTCAAAATCAACTAAAGAAACACCATATTTGAAGTTTGAATTTTCGGCTAGGGTTCATCCTTACATGTAAGTTCGTTTTTGATCCGTTTTCATCCTTACATGTAAGTTCGTTTTTGATCATTTTTTGAAACTGTTAAAAATTTTGAGAGTTTCCATTGTTGAATCTATGTGTTCTTTGATGTTTTATGTTGAAATATGAAAGCTTGATGATAGTTTTACATGTTTTGTTAAGTGATTTATGATGAAAATGCATAATAGGGATTAAATTGTGAAATGTGCAAATTGTATGGTTGAAATGTCAAATAAATGAAAGTTTTGGGCTACGAGGGACCTATATAAAATTCGGCCAAGCATAGGTTTTGTTGAATTGTGTGAATTTTGTGTAATTGTAAAATAGGGACTAAATTGATTAAATGTGAAAGTTAGGGGCTAATGTGTAAAAATACCCAAATGTGTATTTTTGGATTAAATTGAATGAGTAGATGAATAAATAAGTTAATTTTGAATTCATATAGATCAAGAAAGAAAGAATTTGGATTTAGATCGGGGGAAAAGCAAGGTTATCGAGTAATCGAATCGATCCATCAATTCCGAATACAAGGTAAGTTCGTATGTGATGATTACATTATAAATGTATGTTAAAACACTTTAATATTGCATAAATTGTTAAAACGAGATTATGGATAATGTATGAATTGTGAAAATGACTCTACGGATGCATTCGATGATAGAAACAAAAAGTGTGAAAGCCCGGTTGAACCTTAAGAGTAGTTTTGGATACTATTGACATGTCAGTAAATGATACGTTGAGTTGGCTTCGGGCCATGATATTTGCACTTCGGGTGCGTATTTTTCTGATTTGGCTTCGGGCCATGCATATCGGATGATTTGGCTTCGGGCCATGATAATAGTGCTTCGGATAAGTTACCTTAATTTGGCTACGGGCCATGGTATAGGTACTTATCGTACGAGACTCCTGAGTATCCGATTTCTATTCCAAATGGTTCAACAGGTAAACGAATGATGTGGTTGAGAAAGAGGTTAGTACGAGGCGATTCAGGTATGTGCAGAACCTATTCGAGTATTAAATAGTGAAAGTTCGATTAGTTGGTATTTGATCATGTTTTGAGACATGAGAAAGGTTTGTAGTTAAGGTGTTTATGGTTTTGTCATGTGCAATTGGTTGATTTTCTTTATTCGATGAATTAAGTTATTCACATACGAGCTTACTAAGCTATGAAAATTACTTCGTGTTATTTTCTATGTTTTATAGTGAATCAAGGGTAGCTCGGATCCGGGAGTCGTCGGGAACATCATCGCACTATCAAACATCTAAGTTGGCACTTTTGAATTATACATATATGGTATATGGCATGTGTAGGCTAGATGTGGTATTTTGGTTGTGATCATAGTCATAAGATTTGGCTTGTAAATGATGTTAATATTGATTTGTGTTTGGCTATTAGAAATAGCTTGTAAATGTATATGATTTGATTTGTATATATATATAGCCATGAGTGATGGCTTATTTTGGTTTGTTTTGGCAAGTATTTGGCTAAGTAAATGGTAGTGATTTGAGATTTGGAATAGATGAAATGAATTGTGCATTTGGTTGATGATTTTTGCTGCCTAATTGTATGATGAAATGGTACCATTTTGCCTTGTGTAAGTACATTGAAGTTGGGGTGGCAAATTGGCCTTGCAAATAGCCTATTTTTATCCACACGGGTAGAGACACAGGCGTGTGTCTCAACCGTGTGTAACACACGGTCGTGTTACATGGCCGTGTGTCCTCTAGGTATGAAATTGAGTTGAATTCAGTATGCTCAACACGGTCTCACACACGGGTGTGTGACTGGCCGTGTGGTATAAGTCAGTATACCCCCTAATTGGCACACGGCCTAGCACACGGGCATATGACTTGGTCGTGTTGCATTAGTCAGTATACCCTACAGGTTTGACACGACCTAGCATACAGCCTGGCATACGGGCGTGTGTGGCCATTTCTTAGGGCACACAGGCTAGACACACAGGCGTGTGGTTGGCCGTGTGACCCAAGTCAGTATGTATGCCCTGTTTCCACACGGCCTGAGACAAGGGTGTGTCTAAAGTCGTGTCAGGCACACGGCTTGTTCACACAGGCATGTGACCCTTGTATGTTTGAAATTTTCCTAAGTTTCCAAAATTTTCATTATGTTACCGGTTTAGTCCTGAACCACTTCTAAAGCATGTTTAAGGCCTCGTAGGCCCTTACAAGGGACAATGTGTTTGTGATTAAATGATATTTGAGTATGAATTCATAAAGGTACGAGTTATGTATGTTAAGTGTTGTGTATTGATTGGTAATACCTTGTAACCCTACTCTAGTGACGGATACGGGTTAGAGGCGTTACAATAAGAGAGACAGTAGTAGACAAAATAGTGGATATAGTCAAAATCACATCAAAGGACAACCTTGAGGATCTGTTAACCAAGACTTGGTGGCTAGGAGTTTTGAGAAATATGTAGAGGGTATAGGAATGCAAAATATGACTCATCTACTTCACTAGGACAAGTGGGTGGCTGTTGGGATCTAGTGCCCTTAGTGTAGTATTTTTGTCTATATGTCCTTGTATTTTTTAAAAAAATTGATTTAATAAAATATACATCAGTTTCATTAATATATTCGTATGTTGTCCTGAACGGTTTTGCATGCAAAGCAAAATGAAAGAAAATATTGGCTCATTGGTTATCTAACGTTTAACTAAAATTAAGTAGTATTACGTGGTCAAATCATAATACAAAAATATGGATTATATTAGTAGATAATCTAAACATGTCTTTAGTCTAATCGAGATTGAACAAATAAGTTGAAAGGCTAATATGTCGTCTATCATATCTAAAGAGGGATACCTTGTTTTGGGTATCAAAGTGATGACTACCAAAAGGTAAAGATATGGATGTGACTGATTGGATTAGTAGTACATTAAACATGACCCAAGTAGAATAGATTCTAGATTCATTTATGGATTTATTCACTTGTGACACTCATAGTGTGGCATACTTTAATCTTGAGTGGATGATGGACTACGTATGCACAATGTAATATCCTGAAATAGGGATTGCGCGTTTGGAGAATAACTCAAGTATTAGTGGGCCTCAAGAGTGGTTTTGATGTGTTTTTAGAGTTCCTAAAACTCTAGGATTGGAATAGGATATTTTGGAAAATTTTGGAAATTTGAGGGTTAAAAGAGGAAAATAGGCAAGGAGGCCTTAAGAATAAATTTTGGCATGTTGTAGCATATGAAATGCCCTGGTAAAGTGGTTTCCGTGTGCCACTTAAGGCTTGGGATTGGCGCCAAGCATGGTCAGGGGTTCGAGTAACGCTGGGCGCATGGGTTTTTATTTTTGCGTTGTATGGTATGATGGGCTAAGGAGGCTTTAAAAGAATTTAGAGAGCGAAAATGGACATGAAAGTCCAGTTAGTAAAGTGGCGCAGGTCGTGTTGGTAACTTCGGCCGAGAGGTCTCGAGTTCGAGTCCTGAAGGCAACGCTTGATTGCGTTTTGTTTTGTTCTTTTGCGACAAGCAAGGGACGCCTGCGAGTGAGGGCTTAAAACAAATTATTGACGCAACATTAGCATGAAATGAATGCTGGCCGAGTGGTTAAGGACTTTGCTGGAGAGCTACGACTAGGAGGACTCGTGTTCGAGTCCTGGGGGTCGCGCTTGAAACATTCTATTTTTGCTTTTAGCGCTAAAGCATAAAGAGCCAGTGAAGAAGGGTTTAAAAGATTTTCGACGCGTTTATTGGCATGAAACGCGCAATGGTCGAGTGGCAGAAGGTGAGGAGAAGCCCCCTCAGGTCTCGGGTTCGAGACTTTGGAGGCGCACCTGGGGGTTTGTTTTTCTTTTGGTTCGGCTGAGAGGCTGGTGCTGCATGGGGCATGCACGCATGCAGCATAAGAGTTGCTGCTTGTTTTTATTATTTATTTTATTATTTTTATTGAAGAATAATGGATTATTATTATATTATGTATAGGAAATGGTGAGGTATGGGTTATATTTTATTAGTTTATTTTATGATGGGAAATAGATTAAACAATGGAAATTGATGTTTGAAATTAGCAAAAGGGAGAGCATGACCGTGGGAAGCATGCTTTGAGAGTTGGCCGGCCTTGTGTTTGGGGAAAGCATGGCCGAACCTTTTGTTTTGTTTCCTTGACATTTTTGTCTTGGCCGAAAATGGGAGAGAGAGAGAGAGAGAGAGAGCAAGGTTGAGTTGCGGTTTGGAAGGAATAGCTAGGGAGCATTTTTTTTCGGCTAGCTCTTGTTCTTTCATCTCCTTCCCTTGTTGTTTCAAATCGAAATCCTCCTCCTATACTACCTTCGGTTTTATTTTGAAGCATGCTATTGTTGCTATGCCGAAACTCCTTTGCTATTCTTTCTCTTGATTGTCACTTTGACCGAATGCTCCTTGCCTTTTTGAGCATAGGCCGAATCCCCAAAAGAAGGTGTTGACGATTTTGAAGGTTGGTAAGTGCCTTTAGTTAGCATTCGATTCTTCTTTCCCTTTTTCGTGTGTCGAATCATGTTGTTAGGCCTTGAGTATGGCCGAATGTTCTTTAAGCCTTTCTATGTGTTCTTTTGGTGTTTAGTCGAGGGGAGGGAGCATTAAAGGAGCCTATTGGTTTCGGCTATACAAGGATATTGGTATCTACCAAAGCAAGCAAATCTTTTGGGACTTAGAAAAAAAAACTAGGTAAGCATTATGTACATTTCGGCCAAGGGCCTTTGTTCATGTATTAGCCGATTCTGACAATATTTTAGTAGGACTTTCGATACCTTTGGGAGCTAATCGACAGGAACAAGTGGTGTTCCAGGATCGTAATAAGCTAGGTAAATGACTCGTGGTATTTGGCCTAAGGCCATATTATTGGAATAATGTGATAGCCGATTTTAACACAAGGTTTATGTAGGGTTTTCGACTACTCAAAGATCTAGTATGAGTTCTCGGGTTTCAGTGAGGTAAGTGGCTAATAGCATTCGACCTTAGGCCATTTTTGGTGATTAAATGGCTAACCGTTTCTTTCATGATGGATTAGAGGCTAATCAACAGCAGTAGAACAAGTTCGGGATTTTAGTTGATATTAGATTCAATAGATCAGAATCTCGCTATAATCAAGTGCGTAGTTATCGCACTGTACTCTTGTTTGTTATATGTGTTAATTTATGTATATATATATATGTTGTGCATGTTAGCCGATATAAGGGCTAAGAGTGTGGATACCCGAGGTGGGTGATTGAATAATCAGGTTAGTGGTCATGGTATTAACCTTTCAGTGATTGCGATAATAAATGATTATTGATGCATGTATAAAAATGTGATGGCATGTGATGTATGTTTTGTTTCGAGTAATATGTTGCCATAGTATATATATATATATATATATATATATATAAGCATGGGTTGAGTTTCATAATTTCATATTCATGTGTATGGATTGTGTGGACATGGGCCAAGCCCATATGTGAGGACATGTGTATCTAACTATGCACTGAGTCTTGGTGACTCACCCCGATTTATATCAAACCTTTCAGGTGGCGCATAAAGCTTGGACCGGGTTTGGAGCGGGTACAAAGGTGGCCATGCAAAAGCGGATTTTCATGCAAAGGAATCTCTTGTTTAATGAACTAAGCATCTATATTTTCAGTATTTTGATTAAGTGTGTATAGTAAGAAGGCCCACTAAAGTATTTCAGTTCTTTTATTAAGTATCTTTATTATTATGCTCTATTATGGATGGACAATTTAAAATGCCTATTGCAAATGATTTTATTTCCTTGAATATGTATAACGAAGTTTTGAATCCGGTGTTTTCATAATAATGTAGTTTTTACTTAGAATATTTCAAGTTACGAAAATGTTTTATTAAACTCAATAAATTTTTATCGGCTTTACTCTTAAGTAAAGATATTTTTCGAACGTGTTCCGCAGTGGCATTCCAAATTCGGTCGGAATGAATGGGCCGGGTTTGGGGTGTTACATTTTGGTATCAGAGCCAGGTTCAAAACTCAACTTTGAGGTTTTGGGCCCGAAAGCAGTTTTCGAAAGTGGGCTTTTCAAAATGTGGACTTTTACTTTAGGCTTGTTCTGGCATGGCACCTGTACCTCCGACCCGAAGTCCACCTGGTAAGTACCTCTGACTATTGAGGTATGTTGAATATGTGAACTGTATGGGCATGATTGGGCTTGTAGATTAGAAAATTTGGGCTATCGAACCCTAAGACTAGTCTACTCAAAAACAAGTGCATAAGACTTAAGGACTGAAATAACCATAGAGGTGTAGTGAATGAATGTGTCCCTGCTTATGAACGTGTATGTGACTCTCTGAATTAGAATAGCGAACTTGAATTGAACCTATGTGTGATCGAAAGAACCACTTCTAAATACTTTATTCCATAAAATTGTTCGCGAATAATCAGTGGAACAAATTTCTAATGCATAAAACTTTCTAAGTCAGATTGCGCGATAAGAGATGAGTTCTAGATGACGTGGTCGAGGCAAAATGGCCGTATCAGAACCCGTTAGATCAGGTCAAGGGCCTGATAATGAGGTACCACCTCCACCACCAGCCTTTGATAATGAGCAGCAAGATCAGACGAGGGATAATGCTGTATCGCAGGCGGTGCTGCGAATTTTAGAGATGGTGGCTGGAGCGGGAGGAAATATGAGAGCTCGGAAATTTCTTCCCGAGCGACTTCAAGCCAATGGAGCGGAATTGTTCCGTGGTGTATCAGGTGTAGCACCCAGTACGGCTGAATATTGGTTGGAAGCAACCAAGCGAGTTATGGATGAGCTCGATCTGAGCCCTGAGGAAAAGTGAAAGGAATGGTGGCGCTACTTCGCGACGAGACGTATCAATGGTGGCTCACGGTTCGGGATAGTGTCACAACTGAGGACCTCACTTGGGAGTATGTCAAGATGGCATACCAGAAGAAATATGTCGATACTTACTACATTGATGCTCAGAGGAAGGCGTTTTTGGGACTGGTTCAACGGAACAAGTCCATGGCGAAACACGAGGCTGAATTCCTAAGGTTAAGCTGATATACTCGAGGAGTAGTGGCTACGGAACATGAACGATGTGTCCGGTTTAAGGACAGATTAAGGGACGGCCTGAGACTGTTGATAGCTCCTCAACAGGAACGGAAATTTGCTGTGTTAGTCGAAAAAGCTAAGGTAGCTGAAGGGATTAAGAACTCAATAAGATAAAATAGAGATAAGGATGGGAACCGGGATAGAAGAAATTTTGGATCGTCTAAATTATCCGAAGGTCTTCGGAAAAGACCGAGGGTTGAAAGTTTTGCTAGTGTGACTAAGCCAGCTATGGGAAATCGGGACCGTCCGTGTGCTCAGTGTGGAAAATATCATGTCGGCGAGTGTTGGAACCGGAATTGAGAATGTTTTAAGTGTAAGTCTATAAGGAGTTAAATATCGTTAATATTAGTTATAACCTTGAGTACATGCTGAATTATGGAATCCTAGTTATAAATATAGTGAAAGCCAAATGTGGATAGACATTCTATCATGAAATGTTATTGAATTTTTTAATTGAATTGATGAGTGCAAGTGATATGAATTATATATGGTTTATAATTTTGGTCAGCTTGTAATGTGATTCAGATAGTGATGATATCGTATTTCGGGCTTTCAGCCTAGCAGGCCTTGTGCCGGTGAATTGTATTTCAGGCTTTGATGCCTAGCAGGCTTAATGCCGGTGTATATTTCAGGCTTTGATGCCTAGCAGGCTTAATGCCGGTGTGTATTTCAGGCTTTGATGCCTAGCAGGCTTAATGCCGGTGTGTATTTCAGGCTTCGATGTCTAGCAGGCTTAATGCCGGTGATGTGTTATAATAGAGAATTCATGAATCACTTACAAGATGGAACATGTTTATTACCATAAGCTAAATGCTCGGGTAAGTACAAGTCTTTCATATTCGCAAGAAATAAGGTAAATTAGTATATTTCCATTTGAATTAAGTAAGATGTGATAGAGTTGAAGCTTCGGTAAGACTTTTAATATGTGCAATTGATCTTACCAGTGAGGTGTATGATTTATCTATAATGGAATTGAAGCTTGAATATGCTTATGGAGAAGTGGCAATATATGAAAATGCTAAATGTGAAAGAGGTTGGATATGTTTGCATATGTGTATAATTGGGTATATGTGATTGATATATGGTGAATTGAAATGTGCGGATGTTTGTTAGTAAGAAATTTCGAGGACGAAATTATTTTTAAGGGGGGTAGAATTGTAATATCCTGAAATAGGGATTGCGCGTTTGGAGAATAACTCAAGTATTAGTGGGCCTCAAGAGTGGTTTTGATCTGTTTTTAGAGTTCCTAAAACTCTAGGATTGAAATAGGATATTTTGGAAAATTTTGGAAATTTGAGAGTTAAAAGAGGAAAATAGGCAAGGAGGCCTTAAGAATAAATTTTGGCATGTTGTAGCATATGAAATGCCCTGGTAAAGTGGTTTCCGTGTGCCACTTAAGGCTTGGGATTGGCGCCAAGCATGGTCAGGGGTTCGAGTAACGCTGGGCGCATGGGTTTTTATTTTTGCGTTGTATGGTGTGATGGGCTAAGGAGGCTTTAAAAGAATTTAGAGAGCGAAAATGGACATGAAAGTCCAGTTAGTAAAGTGGCGCAGGTCGTGTTGGTAACTTCGGCCGAGAGGTCTCGAGTTCGAGTCCTGAAGGCAACGCTTGATTGCGTTTTGTTTTGTTCTTTTACGACAAGCAAGGGACGCCTGCGAGTGAGGGCTTAAAACAAATTATTGAAGCAACATTAGCATGAAATGAACGCTGGCCGAGTGGTTAAGGACTTTGCTGGAGAGCTACGACTAGGAGGACTCGTGTTCGAGTCCTGGGGGTCGCGCTTGAAACATTCTATTTTTGCTTTTAGCGCTAAAGCATAAAGAGCCAGTGAAGAAGGGTTTAAAAGATTTTCGACGCGTTTATTGGCATGAAACGCGCAATGGTCGAGTGGCAGAAGGTGAGGAGAAGCCCCCTCAGGTCTCGGGTTCGAGACTTTGGAGGCGCACCTGGGGGTTTGTTTTTCTTTTGGTTCAGCGTGAGAGGCTGGTGCTGCATGGGGCATGCACGCATGCAGCATAAGAGTTGCTGCTTGTTTTTATTATTTATTTTATTATTTTTATTGAAGAATGATGGATTATTATTATATTATGTATAGGAAATGGTGAGGTATGGGTTATATTTTATTAGTTTATTTTATGATGGGAAATAGATTAAACAACGGAAATTGATGTTTGAAATTAGCAAAAGGGAGAGCATGACCGTGGGAAGCATGCTTTGAGAGTTGGCCGGCCTTGTGTTTGGGGAAAGCATGGCCGAACCTTTTGTTTTGTTTCCTTGACATTTTTGTCTTGGCCGAAAATGAGAGAGAGAGAGAGAGAGCAAGGTTGAGTTGCGGTTTGGAAGGAATAGCTAGGGAGCATTTTTTTCGGCTAGCTCTTGTTCTTTCATCTCCTTCCCTTGTTGTTTCAAATTGAAATCCTCCTCCTATACTACCTTCGGTTTTATTTTGAAGCATGCTATTGTTGCTATGCCGAAACTCCTTTGCTATTCTTTCTCTTGATTGTCACTTTGACAGAATGCTCCTTGCCTTTTTGAGCATAGGCCGAATCCCCAAAAGAAGGTGTTGACGATTTCGAAGGTTGGTAAGTGCCTTTAGTTAGCATTCGATTCTTCTTTCCCTTTTTCGTGTGCCGAATCATGTTGTTAGGCCTTGAGTATGGCCGAATGTTCTTCAAGCCTTTCTATGTGTTCTTTTGGTGTTTAGTCGAAGGGAGGGAGCATTAAAGGAGCCTATTGGTTTCGGCTATACAAGGATATTGGTATCTACCAAAGCAAGCAAATCTTTTGGGACTTAGAAAAAAAAACTAGGTAAGCATTATGTACATTTCGGCCAAGTGCCTTTGTTCATGTATTAGCTGATTCTGACAATATTTTAGTAGGACTTTCGATACCTTTGGGAGCTAATCGACAGGAACAAGTGGTGTTCTGGGATCGTAATAAGCTAGGTAAATGACTCATGGTATTCGGCCTAAGGCCATATTATTGGAATAATGTGATAGTCGATTTTAACACAAGGTTTATGTAGGGTTTTCGACTACTCAAAGATCTAGTATGAGTTCTCGGGTTTCAGTGAGGTAAGTGGCTAATAGCATTCGACCTTAGGCCATTTTTGGTGATTAAATGGCTAACCGTTTCTTTCATGATGGATTAGAGGCTAATCAACAGCAGTAGAACAAGTTCGGGATTTTAGTTGATATTAGATTCGATAGATCAGAATCTCGCTATAATCAGGTGCGTAGTTATCGCACTGTACTCTTGTTTGTTATATGTGTTAATTTATGTATATATATATATATGTTGTGCATGTTAGCCGATATAAGGGCTAAGAGTGTGGATACCCGAGGTGGGTGATTGAATAATCAGGTTAGTGGTCATGGTATTAACCTTTCAGTGATTGCGATAATAAATGATTATTGATGCATGTATAAAAATGTGATGGCATGTGATGTATGTTTTGTTTCGAGTAATATGTTGCCATAGTATATATATATAAGCATGGGTTGAGTTTCATAATTTCATATTCATGTGTATAGATTGTGTGGACATGGGCCAAGCCCGTATGTGAGGACATGTGTATCTAACTATGCACTGAGTCTTGGTGACTCACCCCGATTTGTATCAAACCTTTCAGGTGGTGCATAAAGCTTGGACCGGGTTTGGAGCGGGTACAAAGGTGGCCATGCAAAAGCGGATTTTCATGCAAAGGAATCTCTTGTTTAATGAATTAAGCATCTATATTTTTAGTATTTTGATTAAGTGTGTATTGTAAGAAGGCCTACTAAAGTATTTCAGTTCTTTTATTAAGTATGTTTATTATTATGCTCTACTATGGATGGACAATTTAAAATGCCTATTGCAAATGATTTTATTTCCTTGAATATGTATAATGAAGTTTTGAATCCGGTGTTTTCATAATAATGTAGTTTTTACTTAGAATATTTCAAGTTACGAAAATGTTTTATTAAACTCAATAAATTTTTATCGGCTTTACTCTTAAGTAAAGATATTTTTCGAACGTGTTCCGCAGTGGCATTCCAAATTCGGTCGGAATGAATGGGCCGGGTTTGGGGTGTTACACACAATTTATATACTTTGGTGTAAATGAAAGCCTGAGTTCAAATAGATAAGGAACCTAAAGTTGGTATGTTGGGTATATGACTTCTACAGTATGTAGCATCATTCTACAATAGTGGATTTCATAGCCCAACAAAGGGTAAATGATATCCTCTCATCGGCATTACATGATAGTTGATAAGTAAAACATGGCCATCAGTCATTTGTCTTTGTGATAAATGATTAAATTATTATTTGATAGTACTTGACTTTTTATGGAAGAATATGTAATGGTTACCATGAGATAAAATAGGATTATATTGGGAGAACAAATTTATCCTAAAGAGATTAATGATATCCTATGAGGGTAACACACTTATGGCAAGGTCATTGGACGAATTAATAAGTGGCTTTCAAAACGGTATATGACAAGAGAGAGCTCAACCATGACACTTTAGTGGAATGAATTTGTCACATCTTAAAATCTGGGTTAGTAGAAATTGGGTTAATGAACCGAGAGTTGTCACGGCCGAATTTTTTTTAGTGATTGAGTAGTGGTGGAGCTGTCCTTGATGACCAGTGTTCGAATCCCTTCAGATGAGGGTCCCTTGAGCATTGTGTTAAAGATCGTTGACGTAATTCCTTTAGTTAAATGCCTTTGACTAAGAAACGGAATCACAAATTGGTTTATGCTGCTAGGTGTCGAGAGGATCGAGACGCATCTGGTGTCAATGAAGGTACTTTTACAATCCATTCTAATTGTACCTTTCATTGATTGAGAATTTGTTTTCCCTAAAAGTTTACTGTTAATAGTGTATCTGTGAAATTGAGAATTTGGGAATGAGGAAATTGTTAGTGATATTTCTATAGATATCCCTTCGGACAATCTGTGTAAGTAAATAGGAAATACATTGGTGATTTAAGGTGAACTATTATAACAACATTAGAAATAGAGTTGCACAGTGGAAGCTTGATGATTAGTTTAGAAAGAAGAGTTATGGATCTTGTGGATAAGTGAATTGACTTGACAATATGAATTTTAAGGACGAAATTCTTTTTAAGCATGGGAGAATTGTCACTTCCCAAAACCCAAGTTAGTAAAAATTGGGTTAATGAATCGAGAGTGGCCATGCCTGAATTTTTTTTAGTGATTGAGTAATGGTGGAGTTGTCCTTGATGATCAGTGTTCGAATCCCTTCCCTCTCATTATTTTTTGTATGGTACGATTTTTTTAATTAAGTGTTTAAGTGTTTAATAAAGTGGGCCAGTGGTTAAGTGTTTAATTAATATCCTATAGGTCTTAGGTTCAAGTCTTCTCATTACCATCTTTTTAATTAAATTTTTGTGAATTTTCTAAGTGCTAAATTCCCTTTTTCACTCACTTGTCCTCCTAACTTACCATTCTCTGTATCTTTTTCATATGAAGGGATTCAATGAACCTAAACATGTTTGACCATAATTCTTTTCATCCAATTTTCATCCTTTCCCTCTCATTATCGCACCACCCTATACTCCTCCCCGTTCTCTCTATTCTCTCTATTTTCTCTCTTTTGTTTAACCTTCAACCTCCCCTTTTTGCTCTCTTTTCTTTCTCCTCCACCATTTTTTAGCCTTGAAACACCATCACCACACCATTGATCCACCACCTTGCCACATTTCTCCTATCCTTTCTCTCCAACGCTGCACCTAGCGCCACCCTCCACCACCCTGGCAACCATTGCGCAACACCACCCATTTTTCTTATTTTCACTTTTCATTTCTTCTCTTTTAAGTGAATGCCCGAGATCCATATCTTTTTTTCTTTTTCCTCCATCGAACCACTGCCTCTATTACCAGAGCACTATTGTAGCACCACCACCGACAGTTGAGATTCTTCCTCTTTCATTCTTCATTTTTTTTCAACCTTCATTATTATTTTGTCATAAAAATTATGCACTATTTATTTTAAATTAATTCTTAATCCTAAACTATTTTTTTATACTTTTTTTCATAATAGTCCTCTTTAAATCCTCATTTCCCTCCGTTTCGTGATCAAGACAATTTATAGATCCGCTAGCTGAAGCATCACAGTTGTAGGTCTTACTTCACCTATCCCTAACATCTTGAAAATAGACTTAGGCATCAAGTTGATACTCGCTCCTAAGTCACACAAAGCTTTACCATAGTAAGATTCACCAATGTTACAGGGTATGGTAAAACTTCTTGGGTCTTTCAATTTCGGTGGTAGTTTGTTCTGCAGGAACGCACTGCACTCCTTTGTCAAGGCAATAGTCTCATACTCACTCAGTCGTTTCTTATTGGATAGTATATCCTTCATAAACTTCACATGATTCAGCATTTGTTCTAAAGCCTCCACCAACGGAATATTGATGTGTAACTGCTTCAGAACATCCAAAAACTTCTTGAATTGCACCTCCTGTTTCTGCTTGTGTTGCTGCAATCTTTGCTGATATGGAGGTGATGGAACTTTCGGTTGAACCGGACAACTTTTCTGAGTAGGTAAATCTGCATCCAAAGAAGATGTTAAAATATCTGAATTCACTAAGTCAGGGTTTACCTTGTCAGACTTTGCAGATTCTGATTCTTTTGGTGTAGGAATTTCAATAGCTGGTTGATTCTTCTCAACAGGCTTATCTTCGACATTAATCAACCGGGGTTCCAGAATTTTACCACTTCGCAGTGCCACTGCCTTGATATGTCCTTTACCCAAATTTCTTGGATTCTCAGTATGACTCGGCAAGGTTCCTTGCGGTCAATTACGTAGCTCCGTAGCTAACTAACCCATTTGGTTTTCAAAATTTTTCAGTGTTGCTACTTGGCTTGGGATCAAAGTGTCATTCTTTACCATGTACGCTTTCAACAAGTTCCCCAAACTATTTGATGCCTCAGCTTGAGGTGGTTTTGGAGCTTGCTGATTAAACCCTTGAGATTGGTTGGGTCTTTGCTGCAATAAGCTGTTGTTCGGTCCATTTCCTTGGTTGCTCCAAGAAAAGTTAGGATGATTATACCATGAAAGATTGTAGAAGTTGGACTGGGGTCATTGCCCACTCCTATTTTGATATTGGTTCCCCACATAGTACATTGACTTGGGATTTGATGGACAACTCTCAAAAGAATGACCTTTCCCATAGTACACACAGGAAACTACTTCAAACAGACTTGGTGGCTGAGCTACAAAATTATTAGCACTATTAGTGGTAAACTGTTTTAACATAGAGGAAATAGACGATACCTGAGCTGATAACGAAGTAAGGGCGTCAACTTCATGAACTCCGGCTACACATTTTCCTGAAGCTGTTCGATTTGTTGGCCATTGATAGTTATTACTCGTGATCCTCTTGATGATCTCATCAGCCTCATTATAAGACATAGACAAAATTGCACCATTCGCAGAAGCATCTACCATCAATCTTGTATGTACATTGAGACCATTATAGAATGTCTCCAACTGGATACAATGAGGAATCCTATGATGAGGACACTTATGAAGTAACTCCTTGAATCGCTCCCAAGCCTCATACAAAGACTCTTCATCCAATTGTTGGAAAGTTGTTATCTCGTTCCTCAACTTAGCGTTTTTGCTAGGTGGGAAATACTTAACCAAAAATCTCTCTGCTAATTCTTGCCATGTAGATGTGGAACTTGGTGGCAATGAATTGAGCCATGCTCGTGCTCAATCTCGTAACGAGTACGGAAACAACTTCAACCTCAATGCATCTTCAGTTACGCCAGCTATCTTGAATGAATCACTCACCTCCATAAATAATCGAAGGTGGAGACGTGGATCTTCTGTGGGCATACCACTAAATTGGCCTACCGTTTGTAGCATTTGAAACATCACTAGTTTCGATTCAAATTGGGTTGCCTCAATATCTGGCCTTCTAAATCCTGGATTTAACTAACTGGAAAGTGGCACAACATATTGTCTGATGCATCGATCCCTATCATCGGCAATGAGGATGGGATTTTGTACATGATCGACTTCATTACCTTGGTCTTGATTCTAATTTCCAAGGTCCATCTCGACTTGTCTTTGAGCTATTCGTTCACGTCTTCTTTGTCTGAAAGTTCACTCAATTTCAGGGTCTACAGGGAGTAAATGATAATTCGATCTATGCTCATAAACACCTGAAAAGAAATCACAAAAATTAAAAAGAATAAATTAGTAATGTTAGAAATGAATCAAATTGAAAATAAATAATTTCACGAAAGAAATGACTATGGCAAAAATTGACAATCCCTAGCAACGACACCAAAAACTTGTAACACGTAGGTTTATGCAAGTGTACACAGTCGTTATCAAGTAATAAGTATTTGTGCTAAGTCACTTAATTTGTAAAATTATATTAACAATTTGGTAAATAAAAACACAATATAGTTGAGAAGGGGTGATTAAAATATATTAAACTAAATGCAATGATCCCTAATGCAAATTATCCTAAGTATGCAAACTATATGAATGAAATAGATTTTAGTAAATTAAACACAATTTGCAACAACTAGGACAATTACTTTAATTGAACTCAATTTATTATCAACATGCTTAATAACATTCGGAAAAACATTCCATGGCAACTCGATCTTTCATGAGTTTGGAAACCACATTAGGTCCTTTTGGAATCCTTTTGTAACACCCCTTACTCGTATGCAAGCTGAAATAGGGTTTAAGGCATTACCTAGCTAATCTTGTTTAAACATCTCGAATCGGGTTATAAAATTTCGATTAAACCCAACCTTTGCTAAAACTCGGCCCACGAGACCCTATGCATACCTCCGAGAGGTATCAAAATCAATCCTGGAACTTTCATGAGCGTGGGAGACTTTTCCTCAAAACAGGGGCCACACGCCCGTTTTGGTTTGGGGACACGCCCGTGTGCCCCTAAGACATGCCCGTGTCTTCTGCCCGTGGTCGATCCTGACCAAAACACACGATCTAGACATGCTCGTGTCCCTGGTCTGTGTGACAAACCTTGTCATTTTGACTTATCCACAAGGCTTATACACACGTCCGTGTGCTTCCGCCGTGTAACGATTTAAATCCCAAGTGTAAGGTGCAGATTTCACACGGCCTGGGCATACGCCCATGTGCTAGCCGTGCCTTCCACAAGGTCTAGACACACGTCCGTGTGTCTACCCAGGTGGACATTTAGCAGGCTATATACCAAGCCCTTACCACCATACGTTACACTCGTACATATTCCAATTCAAAACAATACAACTCCTATCCCAATGGCACATCTAAGAACTCATTCCAACATAAAAGGTAATCAAAAAGTATCTCTAGGAGCTCAAAAATCAAGATATACAAAAGTACATATACTCCATTAAGCAATAGAACTTGCCAAGAATTTGCCTAACTCATAAGGCCATTTACAAAATGACTTTTACAACTTACCTAGCCAACACTTTGACTAACAATTACAACTTAACAAAATTCCCAAGTCCTATACATGCCATACTCAAAATAAGTCTAAATTGTTATACCAAAGTGACGTCGATAGTGTGATTCTCGAACTCCTACGTCCACGTTCCTCGAGTTATCTTGGCAATATTACAAGGAGAAAGGGCAATAAAAGGGGTAAGCATAAAGCTTAATAAGTTTGCATGGAATTAAATAGCAATACTGAGCTCATAGTATAATCCATCCATAGCATTAACTAACCGTGCACAAGTCATAGGCTTCTTGCCATACTTACTTACAATTGCCCTTATTTAATACATAACGTGCTAACATCGTAACCGTTTCTTCGTGACTCATTCACGAGTACCTGTATTCACTCACTCACATGACTTTAGTGCAATTCTCATTTCTACTTTTAACTCATCTACTTATCCCATTAATCATCCAGGATAGTCAAAGACGCATATTCATCATCATTCATGTAGGTACGAAGCCAATGCCACATCCTCAAGGTGGTCTTATATGGAGTCACTTCTAAATGCCAATGCCATATCCTGGATATGGTCTTATATGGACTTTCACATCAAGTATCGATGCCATATCCCAGATATGATCTTATATGATTATCATATTCATTACCGAAGCCATATACCGAATATGGTCTTATACGGGATCTCAACTTGATGCCGAGGCCATGTCCCGAACATGGTCTTATACTGGACCTTATCTGTTTCATATCTTGATGATAGCATTTTCATATTCAATATAGTCAACTAGGACCTCAACATCTCATTCAACATCAATTTAGTAGAGCATCATGCAACAATAGGATACCAAGCCTTCTCAATTATGCTAACATAGTTATTGCATTAATCACATACAAACTTACCTCAATTTCAAAATGAGTTAACTCGTCGGTTTAGTCCAAGACTTTGTTCTTTCCCCGATCGAGGCAGATTCTCGGTTCTTCTTACTCTATAATAGCAATTTAGCTCATTTTAATCACCACATTAATGAAAGCATTTCAATAATCATACTTAGGCAAAATTACTATTTTGCCCCTAGACTTTGGCAAAATGATCATTTTGCCCCTAGGCTCAGAAATTAATTCTAATCACATTTCTACCTTCAACAAGCCTAGGTGAACATTTAATACTCTTATAGCTATCATCAAAACTCAACATTTCACATAATTACTACAAATTTGTAACCTTTTCATTAAGGTCCAATTAGGTGTTTTCAAGACAACACCTTTCACAAAAGTTGTTCATCTAATAACTAAGACTCAATTTCTCCCATAAAAGTGCAGCAAATAACTAAGATAGCTCTCATGGCAAAACTCTAAACGTTTCACCATATTGCACAATAGTCCCCTCATTTGAAAGCTTAAGCTTTAGGGCCCCCAAAAGTACAACTATTTTCAATAAAAGATCACTAGAACACTTACTTGTGAAGAGATGAGTGTGCTAAAATTTTTGAAGCTTTCTAGCCTCTAATTGCTGCTAATTTTCAGTGGAAGAGTGAAAGAGAAAAAGATGATATCTTTTCTCTCCTTATTTTATTAATACTAGACAAATTAGTCCACCTACTACCGCCAACCTTGACCAACATTGACAAAATTGTCTCCCTTGCTAGTCTATGGCCGGCCAAGAAAATATTAGGGGTCTAATTGCCTATTAAATACATCCAATTGCAAATCTATGGTTATTTGGTACCTTTAGCCTATAGAATGGAACTTTCGTACTTTATGCGATTTAGTCATTTTTCGCGATTAAACATGAAATCGTTAAAATTAAGGCACCAAAATTTTCATGCACATTTACTATCATGATCCGACCCATAATATAACATGAAAATAAATTTCTCAAGTCTCGGATTAGTTATCCCGAGATAAATATTTCGACTAGCCCCTAAATCGGGCTGTTACACCTTTACTTAGTAAATGCGCATTTTACTGATCCTTATTTAGCATTCGTGTGAGGTAACATGGATGTGTCAAGTTTAAAAAATTTAATCACACAAATCTAAAAACTATGCGGATAACAGAGCTTGGTCAGAGTTGTTATGCAACCTACAACTTAATCGTGTCAGCATCTAAATTAGCATGCACATTTCAATTATGTGTCCATTAGCCATCGTCTGATCAGGATCGCTCAGCTAATTTAGGTGCATTTCAATCATGTATGAATGAAATACAGACTTAATGTTAATTGAAAACACGATCGATTGAGGCACAAATATTATAAGCATGAATCAAATAAATATTATTTAATCAAAGCAATCACCCTAGCTTAAATAAAATTAAGCTACCATTGTTGTAAACAAGAACAAAGAACACATAGAAAACATCTTTAGATTAAATTAAAGAAAAGAAAAACTAAACCTAATTCAGAGTGGCTATCACCCAAGACTCTGACTGACGAGGCTCTTTCGTTCCTTTGCTTTGCTCATTTGCTGATGGCTCTCCAAGGTGGCCGACCAAGGGTTCTTTAAGAGTCTTAATTGCTAAAATCTCTATGAATAGATTATGCTAGGCGTGGGGATGGAAAAGGCTAAGAGAGTTTGGAAAGAAGAGAGAATGATGAATGATGAAAATGCTTGAGGGATGATGAATGAAGGAATGAGAGAGTCTTATTTATAGGTGAGGAGAGGGGAATAGTTTGCTAAAAATAGTGGATGTTAACGTCTTCAAATCTCCTCAAATTGTGGCCAGCCATGCTTAGTGGCTTTTGACTTGATTTTTGCTTGATTTTTAAGCAATTTTGGATGCCATAGAACTCAGGACTGAGACTCAGTCAATCGTAAATCTTCGGGCATATCTCTAATTTCTTAAACACTGCAAGGACCTTGTGTAATTAAACCAAAGAATGGTTTAAATGGACAACCATTTGTAGCTGAATATTGGGTTGACTTGGTCTCCAATTTGGACGGTTTTGTAATCCAACAAAGCTATCAAACCTGTCCAGAATAAATCAACAAGTTAGAGGACCAAAGAATAAAATTTATCCAATTTAATTAATTAATTAAAACCCAAATTATTAATGAAATATTTTAAAATGAATTATCAAATATAATTTTATATTTTATTATTTAATTTAATCATGCATGGCCCACTTTATGTCTTAAAAAATATAATATATTCAAATTAATATAAAATAAGCCATTTATTGTATGAAAACTATATAATAAAGCATAAAATCACATTTTAATAATTTCTGTCCTAATTTCATATTTTCAAATATTTCATTAATTTATTAAACAATTACTTAGTTTTAACAACAGATTTAAGTAAAAAGGTAATAAATTACATAGGAAAAATCCTATATATTTTTCCATTTACAACATTTCTTTTTATTTTTGGGTTGTGGTTTATTTTTATAAACTTTAGAATTGTCATACATGCATGCAAAATTTATGACATTTCAAGTATTTTAAATTATAGAAAATTTTTTAAACTATTTACGATTTTACTTGGTTTTAAACAAAATTATAACTCGTAATTTTCTAAGTAGTTTTATGAAAGTCTGCTGCGAAAGATTTTTACCCAAAAATATTTTAATAAATAAATAAAGTGTAAACTCTTTATTTTTAAATAACTTAAAATGACATTACAATATAATGTCGCCCTTTCCTTTTAAATGATTATGTTTTTAAGTATTTCTTAAAGAAACAAAATCAATAAATATTCAAATTCTTTTAGTTTTCACAAAACAACTCAAACCTAGTTATTTTCAATAAGTAAATAATTTTGAGCGTTGTTAGTGTAACTTCTGAAATTCGGCTATAACGTCTAGGCTGAATTTGGGGTGTTACAGAATTCGTGACTAAATCATGTTGTAACTAATAGGCGAAAAGCCATAACTAAATTACAAATTATTCAAGCCCTAATTATATATGTCAAATCGACCCCGTTAGCTTGAGATAACCAGAAACAAATTACTTCTAAGATAATATGTAATGAATGAAAACTATAAAGTAAAAGAAATAGATGGACTACATAATCTATGCTAGAAAACTTTAATACCAATAATGGTAAACTTGAATAAATACTTGCTACTAGAAAAATGAGTTCAACAAAAGATGACATTAGATATGTCGAGAAGAAGAAAAAAAGATATGATAAATAGTCCAATAGTGTTTCTCAAAGCTATTGAAAATGATGATCAAGGTGAATGCTTCAAGAATCATTTTTTGATCCGTGCTTAAAAAAAAAGGTGATTGGAAACTAAAAAATTATAGGTTTTTTCAGCACTTTCTAACTAGCAAATTTTGCAAAATCTGAGCTCTTTTTAGCATATTTTTTAAATTTTATTAGAAAATATCTAAATGATACAAATATATATCTTTAATTATTTTTATGCTTAACTTACAAAATTTTCAATTTTTAGCAGTTTTATGCAACGAAAGAAAAAATTAGTTTCGGAGACACCTTGAGAAGATCAAATTGCTGAAGCATTCTTTCAAGGCATTTGTCATAAAAGAGAGAGTTGATATTTAGAAAACCATGGATGCCCAAATTAGTATTCTTGGACAATCTAAAAAAATTCATTTGACCTAATTAAGAATTGAGTTGATGGAATTTACAGTCTGTTGTAGGCCCGAAGTGTCTAATTAAAGGGGAAAGAATTACCAGCCCAAGAGCAGCCTAAAACCATCCAAACACTTCCCAAATCAGCATCCAAATCTGATTAAAAAAAAGTATAAAACAGTCCCTAATCTTCTCCGTAAAGTCGTTCCAACCTCTCCACTTTTCAAGGCTTCCATTTTCAAGCACCTAATTATTTTTAGCAAAATCATTCAAACCCCTCATCCTACAATCAAGGTTGGCCATGGGAAGAGAAAATCAATGCTCTCCCATGCTATTTTTAGCCGTCCCATGCTATTATAAATAGCCACCCTCATTGCCTTTCAAAAGGAAGCAATTCACTCACCTCTCATCCATTTCTCTCATTTTCTCTATCATTCTTTTCCCTTCCTATTTTCGGTTGTTTCCCTCTTGAAAAAGAGAGGTTTGCAAGTCCCTGGAGTAGTAGCATTCAACATCTTGGAGGTCTTTGATCGACAGAACAAAGTAGAAGGAAGAAAGGGGACACACTTCTAAACTTTTTTTCTTTATTCTTTTTAATTTGTTTTGAGAATATGAATATGTTTGCTAATTGTTTTGATGCTTTCAATTTAATTAAAATGACTTAAATTATGTTTGTGTTAGATTGACCACATTCTATCTGCTTAAATTATTAAAATTATGTTTTGATGTTATAAGCTTTGGTTAATTGTTCATTTAGATAAAAACACGTTTATATTATTCTTGCATTATAATTGTGAAAATAAAAATGAATTAATTATTTAATCGGATTGAAATTACAATTAATTGACACACTATCTAAATGGTGTATGTTTAATCTTTTTAGGATAAATTAGATTAAATGAGTGACAGTATTGACAGATATTATTACCTTGCATAACCTAAAGTTTGACGTGATTAAATTTGTTTCAGTATAGAAATATATTATTACTTCACTATCTCTTATGTCTTCTTATGAAAATTATTTAATTAATTTAACATAGACATATGTTAGAGAGGTTTATAATTTAATATGTAGGACTGCATCGATTAACAAAGAACCAAGTTGCCATGGAATTATCCATAACATCATGGACATTGTTTTAATAATTCTAAGTTGAAGAAGAATGTTAATCTAACATAATTATGTCATATTGATTAAACTCTTTAAAATCTTGCATTTACCTTGTGTTACAATTTAGTTTAATTTGTTTCTTAGTTTTAGTTTAGATAATAGCTCATTCCCTTTAAAATATTTTTTCATCACCAAATTGCTAAAATCTTTATTTCACAGAAGTTTTTCCTATACAGTCCCTATAGAAATGATACTCGATTCGCATCACTTTATTACTTGTCACGACTGTGTACACTTGCACATTTTCATTATTCCAATAATCTCTAATCATCAAGTTATTTTTTCATTATTATGGACCTCTTGGTCTTGTCAAACTTAAATGCTTTAAAATGTTGAGAAATAAAAGGTGGAAGCAAGAAGTGGCGAAACCAGTGCTAACTGCTCCTAACACTCAAAAAAATTGTTGAGCTATGATATTTGTTGATATTTTGGACTTGTGCAATCCCTTATATGATATCCAAACCTGTTATAGGAACATATCTTGAAGATTGGTTTGGATTGGATCAAACAAATAAACTTCTATAGTTTGAGGAGATTGGATTGGATCGGATCAGGTAACTTGGTAACATATCTTGGAGATTTGAAGACTTACCCTAATCATATTGAAGGTATTATTCATGTGATTATCTTGCTATTTTGATGGAAAGATTTATTATAGTTGATCTTTATTATTTAGAACTTGTTTTCAAAGTGCATTTGTAAGTAATCAAGTGAGCCACTTGTTTTTTTGTCCTATGTTTTCAAGGGACAACTTAAAAGAGAGTGAGTTAGATCTTAGGTACAAAAGTGAGGTTGCTAACCTGGAAAGTGTTAGTGCTTTTAGTAACTTTTTTACAAAGTGTTAAGATAGTGAGTTATCGCTCTAGAACAAGGCCTCGCAAATGTAAGGAAACCAAATTTCGTAAACATATTGAGTGCACATTGTTTTTCTAGTGCATTCTTCACTAGTGCCTAAAGCAATTGACACTGCTCGTAGCATTGCTCAATTTCTGCTTCCAATTATTGATTTTGGAACTAAAAACAAAGACTATAATTTTTCATAGTTGGTGATGATAATTCTAAGCCAGAGTTTCATCTTGAAATTACTATAATTTTTGCTTACCTTGCATGAAGGAATATAATTAAAAGTATTTTTGGTTAAAAATTCCAATAGGGAGAATGCTAGTGCTACTAGTTGCCACTTACTTTGCAATTAGCATAACGCAACTTGCCTATTTTGTTAGCATGTTTTAACTCAATTACTTTCAATATTTTCGTGTTTCATTTTAATGATATTAAGTAGGAATTTTCAAGATTATGATTGATGAAGAGATTTAGTTAAGCAATGCTATTTCAAAGGACTCCTAGTATGATCTACTTACCTTATTTTAAAATATATCGCAATTGAAGAAGTTAAAGTGAAGAAGATAACTTTTAATTCATGCTTTAATAAAGTGTAACATCTTAATTTAGGGGTAGTTCGTAATTTCATAATTTCTTTATTTTGCATGCTTTAAGAAAGAAGGTTTTAAATAAAATTTTGGGGGTGCGAAACATGCCTCAAAGGAACTGCTGGTAGGATGGTTGAGGCGCTAGAATGTTGAATGGTGCTGCACGTCTGAGGTTCGAGTCGAGGGCACGGCATAAATTTTATTTTTTTGTGGAAAGGGGTATTAACATTGAGGAAGGCCTTAAAAGAATCTTCGACGCGTTTGTTTCCATGAAATGAACGTAGGCCGAATGGCTAGGACGCAGGAAGCTAAGGGGGAGGGCTTCAAGTGGTTGCGTGTTCGAATCCTAGGGGTAGCACATGCGCAGTTTTTCTTTTTAGTATTGTGAGCGGAAGAGTGATTAAAAGAAAGCTGTGATGAGTGCATGTCACAAGTAATGCCGTGGCATAGTGGTCAGGGGCATAGTGGTTCGTGGCAGCTCGAGGTCGCGCGTTCGAGCACCGTCGGGGACGCGCGAGCTTTTCTATTTTTGCTTAGCGTTGTGGCAAAGGGAAAACTCAGGGAGGAAGGTTTAAATAAAATTCGCGACGTGTTCTTGACATGAAAGTCAATTGGCCGAGTGGCTGGGGCGCAATATTGCTCCAGGTCTAGGGTTCGAAACCCCTGGGCAACAGTGGGGCGTTTTGTTTTTGGCTTCCGGCATTAAGTGCGTCGGGGAGCCAAGTCTTGGAAGCTTAAAGAGAATTTTCGACGCTATCATAACAGATATAGCGCAGTAGCAGAATGGTCAGAGGCGTGGGCAATCTCTCCCAGGTCCCAGGTTCGAGACCTGGCAGCAGCATGAAGGAAATTGAATTTTATTTTTCTGTTTTGGCCGGCAGAACGCAAGTGGCCTGCGCATGGGGCATGCATGCACGCGTGAAAATAGGCTGGAGGGCTGCTTGTCCTTCTTGTTCCTTGCTTTTATCATTTATTATTATATTATAACTTATTATTACCTTGTAGTTATAAGATGGATGGGCTAAATTTTTTTATTATTATTTTATTTTATTAATATTGGAGCATGAGAGGCTATTAAACAATGAATTTGCATGTTCCAATGGTGATGGGCATTTGCCTTAAAACATGAAAAGATGGCCGGCCATAAGCATGGCCAAAGTTTAATTTCCCCCCCCACCTCAAGCATGGCCGAATGAAATAGGGTCAGAAAATTAGAAATTTTGCTTTCCTTCCTTGCATGGTGTTGGCCGAATCTCCCCTAACTGTTTTGCCTTCCTTTCTTTTTAAATTTTTCTTGGCCAAATGAAGCTCACTTTAAGGATCTCTACAAGCGGCTAAGGAGCTAGCTAAGGAGGTACCGAAATGTTGGCCGAATGCTTTGCTTGTTAGCCATTCCCTTGCGTTTTCTTGAAACCTTAGTAAGTATCGAAGTAAAGGGGTGTTTTTGGATGGTGGCCAAATCTGTTGGTAAGTGCTACCTCTTCTTTTTTTTTTTTGGATGGATGTGTGTAGTGATCAAAACTCATTTCCATTCCTTTTTCCTTCCTAGATGGGATAAAAATCCATTATTAAAGACTTTATTATTCTTTGAAGGGAGCCGAAACCTTTAAACATCCTTCGGGGCCGGACCGAATACGCTCTCAAGACGCTAAGAGTTTTGCTCCTTTGCGCATAGTAACCGTAAGGAGCATTGAAGGAATGGTTTCCCGAGACTTGGTTTGTTTTGGAAAGGTATATATATATATATATATATATATATTTCAGCCAGAGGCCACTTTGGGAGCCTAAGTGTAACCGAATGTACACCTTGTGTATAGGGGTAAATCGACCGAAGGAAAATCGAGAGTTTCGAGTTTTCAAATCACGGGGGTTTAGTGCTAATAAAGGTTCGACCTAAGGCTCTATTTTGTCATGATATGACTGATCCTTTGGAGTTGTTGATTTATCAATGAGACCCCTAATTGCTAACCTATGATGGCCGAATATAGGAACATTACGAGGACTAGTTCGGAACTTCTGTAATATCGCATAGACACGGGATTGCTAGTTAAATCTTCGATTAAATAGGTGTGTAAGCTCTTACACACTTTATTAGTATAAACTGTTATTTGATATTAATAACCTCTCATGTGGTAATTTTGCCTAGTGGGCATAAGCTTGGTTTCGGGTAAGTCCCCTATTACTCGATCTACGATATATGTTGTATATGCCATCATATGCTGTGAAATGCTATGCTATGTACGATTGCATGATATATGGTATCATGATACTTGTGATATGAGCATGATGATGGTGGGACTGATGAGAGGGAGTAAGATTCGTGTCGACGGACACCAGTGTTTTGGTAACACATTGTGACTACGGTCACCAGAGGTTTGGTACCTCCAGAGGTTTGGCACCTCATAGCGTCTCGTCCCTGTGGCTTAGTACCACCGTGGGTTGGCCCCACTTTTGAGATACGGGATCGACGCCAGTGATTTGGTATCACACGATGGGTTGGCCCCATCATCTGATTGTGACTTCGGGTCACCAGTGGTTTGGCACCACCAGTGGTTTGGCACCACACGTATTGACGGATATTGTGACTTCGGGTCACCAGTGGTTTGGCACCACCAGTGGTTTGGTACCACACGGGGTAGAAAAGGAGCATGGATGGCTAGGTTGGGTTGCATAATTGCATGCCTTACTAATATCTTGTGTATGAGTATTATTCTCGGGTTGGGGATTTATACACTGAGTCTTGGTGACTCACCCCTTCCCATATCATCTTGCAGGTGAGTAGAGCACGGATGCGGAGCCGAGGAGAGCTCGAGGCAGCCATGTTGGTTTTGTGGACTTGAAATTTTACCTCGCCCCGTTTTAAGTTATCATTCACTGCAATTCGATTGGGTTGTAATATGGCCGCTTATTATTATTTTGGATGGTTAGGTAGTTGTTTTTACTTTACTATATAACTGATGAACTTATGAACGGTTATGCAAATCGGTTGAAAGTAACGTTTTCAAAAATAAGTACTCATACGCGTTTTCAAAAATGCTACTATCGGGCAACGAAATTTTCTAAGCTATTGATCACTCTATTGTTCTAAAATTAAAGGGTCAAATAGTTTTAAAGGAAGAAAGGATTTTCAACTCAATCGGATTTACCAAATCAACCCACTTGAGTTTTAACGAACACCGTTTTATACCCTTAACAAAATTTTAAATTTCTACTATTAATCCAAACCTTTCAAACTTCTTTATTCCGTGACATACCAGATCTGATCATGGTTCATGGGCCGGGTTTGGGGTGTTACATTTTGGTATCAGAGCCCGGTTCAAAAACTCGGCTGTGAGGGCCTAAGACCTAAAAATGTTTTGCCAAATAGGCTTTTGAAAACCTCTTTGAAAATGGTTTTGGTTGAACAACATGGCGTCGAGTCTCCGGCACCGATCCGCTCTTGTAAGTATCTTTAATCTATTTATGAAGGGTTATCTGTAAATGGGTAGAAAATGGGACGTAGGTAGTATAAAAGGTATATGAACCCTAGGACTAGTTTACCCCAAACAATCACATAAGATTTATAATTGCCTAATTAAACAAACCCATGACTAAGTCGCCGAGTTAAGGTGTGGTAACCCTTGTACGCATGTCTAGGATTGGATACGGAAGAGCTTGGTATTTAAGTGGTCTTAGCGACTCACCTCCTCTTCGCGGGAATCCTACCTGGTCCGTAGCATCGGTTCACCCTAACCGTGAGGACTTGTTCATGGGCTAAATCCCTATTATTAAAACCCGAAAGGGAATTAGCCACATTTTTATAAGAACTCTAGTTTTAAGGACTTTCCTCAAGCTGTAAGATTTATATTACAAAATTCTTTTGATTTATGGACATTTTAAAATACCCTTAGTAGTAAATTACAAAAGTACCCCTAGTTTTAAAATCTAAGCTACCCCAAAATTTTAACAAAATTTTCTTATACCCAAGGTCCCTAAATTGCAAAATATCAAAAATGTCGTGATTTTGGAAAATTACGAGATTGCCCTTAAATTGCAAATTTCCAAAATGATCCTGATTTTCAAGGTTTTTGCAACACTACCAATTTGAAAGGACAATTTCTCAAAAAGAACCCCAACTTATGCAAACTTTAAAGTCTCCCTTGATTTGTCAAGATTTACAAACTTACTTTGTTTTATTTCCAAAATACCCCTGTAGGGTAAATGACGAAAATACCCCGGGTTAAGAATTAGACAAAGAGAGGGATGGAATAAGTAAATGTGTATCTTCGAATTATGATAGAAGACTTGAAACTTGTTTGATCGAAAGAACAACTTCTTAATTTCGCCCATAAGATTTTTTTTGCTAATGATCAGTGGAACATTGACTAACTCATAAAACTTTTTAAGATTGCACCATAAGAAATGAGTTCTAGAGGTCGCGGCCGTCGGGGACGCGGTAGAGGCCGGATGGCCATGACAGAACCAGTTAGGTCGGGCCAAGGATCGGATAATGAAATACCACCTCCACCACCACCCCCAACTTTTGGTGATGGACCTCAGGATCGGACGGGGGGTGAGTCGGTATCGCAGGCTATGCTGCGTGTTCTAGAAATGATGGCTGAGACCAGCAGAGGTACAGGAGCTCGGAAGTCTGTATCTGAGCGGCTCCGATCCAATGGAGCTGAAGTATTTCGGGGTGTGTCAGGTGTCGCACCCAGTACAGCCGAATATTGGTTAGAATCAACCGAGAGGATCATGGACGATCTCGACTTAACAAATGAGGAGAAGCTAAAAGGAGCGGTGTCGCTTCTAAAAGACGAGTCATACCAGTGGTGGCTCACGGTTCGAGACGGCGCTACAGCAGACGACCTTACTTGGGAATACTTCAAAGCTACTTATCAGAAGAAGTATGTGGGCACCAGTTATACTGATACTCAGAGGAAAACTTTTCTGGGATTAGTACAAGGAAATAAGTCGGTATCTGAGTATGAGGCAGAATTTCTGAGGCTGAGCCGCTATGCTCGGGGAGTCGTGTCAACTGAGCACGATCGTTGTGTCCGCTTTGAAGACGGACTTAGGGATGACTTAAGGCTATTGATTGCTCCACAACAGGTACGTGAGTTCGCTATTCTGGTGGAAAAGGCCAAGGTAACCGAGAGGGTCCGGGAGTCTGTGAGGCAGAGCTATGATAGGAGCAAGCAGAAAAGAGGTGTTGGGTCATCTGGATCGGGAAATAGTGCACAAAAGAGGGCCAGACAGAGTGGGCCAAATCAGGCTGGAAGGACCATGGCTACTAATCAGAGACCGACTCAGTGTAATCGCTGTGGGAAGTCACATTGGGGAGGTTGTTACACCGGTGAGAGAGGTTGCTTTGAATGTGGATCTCCGGATCACCGTGTAAGGGATTGTCCTCGGAAGTTGGCAAGGAATCAGCCAGAAGGTCAGAACCGTACTCCAGCAAGGAATGTGGGACCACCGCAGAGGGGTCGTGGTAATGGTAGAGGAGGCAATGGTCCTAATCGAGGTCGCGGAGTTCAGGGCAGAGGAGCAGGCAACACCGAAGCTAGGCAGCCTGGCTTAGTCTACGCAGCGAGGCGTCGCGAGGAGGGTGACGCACCGGACGTCATCACCGGTACGTTCATAATTTTTGGTCTTCCCTATGTTGCATTAATTGATGTGGGATCAACGCATTCGTATATTGCCAGTAGTGTGGTAGAGACTATGAACTTGGATTTTGAAACTGCTTCTAGCGAGTTGACTGTAATCAGCCCTCTAGGACACTCTATGATAGTGAACAAGCTATATAGAGATATACCCCTAGAACTCCAAGGGGTAGTGTTTGTGGCCAATCTAATGGAACTACCGTTTGGGGAGTTCAACCTAATTCTTGGAATGGACTGGCTGGCTAAGTATCAGGCAAGGTTGGATTGCGCTGCTAAGCGCATGATTCTAAAGACGGCTGAGGGTGATGAAGTGGTCATGATAGGTAACAGAAGAGACTATCTGTCCAATGTAGTGTCTGCCTTGAAGGCCGAGAAAATGATCAGAAAAGGGCGTGAAGCATTGTTGGTTCAAATTTATGCCTTGGAGGCTAAGGAGTCAGCAGTTGAGAAGGTCCGAACTGTAAGGGAATTCGCTGATGTGTTTCCTAAAGAACTTCCGGGTCTGCCTCCAGATCGGGAAGTGGAGTTCGGTATAGACTTGTTGCCCGGGACGGCACCTGTGTCCATAGCACCCTATCGAATGGCACCAAAGGAGTTGGTGGAACTGAAGGCTCAAATTCAGGAACTCTTGGATAGAGGGTTCATCCGACCTAGTATATCTCCGTGGGGAGCACCTGTGTTGTTTGTCAAGAAGAAGGACGGGTCAATGCGGATGTGTATCGACTACCGTCAGCTTAACAAGTTGACGATCAAAAACAGGTATCCGTTGCCTCGGATTGATGACCTGTTTGATCAACTGAAGGGTGCCTCGGTGTTCTCAAAGATAGATCTTAGGTCGGGCTATCATCAACTTAAGGTGAAGGAAGCTGATGTGCACAAGACGGCATTTCGTGCCCGATATGGGCATTACGAGTTTTTAGTAATGCCGTTTGGGTTGACCAACGCGCCGGCAGCATTCATGGACTTGATGAATAGGGTGTTTCAGCAATACTTAGATCAATTTGTCGTGGTGTTTATAGACGACATATTGGTTTACTCAAAGACGGAGGAGGAGCATGATAGGCATTTGCGCATAGTTCTACAAGTACTGAGAGAGGAGCAGTTGTATGCCAAATTTAGTAAATGCAAATTCTGGCTTAGAGAGGTGACCTTCTTGGGTCACGTGGTGTCAGCTGAAGGGATTAGAGTGGACCCCCGCAAGGTCGAAGCGGTGTTGGAGTGGAAACCACCTCGGTCAGTGGCGGAAATTCGAAGTTTTCTGGGACTGGCCGGGTACTATCGGAGATTTGTGGAAGGATTCTCTTTAATCGCAGCACCGTTGACTAAGTTATTAAGGAAAGGAGTCCCATTTGTTTGGTCAGAGAAACAACAAGAAAGTTTTGATAAGCTAAGAAAGATTCTGACGGAAGCTCCAGTTTTGGTACAACCTGAGGCAGGGAAATTGTTCACAGTTTATTGTGATGCGTCCCATAATGGTTTGGGAGGTGTGTTGATGCAGGACGGGAAGGTGGTGGCCTATGCATCCCGTCAGCTAAGACCGCATGAGGTTAACTATCCTACCCATGACTTGGAGTTAGCAGCAGTGGTTTTTGCTTTGAAAATATGGAGGCACTACTTGTATGGGGAGAAATCGATAGTGTACACGGATCACAAAAGTCTGAGGTATCTTTTGACGCAAAAGGACTTAAATTTGAGACAACGCCGATGGATCGAACTGCTGAAGGACTACGACTGTTCAATTGAGTACCATCCAGGCAAGGCTAACGTGGTGGTTGATGCGTTGAGCCGAAAGGTCGTGACAGACTTAAGGGCGATGTTTGCTCGTCTTAGTCTATACGACGACGGAAGTCTTTTGGCAGAGCTGCAAGTTAAGCCAACTTGGATCGAGGAGATTAAGGAAAAGCAATTAGGGGATGACAGTTTAAATACGCGGAAGTTGCAAGTTCAAGATGGCGGTTTGGAAGGGTATAGTTTGACTGGTGATGGTGTGTTGTGCTTTCAAGGGCGGCCTTGTATGCCGAATGATGTGGGCTTGAGGCAAAGAATTCTTCAGGATGCACATAGCAGCCCATACGCTATGCACCCTGGAGGTAGCAAGATGTATGGAGATCTACGAAATCAGTTCTGGTGGCCAGGGTTGAAGCGTGAGGTAACTGAATTCGTGGGAAGGTGTCTCACATGTCAGAGGGTAAAGGCTGAACATCAGTTGCCATCTGGGTTACTTCAACCGGGTGAAGATTCCTCAGTGGAAATGGGAGAGGATCACTATGGACTTCGTCAGTGGGCTACCCCTCACGCCCAGCAAGAAAGACGCAGTTTGGGTGATTGTGGACCGCCTGACCAAGTCGGCTCACTTCATACCGATAAGGGCGGATTACTCGCTTCAGAAGTTAGCTAAGTTGTATGTGGCGGAGATAGTGAGGTTGCACGGTGTGCCAGTGTCGATCATCTCGGACAGAGACCCCAGATTTACGTCGAGGTTTTGGAGAGCTCTACATCAGGCTTTGGGTACACGGTTGGATTTCAGTACAGCATTCCATCCACAGTCTAACGGGCAGTCGGAGAGGGTCATCCAGATTTTGGATGACATGTTAAGAGGCTGCATTTTGGACTTCAGTGGTAGTTGGGAAGAATTTTTGCCATTAGCGGAGTTCGCATACAACAACAGTTATCAGGCAAGCATTAAGATGGCACCATATGAAGCGTTGTATGGTAGGAGGTGCCGTACACCTACTTGCTGGACAGAATTGGGTGAACGACGGATGTTAGGACCGGAATTGGTTGCAGAAACTGAGGATAAGGTGAAGAAGATCCAAGCTCGATTGAAAGAAGCCTCGGATAGGCAAAAGTCTTATGCTGATCTCAAGCGGAGGGACATAGAGTTTGCCGTAGGAGACGAAGTTTTTCTGAAGGTCTCGCCATGGAAGAAAGTGTTAAGATTTGGGAAAAAGGGCAAGTTAAGTCCAAGGTTCATTGGACCATTTAAGGTGTTGAGACGAGTGGGACCCGTAGCTTATCAACTCGAGTTACCTGCAGAACTGAGTCAGATTCACGATGTGTTCCATGTCTCCATGCTTAGACGCTATCGTTCTGATCCATCACACATCTTGGCAGTTGAGGAAGTTGAGGTGAGTCCAGATTTGACGATGGAAGAGGAACCTGTGCAGATCCTAGATCGGGATGTGAAAGTTTTGCGTAGGAAGTCAGTTCCTTTAGTGAAGGTCCTATGGCGGAACCATGGCGTGGAGGAAGCTACGTGGGAGCCCGAGGATGTGATGCGGCAGCAATACCCCCAACTCTTCTGACCCAGGTAATTTCGGGGACGAAATTTATTTTAAGGGGGTAGAACTGTAACATCTTAATTTAGGGGTAGTTCGTAATTTCATAATTTCTTTATTTTGCATGCTTTAAGAAAGAAGGTTTTAAATAAAATTTTGGGGGTGCGAAACATGCCTCAAAGGAACTGCTGGTAGGATGGTTGAGGCGCTAGAATGTTGAATAGTGCTGCACGTCTGAGGTTCGAGTCGAGGGCACGGCATAAATTTTATTTTTTTGTGGAAAGGGGTATTAACATTGAGGAAGGCCTTAAAAGAATCTTCGACGCGTTTGTTTCCATGAAATGAACGTAGGCCGAATGGCTAGGACGCAGGAAGCTAAGGGGGAGGGCTTCAAGTGGTTGCGTGTTCGAATCCTAGGGGTAGCACATGCGCAGTTTTTCTTTTTAGTATTGTGAGCGGAAGAGTGATTAAAAGAAAGCTGTGATGAGTGCATGTCACAAGTAATGCCGTGGCATAGTGGTCAGGGGCATAGTGGTTCGTGGCAGCTCGAGGTCGCGCGTTCGAGCACCGTCGGGGACGCGCGAGCTTTTCTATTTTTGCTTAGCATTGTGGCAAAGGGAAAACTCAGGGAGGAAGGTTTAAATAAAATTCGCGACGTGTTCTTGACATGAAAGTCAATTGGCCGAGTGGCTGGGGCGCAATATTGCTCCAGGTCTAGGGTTCGAAACCCCTGGGCAGCAGTGGGGCGTTTTGTTTTTGGCTTCCGGCATTAAGTGCGTCGGGGAGCCAAGTCTTGGAAGCTTAAAGAGAATTTTCGACGCTATCATAACAGATATAGCGCAGTAGCAGAATGGTCAGAGGCGTGGGCAATCTCTCCCAGGTCCCAGGTTCGAGACCTGGCAGCAGCATGAAGGAAATTGAATTTTATTTTTCTGTTTTGGCCGGCAGAACGCAAGTGGCCTGCGCATGGGGCATGCATGCACGCGTGAAAATAGGCTGGAGGGCTGCTTGTCCTTCTTGTTCCTTGCTTTTATCATTTATTATTATATTATAACTTATTATTACCTTGTAGTTATAAGATGGATGGGCTAAATTTTTTTATTATTATTTTATTTTATTAATATTGGAGCATGAGAGGCTATTAAACAATGAATTTGCATGTTCCAATGGTGATGGGCATTTGCCTCAAAACATGAAAAGATGGCCGGCCATAAGCATGGCCAAAGTTTAATTTTTCCCCCCACCTCAAGCATGGCCGAATGAAATAGGGTCAGAAAATTAGAAATTTTGCTTTCCTTCCTTGCATGGTGTTGGCCGAATCTCCCCTAACTGTTTTGCCTTCCTTTCTTTTTAAATTTTTCTTGGCCAAATGAAGCTCACTTTAAGGATCTCTACAAGCGGCTAAGGAGCTAGCTAAGGAGGTACCGAAATGTTGGCCGAATGCTTTGCTTGTTAGCCATTCCCTTGCGTTTTCTTGAAACCTTAGTAAGTATCGAAGTAAAGGGGAGTTTTTGGATGGTGGCCAAATCTGTTGGTAAGTGCTACCTCTTCTTTTTTTTTTTTGGATGGATGTGTGTAGTGATCAAAACTCATTTCCATTCCTTTTTCCTTCCTAGATGGGATAAAAATCCATTATTAAAGACTTTATTATTCTTTGAAGGGAGCCGAAACCTTTAAACATCCTTCGGGGCCAGACCGAATACGCTCTCAAGACGCTAAGAGTTTTGCTCCTTTGCGCATAGTAACCGTAAGGAGCATTGAAGGAATGGTTTCCCGAGACTTGGTTTGTTTTGGAAAGGTATATATATATATATATATTTCAGCCAGAGGCCACTTTGGGAGCCTAAGTGTAACCGAATGTACACCTTGTGTATAGGGGTAAATCGACCGAAGGAAAATCGAGAGTTTCGAGTTTTCAAATCACGGGGGTTTAGTGCTAATAAAGGTTCGACCTAAGGCTCTATTTTGTCATGATATGACTGATCCTTTGGAGTTGTTGATTTATCAATGAGACCCCTAATTGCTAACCTATGATGGCCGAATATAGGAACATTACGAGGACTAGTTCGGAACTTCTGTAATATCGCATAGACACGGGATTGCTAGTTAAATCTTCGATTAAATAGGTGTGTAAGCTCTTACACACTTTATTAGTATAAACTGTTATTTGATATTAATAACCTCTCATGTGGTAATTTTGCCTAGTGGGCATAAGCTTGGTTTCGGGTAAGTCCCCTATTACTCGATCTACGATATATGTTGTATATGCCATCATATGCTGTGAAATGCTATGCTATGTACGATTGCATGATATATGGTATCATGATACTTGTGATATGAGCATGATGATGGTGGGACTGATGAGAGGGAGTAAGATTCGTGTCGACGGACACCAGTGTTTTGGTAACACATTGTGACTACGGTCACCAGAGGTTTAGTACCTCCAGAGGTTTGGCACCTCATAGCGTCTCGTCCCTGTGGCTTAGTACCACCGTGGGTTGGCCCCACTTTTGAGATACGGGATCGACGCCAGTGATTTGGTATCACACGATGGGTTGGCCCCATCATCTGATTGTGACTTCGGGTCACCAGTGGTTTGGCACCACCAGTGGTTTGGCACCACACGTATTGACGGATATTGTGACTTCGGGTCACCAGTGGTTTGGCACCACCAGTGGTTTGGTACCACACGGGGTAGAAAAGGAGCATAGATGGCTAGGTTGGGTTGCATAATTGCATGCCTTACTAATATCTTGTGTATGAGTATTATTCTCGGGTTGGGGATTTATACACTGAGTCTTGGTGACTCACCCCTTCCCATATCATCTTGCAGGTGAGTAGAGCACGGATGCGGAGCCGAGGAGAGCTCGAGGCAGCCATGTTGGTTTTGTGGACTTGAAATTTTACCTCGCCCCGTTTTAAGTTATCATTCACTGCAATTCGATTGGGTTGTAATATGGCCGCTTATTATTATTTTGGATGGTTAGGTAGTTGTTTTTACTTTACTATATAACTGATGAACTTATGAACGGTTATGCAAATCGGTTGAAAGTAACGTTTTCAAAAATAAGTACTCGTACGCGTTTTCAAAAATGCTACTATCGGGCAACGAAATTTTCTAAGCTATTGATCACTCTATTGTTCTAAAATTAAAGGGTCAAATAGTTTTAAAGGAAGAAAGGATTTTCAACTCAATCGGATTTACCAAATCAACCCACTTGAGTTTTAACGAACACCGTTTTATACCCTTAACAAAATTTTAAATTTCTACTATTAATCCAAACCTTTCAAACTTCTTTATTCCGTGACATACCAGATCCGATCATGGTTCATGGGCCGGGTTTGGGGTGTTACATAAAGAGTCTAATTGGGGCGCAATTTCAACACTTTAAGGCAATCATACTAACTCAAATATACAAGTCTAACTGTAATAACTTGAATTGGGGGTGGTGCATTTGATGTGTTTCTGTGTGTATGTTATGTGTTGTGTGTTGTGTTGGGGTGTTTGGGGGTTCCGAGAAGGCTTGGTGTTAAGCCTGAGCCTTGTTAGAAATTTCTGTGATTGGCACTCTCAGGGGAAGCTAGCTGAATTAGGCCTTAAGGGATATGGTTTGTGTTGGATGACACAAGAAATGCCTTGGAAAGGTGGCAAGGAGGCGCCACTTAGGAGGCAAGGGGGTGACGCCTCAGGTAAGCTGGCAGGGAGCAGGTTCGAGCTGCGTGGTCTCCCTTTTGGGGATTTCTTTTTGACACCAAGGAAAGGGGGAGTTGCACTCAGCTTGGACTCTGGTGGATGAGTGTTGAATGGGTCAACATCTTTGAATGTGTGGAAGAGAGCAATTCAAGGAGTTTGAATTATTCAAACAAGTTTGAATGTGTGATCAGGAGAAAACTAAAGAGGAAAAGAAGGGATTGAAGAGTGTGTAGTGTTAGCCGAAATTGTGAGGAGTGGGTGTGATTGTGTGTTCGGTTTAGTGAGGTTAGGGAGTGGCTGAATGTTAAAGATAGCCTTAGGGGGAGTGTTGAGCATTTTTGGCCAGCTACATAGGACCAAGAGCTTCTTTTTCTTTCTTTTTGTTAAAAACCGAAACACCCATACCATATGGTGCATTTTGCTTTTCTCTCAATTTCCTAAACCAAAACACTCTCTTAGCATTTTGTTTTGCTTTCCCTTTTCTTTCATTAAGCCGAAACATCTTCCACTCCTCTCCTCAGTTTCTTCTTCCTCTGTGCTTGGCCGAAACCTATATTGCCAGTCACCCTCTCCAATTGTTTTATTTTCCTTGCCATTAACATCAAAGTCGAAACCTTCTGGAGCCTCATCTTTTGCCGAAAACTCTGTTACTCTTTTCTCTTCTCTTTCAAACACTTTAGTCGAATATCCCTTGGTAGATAGCACCCTTCTTATTCATCTCTTCCTTTTCAATAGCGGAACAACTTTGGAATTTGGTAAGATCTTCTTGGATAGCCGAATTTCTCTGATCATCTCATCTCTCTTCCTCTTGTTTTCTTGGGAAAGAAAAGCTGAAACTTGTCATTTGTTTAAGTAGATCTTATTTATTTGTTAGCCGAAACTCTCTGGCATTCAAATCTTCTCTTTCGGCTCCTATTTGCAGTGGATCGTCGTTACTAATCTTCCATCACTTCCAATCAGTTTCTCTAGTGGTTGTGGTAAGAGTTTTCTCTTCGTTTTGATCATCTTTCTTACGTTGAGTGCCGAAGGCAGTAATCCCGTTCTTTAAACTCTTAGCCGACTATAGGTGGGGGTGGTATTGCATTCTTTTGGAGACTTTCGGGATTTGCTTGATTTGGGAATCAAGCCTAAAGCTTCGGGATCTGTCGATCTAGGTAAGGATCCTTAGTTTCGGTGTTATTCTCTTGTGGTTCGATTTCACTATTTTAATCCGGTCTAGTGACCAAGGTTTGTTCATGGACTCAAATGTCAGCCAAGCGATATGAGGGGTTGGATCTGTAAACCCAGCCCCTAAGTTTAAGAAGTAAGCAGTGTCAGCAGTTCGAGATTGGCCACCGGGTTGTGGGCCAGCTTCTGAGCAGAGTAGTAGGCAGATAGCGGTAGTGCCTGTCGGCAATAGTGTCGACGTAGAAAGTATTGTGTTACGTGTCATCAGGTGTGTAACTCCTCACATCATCTATAATGCTGCGTTAATATATAAATATGTTTTGTTAAATGCCGAAAACTCGGTATGGCTATAGAGATACCCATGGAGGGTGTATGCGAAACATCAGGTTAGTGACTTCTGCTCTGATAGAGTAAGTCGTTGTGATGAAATGTTTCGACCTATGTGATGAGTATTCTGTACACGCATGCTGAAACCTGTCGCATCCATACATCTGTATTGTATGCTTGCATGGGGTTGGGAATATGTTATTAAAGGGGAAGTGTTCTGGTGGCTCTGCCACGATCTGTTGTAGTGGCTCTGCCATGATCTGTTCCAGTGACTATGTCACGATTCTGGCGATGAGCAGCTAACTGCAGCATGACTGCCATCGATGGTGTGTAGCGGTGAGGGTTGATTGTAGAAATCCCTATAAGTGTGATTGGCAGGTACGGGCGGTGTGTAGCGGATGGAAATTTAGGTTGGGTTGGGTTCTGCATGATTTTTCTGTGTATGTGATATTCTGTTATGTAGGGCTAAGGCCCGGTTTGATGGTGCATGAGTGTTGCACACTGAGTCCCATGACTCACCCTGTTGTTCAACATTTTTTCAAGTAGCACATAGTGCAGCGGACCGGGCTGGAGAGGAGCACGAGGTGGCCATGCATGATTTTATTTTGTTTCAGTAAAGAACTTTACTTATTTCTAATAACTGGTTTTGTTTTCACACTGTAATAAGGCCACTATTAATCGGGTTTTAAATTTTGGATTTTAAGTTTTTAGACACTCAAGTTATATGATCAACTACAATAACGATATGTTTTAAAAAGAAAGCACAAGGGCAACGAAGTTTCCATGCAATTAAATTATTAAGTAAATTATTATCTTTTGCAACAAAACCTTTGCAACTTAAACGGATAACATGGGTTTCAAAAAGTTCACTTGATTTTGGAAATTTGGCAAACTAAACTTGGTTAACATAAAATTTCTAAGTTTTCTAGATAAACACTAAACTCGAAATCCCAACAGAGGATTTTTTTCCCCTTAAGAACGCACTGTGTTTTATAAATTCTTCTTAGTGACATGCCAGATCCGGTTGTGGTGTTTGGGTCAGGTTTGGGATGTTACAAATTGGTATCAGAGCTTGGTTCAAAAGCTCGGCTTTGGGTTTTGGGTTCAAAACATTTACTAAGGATGGTTTAAAAGAAAAAATAAAATATATATATAAATAATACATGTTTTTTTAGCATAACTCTTGCGTCTCCGGCCTAAGTCCGCCAGGTAAGTTTCTGATTAGTATAAATTGAATGTGCCATGTGAATATATTGCCATGGATGTTAGAACTAAGGAAATATACCTTAGAAATGGAAACTTTTAGGTTGTACGTGAATCGTGGAAACTACTCGTAATTTTACTTCATAAAATTTTTCTTTAATAAACAGTGGAAAGAAATGCTAATGCATAAAATTTTTAATCAGATTAAGACGTTATTATAGAGATGAGTAGTAGGGGACGTGGACGTAATGCGCGTGGACGTGGTAGAGGCAGGATGGCAGTGTCGGAACCAGTAGGGTCTGGTCATGGGTTAGGGAATGAAATGTCGCTGCCACCAGCCGCGGAAGCAAAGTATCCGGACCAAACGAGTGGAGACGATGCGGTGTCTCAGGCGATGCTACGGGTTTTGGAGAGAGTTGCTGGAGCAAGCATGGGTACTGGGGCTCAGAAATCTGTGTCAGAACGATTTCGGGCCCATGGAGCGGAAATGTTTAGGGGCGTTCTGGCGTAGCCCCTAATACAGCTGAGTATTGGTTAGAGGCAAGTAAGCGCATAATGGACGATCTTGACTTCACAGTAGAGGAGAAGTTGAAAGGGGTGGTGTCTCTTCTTCGAGACGAGGCCTATCAATAGTGGCTTACAGTAAAAGAGGGTACTCCAACAGACCGGATTGACTGGGATTTCTTTAAGGTGTCATTCCAGGGAAAGTACGTTGGGCCCAGCTATGTGGATGCCCAGAGGAAGGCATTTTTGAATTTGGTTCAGGGGAGCAAATCTGTGTTTGAATATGAGGCAGAATTTTTGAGCTTGAGCCGTTACGCTCGAGGTATTGTGGCGACTGACTATGAGCGTTGCGTACGGTTCGAAGATGGACTGCGGGATGAGTTAAGAGTATTGATAGCACCGCAGCGGGAGAGTGACTTTGCCGTTCTGGTTGAGCAAGTTAAAATAGCCGAGGAGGTAAAGCGGACCGAGAAGCAGAATAAAGATAAGGATCGGAGTAAGAGTAATAGAAATTTTGGGCCGTCGGGATCATCTGGGGGTTTTCAGAAAAGGCCTAGTTTTGATAGGCCAACTCGTGTTCCGACATCTACTACAGGGAGTCAGTATCAATCATGTTCTTTGTGTGGGAAGGTACATTTCAGGGAGTGCAGAAGGAGAACTGGTGGATGCTTCATGTGTGGATCTATGGATCATATGGTGAAAGACTGTCCACAGGAGGATCAGGTACAGTCAGCTGGACGGGGTTCTGATCAGTTTAGGAGGGGTGGTCAGCCATTACCGAGGGGTCGTGGCCCAGTCAGAGGAGGAAATGGGTTCGGTCGGGGTCGTGGAGCACCTGGTAGGAGTGCTGGTAATACGGACGCAAAGCAGCCAGGCCTAGTCTATGCAGCTCATCGACGGGAGGATAGCGATGCACCGAACGTTATAACCGGTACATTTCTTATCACTAATAATCCATTTCTTGCTTTGATTTATATTGGATCAACCCACTCTTATGTTGCATGCTCGGTATCTGAGACCTTAAGTGTAGAATCTGAAATATCTTCTAGGAAGATGACTGTAGTTAGCCCGCTAGGACAATCTATGATAGTGGACAAACTATTTAGGAATGTACCTCTAGAGACTCAAGGAGTAGTATTTCCGGCAGACTTAATGGAATTACCCTTTGGGGAGTTTGATCTCATCTTGGGAATGGATTGGTTGGTTAAACATCGTGCTAAGCTGGATTGCGAGACTAAGCGCATGGTGTTGAGTACCTCAGAAAATGAGGAGGTGGTTGTGATAGGTTTCGACGTGGTTTTTGCGTTGAAAGCTGTTAAGATGGTTCGGAAAGGATGCAGTACATTCCTAGCTTTTATTAGTGCACTGGACGCAAAGGAAGTGACTATCAATGAGGTTAGAACAGTAAAAGATTTCGTGGACGTCTTTCCTGAGGAGCTGCCAGGGTTACCTCTGGATCGCAAAGTGGAGTTTGGAATGGAGCTACTTCCTAGAACGGCTTCGGTGTCCATCGCCCATTATAGAATGGCGCTGAAGGAGTTGGTAGAACTCAAAGCGCAGATTCAGGAGTTGTTAGACTGGGGTTTTATCCGGCCGAGTGTATCACCTTAGGGAGCACCCGTGCTTTTTGTTAGGAAGAAAGACGGATCAATGCGAATGTGTATTGATTACCGTCAGCTGAATAAGTTAATGATCAAGAATAAGTATCCGTTGCCGAGGATAGACGATCTGTTCGATCAACTTAAGGGAGCATCAGTCTTCTCCAAGATAGATTTGAGGTCGGGGTATCACCAGCTTAAGGTCAAGGAGGCAGATATTCATAAGACGGTGTTTCGTACTCGCTATGGTCACTACGACGCGCCAGCAGCGTTTATGGACATGATGAATCGGGTTTTTCAACCATATTTGGATCGTTTCGTCGTAGTGTTTATAGACGATATTCTGGTGTACTCGAAGTCCGAGGAGGAGCATGATTCACATCTTCGAGTGGTTTTACAAATTCTGAGGGAGAAGCAGTTGTTCTCAAAGTTTAGTAAGTGCGAGTTCTGGCTAAGGGAAGTTACCTTTTTGGGTCATGTGGTGTCAGCTGAGGGGATTAGGGTGGACCCTCGAAAAATTGAAGCTGTGTTGGATTGGAAACCACCTAAATCTGTGGCGAAGATTCGGAGTTTTCTTGGTCTAGCTGGGTATTACAGAAGGTTTGTGGAAGGGTTCTCTCTGATTGCAGCACCATTAACCAAGTTGTTAAGGAAAGGGGTTCCGTTTGTGTGGTCTGGCAAACAACAAGAAAGTTTTGAGAAGTTAAAGAGGATTTTGGCGGAAGCTCCGGTGTTGATTCAGCCTGAGGCAGGGAAAGAGTTTACTGTCTATTGTGATGCATCGCATACAGGGTTAGGATGTGTGCTGATACAAGAGGGGAAGGTAGTAGCGTATGCTTCTCGACAGTTGAGGCCTCACGAAGTGAATTATCCGACGCATGACCTGGAGCTAGCTGCAGTGGTTTTCGCACTGAAAATCTGGAGACATTACTTGTATGGGGAGAAGTCTATTGTTTACACGGATCACAAGAGTCTGAAATACCCCCTTACCCAGAAAGAGTTGAATCTAAGACAGCGAAGGTGGATCGAGCTGTTGAAGGATTATGACTGCTCGATTGAGTACCATCCGGGTAAGGCTAACGTGGTGGCAGACGCGTTGAGCCTTAAGGTAATATCAGACTTGAGAGCAATGTTTGCCCACCTTAGTTTGTATGATGACGGAAGTTTATTAGCGGAACTGTAAGTGAAGCCGATATGGGTGAATCAGGTTAAAGAGAAACAGTTGTTAGATGATGTCTGGAGCGCTCGACTTCTACAAGTACAAGATGGGGGAATAGAGGGTTACAGCCTGAATAGTGATGGAGCTTTATGTTTCCGTGGAAAGGTCTGCATGCCAAAAGATGTGGGTTTGAGGCAGACTTTGTTATCGTTTTATATGCAAGAGATAGAGAGCACTAATTTACCAACTAACTAAGCTTGGTTTCAACATTTTCTCTTTAATGTTTGTGTTTCACGTTAATAGTAAATTGGAGAAGGCTTTTGGATTTTGATGATTCTTGATGAATTTGTGAAAAGATTTAATATTTTTAAAATTTTAAAATCATCTTTTGACTATTAGAAATTATATTTTTACATGAATTAAACATTTTCTCTCTTTTACACTCATTCACCAAATTTTCTTCTAGAGAGAAAGGGCTTTGATTTTTTTTGTTGATTTTAAGGTAGATTCTAAGTGTTATTAAGTTTAGAACAACATTATAATAATGAACTTCGAATTTGTATAAGCCTTAATTGATTTCTTGAAGCTTCAATTCAAGTTCTAGTGACAGAAAAATTTTAAGACTTCTTGTTGTTTTTGTTGGGATTAGAAGAAGTTTTAGGAGTTTTTGAGTTTTAAATCATTAGTTTAAATTAGATTTATCTTAAATGGTTTAAGAAGTGAAACTGGGTTCTTAATTTAACAAATTATACCATTTCAATATATTTGGGTGTTTTAATTATTGTTTAAGGTTATAGCAACTTGATTTATTATTTTTGGCATTAAATTTGAAGCCAAAAAAGTTCGTGAGAGTTCGAAGGCTAAAGGGAAGGAGAAAGTATCTAAAGCATAGTTGGTTTCAATTTGTGCATTCTAATTTTCGTTATACTTTATGTTTTCGTCTAAATTAATTGTTTACAAGCTAAATGTATGATATTGATATTATATGACTAATTTGCTGAGAAACTTTTTATTTTCTATAGTGATTTGAGTGTATGGTGATTTATGATTATATTGATGCTTATGATTTTTTCTTGCAAGGTTAAGTGATGCTATGATGTTGTTTAAATTGAAGATGTGTTTTGGTGGAATTTTTTTGTTGTGATTACATGTTTTATTTTTTAAAGGCCCTAATAAATTTATTTTGGATAGTTCAGGGGTATACTTGGTGTAACAGCCCGGTTTAGACCCTAGTCGGAACAGTGGTTTTGGGACCACAAATCCGGGGTTGGAAAAATATTTTAATATTATTTTTCATGTTCACAGTGTGTGATTAAGCATGTGTGAAAATTCTGTGTGAAAATTTTATCGATTGTGTACTTAATTTGTAAAAAGGACTTAATCGCATAAAATGTAAAAGCTGTGTGCTGATTGTTAAAGTGTCTTTTTGGCATGGCTTATTAAGTGATAAGTCCTTAAGTTGATATTATACCATTGAAATATTAGATGGACATAAAAACCAAGGGATAGTTGATTTTAAAAGGAAATAAACAGGCTAAAGTGGTAATTAATGTATTAATGATAAATAAATTAAAATAAGACAAAATGTTCATCTTTCTTATGCATTTCACCACCGAATATTGAAGAAAGGAATAGCCATTGAAGCATTTTATGTTTTGGCACACTCATAGCTCAATTAAGGTATGTTTTGAGCTCAGTTTTTAATGATTTCTACGTTTTTGTGATCGTTGCTTTGTGCTCTAGCTAGCCCATGCTTTAATTTTAGAATTTGATGGTGATTTTGAAATATGTCATTTATGAATGCTTGAGCTTTGTGATAGTTGGTGATGAAATATGAAAGATATGTGAAATATTAACATATTTTGTCTTTGAATTTTTGGTGAAATTGAGTAATTTGTACTAAACTGAGAAAAGTGTAAATTAAAGGACTAAAATGTGAAATAAATGAAATATATGGGCTTGTATGAGCATAGGGAAAATTCTACTAAGCATATATGAATGGAAATTTTGTGTATTTTGTGATTTTATGAAATAGGGACGAAAGTGTCGAAATATGAAAATGTGAGGGCTATTTTGCAAAATGCCCTAAATATGTATGTTTGGACTAAATTGAATGATTTGGTGATTGAATGAGCTAAATTTGAATATGTATAGATCAAGAAAAGAGGGATTTGTATCGAGATCAAGGCAAAGATAAAGTGCTTGATTAATCGACCCATTTTGCTACTTCGACGTCCGAGGTAAGTTTGGATATAATACGAACTATTCAATTTATATTTATGAGTTATGAAATGAATGAATATGTGGTTATTGAATTAGAAATGCTTTATGTGGATTTGAGAAATGTGCCACTGAGTGTGAGAAATAGAATTTATACAGTAATGAATGGCACTGTGTGTGCGAAATAGAGAAAGTATCGATTATTCTAATTGGAACTGTGTGTGCGATACCGAATCAAGTTTGGTTTGATATAGAGGCACTAAGTGTGCGATGTTATTTAAGCTTCGACTATGAATTGGGCACTAAGTGTGCGATTGAATCGAAGAGATAACGAAGATTGAACGAAATGTGGTACCGAGCATTGAGAAGCAAAATTGGTTGTAAACTAGGTGTTGGCAAAGGTATGTATGGAACCTATGTGGTTGATAAATTTGAAAGTAGATGAATGGATGGTTATGTGAGTATTGGATATAGTTGAGTTTCTGTATTTTTGTTAAATTATCTATGTGATGGTTTAAATTTGTATATTGATTTGATTCAATGAGTTAATTGTATTATATTACGAACTTACTAAGCTTTAGAGCTTATTGTGTGAAGTGTTTCTTTGTTTTACAGTGTATTTAAAGCTAGCTCGGATCCAGGGATCGTCAGCAACTCAACCATACTATCGGCTATCTATTTTGGTACATTTGGAATGATGTATATATTTGAATATGGCATGTATAAGCTAGTGATTTTAGTATATTTTGAGATGTTTGGACCTTGTCATGTGATATGGCTTGGAAAATGGATGATATTGGTTATTATATGTGAGCTATGAGAATGATGATAATGGAATGAAATAGTGAAAATGAAAATGGTATGCTTCATGCTTAAGTTGGTTGATAAGAATGGTAGTTTAAATGTGTACTTTTGGTATGGATTAAATGATGTTTGGTTTACATGGTTTTGGATGTGTAGTTGATAATTTGGATTGACTTATTAAGATGGAAAGATGAATGATGATGTTAAGAGATTAAAATTGAGTAGGTTTTGGTATGTTTGAATGCCATTTAGTGTATGGAATTGTATTGCTTTGTGCTTGTAGGTGTGACCCTAAGTGTGGGTGGAAAATTAGCCTTGAAAATGGCCTATAATTGCCCACACGGTTGAGCACACGGGCGTGTGGCTCGACCGTGTCTTTCAATTTTGCAAATTAAAGTAAGTCAGACTCGACCACGAGCTGGACACACGGGCGTGTGACTGGCCGTGTGGTGCAAGTCAGTGTCGACCACGGGTGAGGCACACGGGTGTGCCTCAGGCCCTGTGTACAAGCCAGTATGTATGCCCTGTTTTGCACAGCTTAGACACACAGGCGTGTCTAAGGCCATGTGAGGCACACGGGCATGTGACCTCTGTAGCTTTGAAAAATCTTTAAAATTCTAAAAATTTCGTATGTGTTCTGTTTAGTCTCGACCCTATTCTAACACATGTTTAAGGTCTCATAGACCTATCTAAGGGACTATATGAATGAGAATTACTATGTTTGGATGTGAAATGATATTAAATGTTCTGAAATGATTGGTAATGCCTCTTAACCCTAGTCCGGCAACAGTTACGGGTTAGGGGTGCTACATTTTATTGGTATCAGAGCTACGGTTTAGTCGATTCTCGGACTAACGTAGCGCGTGTGAGTCTAGCTATACATGCCATATATATAATTGCGATAGTGCGATGAATCCTGACAGTCAAAAATGTGTTTTTATATAGCAAATGGATCCCGAACGAGCAGTTGCTGATGATGTTGAGAGTAATGCGCCTGCTCCCACTCAAAGGACAACGCTGGCCACATCTAGGCCAAATGTTAGTAGCCATGAGGGAGAGGCTAAACAAGCCTTTTTCCAAATGATGAGTGAGTGGTTTACGGAGTTCGTTCGAACGAATCCGGCTGCTCAACAACCTCCACCCCCACAAGTACCTGTTGTGCCACAAGTTGCAGATCTGATCTGATTGAATAAACCTCCTGTAGATAAATTTGAAAGTATGAGGCTGAAGAGTTTAAAGCCATAGTCGATAATGATGCCGAGCGAGCTGAGTTTTGGCTCGAGAATACCATTCGAGTGTTTGATGAGATGTCATTGACTCCTGATGAATGCATTAAACGTGCTGTATCCTTGTTGAGAGATACGACATATAATTGGTGGAAAAAGTTTATATTCGTGGTTCCGAGAGAGAGAATCACTTGGGAATTCTTTCAAGTTGAATTCTGAAAGAAGTATATCAGTCAACAATTCATAGATCAGAAACGTAAAGAGTTTCTAGAGCTGAAACAAGGTCGCATGTCTGTTACTGAGTATGAATGGGATTTTGTGAGATTAAGTCAATATACACGGGAACGTGTTTCGACCGAAGCTACTATGTGTAAATGTTTCATTGAAGGGCTGAATGAAGACATTAAATTACTGGTTGGAATACTTGACTTGAATGAATTTGTTGTGTTAGGTAAAAGAGCTTGCAAAGCCGAGGAGCTTAGCAAAGAAAAGAAGAAAGTAGATTCTTAGGCTAGAGATGAAAGAAAAAGATCGATTAGTAAGTCATCTCAACCTTCGACGAAGAGATTTAGAGATGCAAGCAATCGTCCAAATGCTTCATTTGGACATTCGGGTAGAGATCGTGTAAGACAAAGTGTTGGAAGTGTCAAAAGCAACAAGCCTGAGTGTAGGCATTGTAGAAGACGACACGTTGGAGAATGCTGGGGCAAGCACAATAATAGAATTTGTTATAAGTGTGGATCACGAGATCATTTCATTCAAGATTGCCCAGAGTTAGCTGAAAAAGACAATATTCAGAGTGTGAGGCCGAGTAATACGACGGCTAGGGGTAGACTACCCAGAAATATCGGAAATGTGAGTGGAAGTCAGAGAGGGACTACCAATACAGCTGTGAGATTCGAGGCGAGAACACCTGCCCGAGCCTATGCTATTAGCACACGAGAAGAAACGTCATCTCCAGACATCATTACTGCTACTTTTACTCTATTTGATACTGATGTGATTGCATTGATAGATCCATGATCTACTCATTCATATGTGTGTGTGAATTTAGTATCAAGTAAGACTCTACTTGTTGAGTCTACTGAATTTTTGATTAGAGTATTGAACCCTTTAGGCAAGTGTGTCTTGGTTGATAAAGTGTGCAAGAACTGTCCGTTGATGTTTCAGGATATTTACTTTCCGGCTAATTTGATGTTGCTACCATTCGATGAGTTTGATATAATTCTGGGTATGGATTGACTCACTTTGCATAATGCTATTGTAAATTGTATAAGAAAGAGTATTGATTTGAGAAGTTAGAATGGTGAGATGGTTCGAATTGAATCCAGTGACTTGAATGGGTTACCGGCTGTTATATCTTCGATGAAAGTTTTGAATTATGTGAAAAATGGCTGCGAAGCTTATCTTGTGTACGTAATAGGTACAAAAGTGATTGAAAAGAAAGTTGAGTCTGTGCCTGTGGTATGTGAGTTCCCAGATGTATTTCCTAAAGAACTACTGGGATTACCTCCGATCCGTGAAGTTGAGTTTGGTATTGAATTAGTGTCGGGGACTACTCCTATCTCAATAGCTCCATATAGAATGGCACCGACAGAATTGAAAGAGTTGAATCTCAGTTGCAAGAGTTGAGATATAGAGGATTTGCACGACCGAGTTTCTCACCCTAGGGTGCTCCTGTGTTGTTTGTGAAAAAGAAAGATGGAACTATGAGGATGTGTATTGATTATCGACAGTTAAACAAAGTGACGATAAAGAATAAATATACTTTGCCTCGTATTGATGATTTGTTTGATCAGCTAAAAGGAGCTACAGTGTTTTCTAAGATAGATTTGAGATCGAGTTATTACCAGTTAAGAGTCAAAGAACCGGATGTGCTGAAAACTGCTTTCAGAACGAGGTACAGACATTATGAATTCTTAGTTATGCCTTTTGGACTAACGAATTCTCCTGTAGTGTTTATGGATTTGATGAATTGGATATTTAGACCGGATTTGGATCGATTTGTCGTGGTGTTTATTGATGACATTCTAGTTTATTCCTGTGATGAGACGCAACATGTCGAGCATTTGATAATTGTGCTACAGACTCTGCGTGAAAAGCAATTGTATGCAAAGTTTTGTAAATGTGAGTTTTGGTTGTGTGAGGTTGGTTTCTGGGACATATTGTATCAGCTACGGGAGTACAAGTTGATCCGAGCAAGATTTCAGCTATTTTAGAATGGAAGCCTCCGAGAAATGTGTTTGAAGTCCGTAGTTTTCTGGGACTAGCGAGATATTATAGGCGGTTTGTGAAAGGCTTCTCGATGATTGGGACTCCATAGACGAAGTTACTACAGAAAGATGTTAAATTCGAGTGGTCAGAAAAGTGCCAACAGAGTTTTGAACAGTTGAAAACAATGTTAACAGAGGCACCAGTGTTAGTTCAACCTGAACTGGGTAAAGAATTCATAGTTTACAGTGATGCATCGTTGAATGGTTTAGGCTGTGTGTTGATGCAAGAAGGCAAAGTCATCGCTTATGCTTCAAGGCAGTTAAAGCCGCATGAAAAGAACTATCCGACGCATGATCTTGAATTAGCTGCGATTGTATTTGCATTGAAGATTTGGCGTCACTAGCTATTTGGTGAGAAATGTCATATTTATACTGATCAAAGGAGTTTGAAATATCTGATGACTCAGAAAGAATTTAATTTAAGACAGCGGAGATGGTTAGAAATACTAAAAGACTATAAATTAGTAATTGATTATCATCCGGGTAAAGCTAATGTTGTTGCTGATGCTTTGAGCGGAAAGTCTATATGTGCTTTGCGAGCAATGAGTACTCAGATAGATCTATGTGATGATGGTTCGGTTTTGGCTGAGTTGAAAGTTAGGCCGATGTTTATACGTCAGATTTGTGATGCCCAGAAAAGTGATAATGAGATGATGACAAAACGAGCTCAATGTGGTTTAAATTATGATTCAGAATTTCGAGTTGATAATGATGATTGTTTGAGATTCAAAGATCGGATTTGTGTTCCAAGGAATTCAGAGTTGATTCATCTGATTTTGAACGAAGCTCACAATAGTCGTTTGGCTATTCATCCGGGGAGTACGAAAATGTATAATGATCTGAAACAGTTTTATTGGTGGCATGGTATAAAACGAGATATCTCAAAATTTATTTCAAAATGCTTGGTTTGTTAGCAAATTAAAGCTGAACATCAGGTTCCATCTGATTTGTTGCAACCAATTATGATTCCTGAATGGAAATGGGAGAGAATCACGATGGACTTTGTGTTAGGATTGCCTTTATCTCCAGGAAAGAAAGATGCAATCTGGGTGATAGTTGATAGATCGACAAAATCAACTCATTTCATTCCGGTGAGAACAGATAATTCACTTGACAAGCTAGCCGAATTGTATATTGCTGAGATTGTGAGATTGCACAGAGTGCCACTATCTATTGTATCTGACAGAGATCCGAGATTTACCTTGTGGTTTTGGAAGAAATTGCAAGAGGCTTTAGGCACAAAGTTACATTTCAGTACTGCATTTCATCCGCAAACAGATGGACAATCCGAACGGATCATTCAGATTCTTGAAGATATGTTGAGATGCTGCATTCTTGAGTTTGAAAGTACGTGGGAAAAGCATTTGCCGTTGATTGAGAAGGGTATGCACTAGTATATGATAGCCTTTTAAGGGTGGTAAAAGACTCTATGGAGCCGAAGGCTTTAAGCCATATAAATGAATGCAAGTCCATGGACATGGCATGATCAAGTGGAGGTCCGCGAGATAATTCGCGTATATGAATTTGTGCATATGTCCAAGTCTATGTTTCCTCAAATATTGGATCTGCTTTTATAAGTCCGCCAAAAATGTGCTCGTTTTCTTGTAATCTATTTCAATGCACGAATCCAAAGGTACAAGTTATCTGTTTATGCGAGTCATATACAAGATATGATAGTCTGCCAGGTTCTTTTTCTTGATTGGTATGATTTTATTCTCTTATTTAATTCGTAATGAGGGTTTTCTTTCATGAATCCGTTGATATGTGTCGCAAGTATGGAATTGCATACTTGGGTCTGAAGCATGAATCTGTAAGGATCATACTACAAATTTAAGTCCGTTAGGACAAGCTACCAATAGCAGTTTGTAGAAGGAACCATTCGCCAAGATCTATCTTATTAAGTTATCTGTATTTGTTGATGCGAGACATGCTATGGGAATTATCTACAGGTTTTCTTCATAAGCCCACAATTAAGAATCCACAAGGATTTCCTCTCAAAGAATTAGATGTATAGGAGTCTGCAGAGGCAACTAGTAAAGATAGAATTTACAAGGATAACCTGCCAAGAGGTTAAACATTTAGAAATCTGTATTTTGACATTAAATCTATGAAATCTCATTAGTGGAAGCTTTATATGTGTAAGGTTTTGTATAGTCAAATACAAAATCTTCTGTTATCAAGCTGTCAGTAGTAGATCAAATGCAATCGACTAAGTGGAATTATACTTCAGAATGCGTCAGTAAATAAATGATGGTGTCATTGAAGATAATGTACCAAGTACAAGTGAGCTAGTTAGTTTGATGTAAATATTATGCCAATAAGATTAGCGAACCATCCTAGTACAGACAAAGTCAGACTTGAAATTTGAATCATGAAGTACCAGCTTGTTAGCTTTTTATTGATGCAAGGCATGGATAAATCACTAAGTTCATTTGACATTACATATGTGTTATTATGTATTTTAGGTAAACAGGGAAATTTGAAGTTTTGATGAGGGGTCAGGCCAGAATCTGTCATGCTTAGACGGACATGTTTCTTCGTAGTAATATGCATAAAACGGGGCGACCTAAAGGCGGGGCCTCAGGGTCAGAGTCGAATTTGTAATTAAGTAAAATGACAATATGGTAAAGCTACTTTTGTGTAATTTCTATATCTTAAATTAAAGGTATATATATTTGAAATAAAGTCTTCAATTGTCGTAGTCAAGTAACTAACCGTTTTAATTAATATTTTTATTAAGTGATTATGAATTGTGGATTGTATTAATGAATGTATTAGTTTTATAATCGTGTTTTAGTAATAACTATATTAAGTATGAATGCCGGAATAAATACTAAAGAATGTGTTAGTTAAATTTTAGAATAGAAGCATAGCACCCTGTAGTCTGGATCAGCTGATTGGGTTGGGTATGGGGTGTTACATTATGAGTTTGCTCAATGCACTTGGGAGATTCGTTTTCTATCTCTTTGTGCATTCTTAAGGAATAGGTTGATAAGTCGTGTCACACATGCCCCAAAGATTCGTTATTGTGTACCTATTTGATTTGTTTATGCATCATTTTTTAGGACTGGATGGATATTCGTTTATCCATTTACGATGTTAAATTTGGTTATTTGGAGCAATGTTTTAATAAGTATGCTAATGAAATCTTTGTTATGGAGAAATGTATATGAAATTTGATGTTTTCCTTACTTATGTAATGTAACCATGAATTTTAATGTGTCTTGATATAAATGTGGAATGTTATAATCTTGGCTGCTTGAAATGTTGCTTATTATTATGCTTCTTAAATTCCATGAGATTTAATGTTGTTGCTTGTTGGTATATTTTTAATTTAGCTTGATATTTGGTATAATGGAAATTAGTTATGCACCACTGAGCTTAGTGGAAAAGCTCGATCGTGGATTTATGTTACATGCGCATGTTTATAAGGTTTGTGAACATTCATTAGGGTCGAGCAATTCCACTTTTGGGAGTCTTAATGGGTCTTTTACTTTTGTGACCTTTATTTGAACTCTGTTTTAGCTTTTTCCCATGTACTTAGGCCAAGGATACTATAAGGTCTTTGGTTCATTGCCTTATGCTGATTTGAGATATATTGGTATATTGACACTTTATTTGGTACATATGTTGCTTATGAGGCTTGTTTTTTTTTTTATTCAAATGTTAAGATCTTGATGGTTTTGCATCATGGTTTCATTCTTATAATTTACTTACATAGTCAAATTCTAATTTAGTATGCTTTTAGTGAAGGATTTGTATGTTTTGAACTTGTTTTTACAAATCTAACTTGCTAGTATACTTTTGGTAGCATGCCTATTTTATTTATGAAAGGTTTGAGGCATGTTTGCAAGACTTTAAATGATGATTTTATGGATTTTCTAGGCTTATGTCTTGAGAGAGTAAGAACATGTCTCGAGAAAAAAGGAACAAAATTGGTTGGTCATGCATTCCTAAGTGCATGTCTCGAGACATTCCATGCTTGTCTTGAGATATCTTGAGACATGGCATTACATTTTGGTAATTTAGCCTCATAAGCACCATATGTACCAAATAAAGTGTCTTAAGACATGATCCATTTATCTTGAGATGTACAACTTCAAAGATAAAAGTCTCAAGATCCGTTTGGTACATATGATGCTTATGAGGTTAGATAAAGTGTCTTGAGACTTGGCATTGCGTTTTGATCATTTAGCCCAAGATTCGTAACATGGCCTTATTTTTTATTGTTTTTATACTTCAAAACATCATATGCGGGCCTATTTAAGTTCAATTTTCATCTATAATGATCTTTACACATCCAATAAATTGATTTTCATATTAAAATTTTGTGAGAAATATTTGTATGATCATTCATTTGTGTCAATATGACAACGAATGTGGTGTTTTACATTTAATCTTTTTTTCGAAACAGGTGTAGGATGTTACACACAATACAATTGACCAACAATTCAACACTAACAAGTAACATATTCTAAGAACTATAAAACCATTCGGATTCTCAATTTTGATTTGCTTGACTAACTTGGTTCCGACCTTCTCCATATTAACCTTTGTAAATGGAAACAAATGCAATCCATGCATCTAGATCCAAAATTAAACCATAATGAATATACTACACACCATAATCTAACCATAATTTTCTTTGTAGATTCCTACAATAACCCATCATTCGGAGCCTTCTCTATCACATTAGAATTGGAAAAACTAATAACCATCAAATTAACGCCCATTTAATGAACTATCGTTACCGCCCTAGCTCGCAAAGTATTCTGCAAAGTATTCTACACTCCTATTTTGTTTGAGGGCTTCTCAGCTATTTTCTCATCGAAGTTAATTTCAAAACATGAGAAACCTTATCTATACTTTCATCCAGATCAATCTTAAACTCATTTCCCATTTCAAACCAGACCTTAACATGCAATGGGTATATAATATGTCCATTTTATTGTTAGGATTTAGTGCCCTAATTGTAGTATTTTGTTGATTTATACTTGAAAATTTTCAAACTAGTTGATTTAAATAAAAAAAATATCATTATTGATCTATTTTAATTCATTGTAATAGATTAAACTAGTTTTCGTACTTGAGGAGCTTGGATACAAGCAATTTTAGTATGTTTGAGTTATGTTTTCTTAGTTTAGTTTAAATTCAATAAAAAGTGCATTTTAAATCTTTTATTGACCTTAGGGGCCGAATGAGGCCTAAAGGTGAGCTAACGTACTTAGTAAGTGTGTAGGAGACCATTCAAAGGCATAGGAACTCAAATCTGGTCGCTATGTTGCAACAAAGGGAGTGTGATATTGCAACATAGGGAGTAGAATGCCAGGATTGCTATACTACCTTGGGTGTCGTGACATAGCCAATGGATGTCACAGCACACCCTTGAAGCTTCCCCTGAACCATGCATACTGCCTTTAATGTCTCGACACAAGGACTAGGGTGTCGCGACATCAATCTTGTATAGGAAGCACTAACGAGCTAGGGGCATTTTGGTCCACACAATGGAAATTAAAACACGAGAACGTCAGCTAACCTAGGGTTAAGGACGACAACAACCCTAACTCTATATATAGGCTATTAAAACACTTGTTTGAAGGACAACTTTTACATTCTAAGTTTTTCTTTGTAAATTTAGTCTTTAGTTTTTCCTTTCTTTTAGGCTTTAGGTTTATTTCAATTCTTTTCTATTTCATGTTCATTGGAGAACATGAATTGTAACTGTGATCTAACTATTGTGAATTCTGCACTTCAATCAATATAATTCAGGACTCTCTTAACCTTTTCTCTAGATTCATTATTTATGCTTATATTTATTATCAAGATTATTGTGCTCACGAGATCCACAAGGAACTAATCTTTTTATGGGGGATTAATGAATGGAAGTGTGATTAATTAATTGATATGTAGGGTTTTCTTCATGAATCAGCTATTTGGGAGAGGAAAAAGTTAAACCCTATGCTTGACGACCCTAGGAAGTCATTTAGGTGGGAATTAACCCAAAATTGGTATAACCTATCCGTGAACACCTTTGCCCCGAACTGGTCTGGACTGTGAGGTCAAGAGATAAGTAGTTCTTGCTGACTCGTTAGTTTAATGGAAGATCGAGAGATCCTGCTAGGGTGGCAACTAGCTGATTGAGTAGAAACCCAAAATAGCAATTAGTTATGATTACCGAAGCGAGCTAATCACCAATACTTAGATTTGATTAAGTTAGAATTTATATATACGAAGCTCACTTTCTTTTTGTTATTTTTATTTATTATTTATAAAATCCAAAAATATTTCTTTTTATGTTTTATCGTACTATAATTTATTTAAACTACTAATCACTTCTATTTGCATTTAGGTTGACATTAATTTAGTACTCGCCTCCTTTGGGTACGATCCTCGGAGTACTTACCTACTTCGTTGTAACTACTAACCAGTTTTTTTTTAATAACTAGTAACCAATTGTTATGTCTTTATGCGATAGTACTAAGGTAGAGCAACAGCGATCGAAGACTGGCGAAGAAGTGGAAACCAGCAAAAGGTATAGAAGCAGCTATGGTGACAGTAGCGAAGAAAAAATAAAAAGCAGCAAAATGAAGAGAAGCAGCAGTGGTGGTAATGAAAAAGAAACAAAAAGCAAGGAAAATTTTAGGAATTAGGGATTGGAATGGGAAAGGGGAATATCGGGACTAGGTTTGTTGGGAAGTGGGGACTGGTAACAAGGGTAAAATTTTGGGGCTAATAAAATCGGGTCAGGTTGGGCCCAAGCTGAAAAATCCTTGCCTGAAGCCCGACCCATTTTTAAAGCAGGCCTCATTCCGAAACCCAAGCCCATTTTTGGGGCCTATATTTTTGCCCAAACACTCCCATATTTTGGGTGGTCCTTCGAGCCAAATTAGGTGGCTCGGGCCATGTACCGGTCTAGTTTCAGTATATGACTTGTAGTAAGGGAACACTTATAGAGCTAGCTACTAATTCAAAGAGACTAATTCGCCAAAATCGTCGACAACAACAGCAGATGTATAATTAATGACCTGCTGTAGGCAATTTACCACTGCAAGGCAATCCATTGTTTGACTAGATTAACAATAATAACCCAAAGGACTTACCACCACCACCATAACTTCTCGCAAACATACAGATGGCGCAAAATGAAAAAACCCTAAGGAACTATACGCAGACAAATATGATGATGGTTCAAGGAAGCATCACAAAGCCAGTCATCACGGCTAACAATTTTGAAATAAAACCGGCCAGGATTCATATGATCTAAAACAATTTGTATTTTAGAGGCACAATGACGGAGGACCCAAATCAACATTTAAAACGGTTCCTTTAGCTTCGTGATACATTTAAATATAATGAGGTCATCGATGATGCTATTCGTCTTCAGCTGTTCCCCTTCTCCTTAATCGATAATGCCTTTTCTTGGTTAGATTCACATGCATCAGGATCCATCACGACATGGGATGAACTTGCAGGGAAATTTCTACAAAAGGTTTTCCCTATTAGCAAGACGGTCCAACTGAGAAGAGATATCACAACACTTAAACAGTTAGAAGGAGAGAGCTTTCACGAAGCTTGGGAGTGTTTTAAAATGCTAATACAGAGATGCCCACATAATAGGTTACCTGAGTGGCTGAGAATGCAAATGTTCTACAACAAATTGGATGTGCACACACGTTCAAGACTAGATGGAGCCACATGAAAAGCTTTAATGAACAAACATACGAAGATGTGTATGAACTTATAGAAAACATGGCGGTGAACTCCTGTTAATGGCCAATTGAATACTATACATAACACAATTTGATAGAACAGTATCCAATTTTAATGAATTTCAAATTTCCCCTTTTTGTGTGTTCATACAAGCTTAATTTTCTAAAAATTTTAAATTTGTGAGATTAGATAAAATCAAAGGTTTATATTTGTAATAATAGGTTAAATAGGATGTTTAGAAACTTAATTAAGGTTTAGGAACAAAAATCGAGTGAGGAAACCTTATATTTCGGCAAAATGAGTTGATTTCTAACTCATTTGATCTAATTAAAAGGTATTTGATCTTAATTTAATAAATCCTTAATGAATTTTAGCAAATAGAATGTTTTCCCCTTTTAAAAGATTGCATAAGCTTGATTTTTTTTGAAAAAATTAAATTGGTGAAATTGGATGAAATTGATGGTCTAGATATGTAATTAGATGATCGTTAGGATGTATGAAGTTGAAATCTAAGCTTAAAAGTGAGATTTGAGTGGTTAAACACCTATTTCGACAAAATTAGTTAATTTTTTGGTATAGATGTTAAGAGGCTTTATTCTATGATTTTGGAATAATTTAATGGTGTTTGTTGTTATTAGTAATGCCTTTGTAATGTGTTTTATGCGTATGAAAAGTTCCAATTCATTTGGGAGCCCCTACAAGCATGGACAAAGGCAAATTAAAGCTTACTTAAGCGTGATAGTTGAAGTAATGGTTGCTAAGGTGAGTGGTCTAATATACTGCATTTAAACTCCAGAACGCAAGCTAAGGTAACATATGCAAATCACCAGCTTAATTAATATGTGAACCTTGATTTCTCTTGTGCAAATCATTGCAATTTTGTTTGAGTGTAGGGTATACATGCTGTGCGATTTTAATGAGCCAAATGCATGAATTTAAAACGTGTATGTAGTTATAGGAATAAAATAGGCAGGCCGTAGTTGTAAACCATGTACTTGACGTGATAAGTTTGTGTGAATTGTGCATTTAATTATTTTTTGTGTGTGTGAGAGAGAGCATACTATTAAAGGCGAGCTAATGTACTAAAAAGGTATGTGTATATATACAATATATATATGTAACAACCCATTTTTAGTCAAATCAAAATAGTGGTTTTGGGACCACAAATCTGAGGTCAAAATAATTATTTTATTATTATTTTAATGTCTACAGCATGATAGTATGATTGTGTGAAAATTTCGTTAAGAAATTTTATCATTTAAATGCTTAATTTGAGAAAAAGGACTAAATCGCGTAAAGTGTAAAACTTGAGTTTTATTAGCTAAAGATGTCTAATAGCTATAGAACCTTAAAGTGGAGGCCCTTATGTAGTAAATAGACCATTTTTATTTGAGTGGACAAAGATGGACACTTAATTATGTGATCTTAATGTTAATAGTCAAGGTTAGTTTAGTAAATTAATAAATAAACTTAAGTAAAAATAACATAAAATAAGATATCATCTTCTTCATGAGATTTTCCACCGAAAATTAGACTTAGAAACACCATTAAAGAAACTTCTAGGTTCAGCCAACTATCATCTATGCATGTAAGTCCATTTTTGTCCCATTTTATAGATTTTTATGTTTTTGAGATTGTTGCAGCTTAATCTAGCTAGCCCAGGGACTATTTTGCAAAATTTTTAAAGGTTTAGGGTTTTTCCATTGATGAATCTATGTGTATTTTGATGTTTGATGATAGAAAATGTATGGTTGTTGTTAGATAAACAACATTTGTTAAGTGATTTTTAGTAAAATGTCCAAATAGGAATTAAATTGTGAAATGTGTAAAATTCAAGGTTAAATTGTGAAATAAATGAAAAATGTGGGCTGCTAGGGACTTAATTGAAATTCGGCTAGCATGGGTATAGATTGAATTGCATGAAATTGAATTTTTATGAGATAAGGACTAAATTGTAAAACTGTTAAAATATTAGGGGCAAAAGTGTAAAGTTTCCTTAATTTGTATTTTGGACTAAATTGACTATAGTGATGATTAAATAATTTAATTTTGATTACATATAGATCAAGAAAAGCAAAATTCGGATTTAGATCGGGGAAAAACAAAGTATCGGATTAATCGACTTATTTCGCCGTTTTTTACAATCAAGTTAAGTTCGTATGTAATAAGCATTATTATAATTGTGTTTTAGATGCTTTAATATTGCATAAATTGTGAATATGACCTATTTCAATATGTATTTTTTACTACCATCAATCACGCTCAAAGCTTGACTCAAAAATCATCTATTAGCCATTCACTTATCAAGTCTAAAATCATGCTTTTCATAAATAAATACCCGTCATATACCAAATGACCAAATGATCAGCTTGAATCATCACCAACCAAACCAAATTATGTCACTACACAAGGCAAATTGCGTATCAAACACAAGTCATTAATAAGCCATATAAAATGGCCAAATACATCACCAAAATCTTTATCAAAAAGACTCAAGCCTATATATGCCATATAACCAATATCACAAAGCTCATAAGTACCAAACCATAGCTGGATGGTGTGATGAAATCTCCGATGACTTCCAACCTGAGCAAGCCTCTAAAACTCTATAAACATAGAAAAGAAAACAAAGTAAGCTATAGTGTGATGAAATCTCCGATGACTTCCAACCCGAGCAAGCCTCTGAAACTCTATAAACATAGAAAAGAAAACAAGGTAACCTATAAAGCTTAGTAAGCTCGTATCTTAATAAACTTAACATAACAAATAATTGCAATTCAATGTCATAAGTATAATATGCTATCTCACATGCCAAAACATAAACTTTTTTCAAGTTTATAACATGTTCTCATATCAAATTACCACCATTCAATAATATAATCACTTACATAGCTAACTTTAGCTTTCATAAGTTTAATCAATTCAATTCTCATATAACATTCAATTCATACCTTCATATAGCCAAATGAGCACATTTTGGAAAATAAGATATTTACACATATCTTTCTTGTATAAATCACATATCACCATTTATATTCATACTCACCTTTCATTCACAAGAATCATACAACTTTTTTCATACCTGAATCAGATAACTCATTCACATAGTCATTTGCTTCTCTACATTGCCCGTTGAACCATTCGGAATTGATAAGGATACTCAGATAGCATGTAAAGCTCGTACAATGCCATATCCCAGATATGGTCTTACATGTTATCACATAATGATGCCAATGTCCCAGACATGGTCTTACACGTAATCACTTATCGATGCCAATGTCCCAGACATGGTCTTACACGAAATTATATATCGATTCCATATCCCAGATATGGTCTTACACAAAGTCTCATATATCGATGCCATAGCCCAGCTATGGTCTTATACGAAATCATGTACTGCCATGGTCCAACCATGGTCTTTTCCGCCGATTCGTCTTTCGTTACGAAATGATCGTGTTCGATCCTGCATTTTTACTTATTTCAAACATTTAATTTATGTTCCACAATTAAATCAATTATATGAATACATTCATACTATCATTCATCAATTTCATAAATATACATTGAAGTTCGATTATATGAACTTACCTCGATCGCTAAAACGACGGAATGGATCGACTAGTCCGATACTTTGCTTTCTCCCCGTTTTAGATCCAAATCTCATTTTTCTCAATCTATATAATAACAAAATTTTCTTATTTAATCACTAATTCACTCAATTTAACACAATTTACACATTTTGGAAAAAATACACTTTTGCCCCTAATGTTTTACATTTTTTACAATTTAGTCCTTATCACATAAAATTGCAATTTCATGCAATTTAGTACAGCCCATGTATTTCCGAATTTCATACATGCCGCAAACAGCCCATATTCAATTTATTCATATTTTTAACCACATAATTTCATAATTTCACAAATTAGTCCATAATTTGTATTTTTACTCAAAATCACTTTGTAAAATATGTAAAATTATCATCTAACTTCCATATTTCATCATCAATCATCAAAAAGCATGAATATTCATCAATGGCATCTCACAAAATCTTTAACTATTTCTCAAATTAGTCCCTGCGCTAGCTAGACTAAGCTGCAACGATCTAAAAAAAACGTAAAAATTATTAAAAACAGATTGAAATCCATACCTAAAATGATCAAAACAATGTTGGTCGAACCTAGCTCATCCATGGCTGCCATTCTTTTTCAAATTTCTGTGGAAAGGATGATAAAAATAAGGATTTTGGCTTTTTTTATTAATATTAACCTTTATTAACTATTTACTTAATTATCCTTTAAAAACATTAGTAATTACACCAATTGCCACTACACTATCATCCACTATCTCATAAATGGGCTATTTGCCACCTAAGGACTTCCACTTTAAATTCTATAGCTATTTGACACCTTTAGCTTATAGAACGTAACTTTTACGCTTTACACGATTTAGTCCTTTTTTACCGAATTAAGCATTTAAACGGTAAAATTTCTTTATGAAATTTTCACAAAATAATCCTATCATGCTGTAAACCATAATAAAATATTAAAATAAATATTTTGACTTCGGATTGTGGTCCTGAAACCACTGTTCCTATTAACCCTAAAAATGGGTTGTTACATATATGATCATTGAATCGAAGAATTTGATGGAAATTGTGCTTAATCTTGGATTGAATACATATGTTAAGTTATGCTTCAAATTTGAATTGCATTATATGATGTTTATGTTATTGAATTGTTGGTTGGTAAGTTTTACTTATTCAGCATACGAGCTTACTAAGCTTTATAGCTTACTTTGTTTATTTTTCATGTTTTATAGTGTTCTCGAAGCTAGCTTGGATTTGGGAACTTTCGGAGACTTCATCACACTATCAAGCTATCACTTTGGTACTTTTGAATCTATGTTTTTGGGATATATGGCATGTATAGAAGCTTAGGTCATTTTAGTATATGTTAGAAATGGATTTGGCCATTTATGTTGGCTTGTAAATATTAAGTGTTTGGTTTTGTGTATTGTCATTTAAGTTGGCTCATTTTGGTTTATTTGGTTATGTTGATATATGTGCTAATAGCATTTGTCTTATGATTGATATATGCTATATAAATGCTTGTGGTAAATGGTTGATTGAGAATTGATATGCTTATGATTTTAGGAATGTGATTTTGGTATGGAATTTAATGGCATAATTGTGATATTTGTGTACTTTGTATTTGTTGGTATTGAAATGGTATCAACTATGTTTGGTTGAAGGCTTATTTATGCCATGTTTTGGTGCCATTTGATTTGGTGTAGGAGTATACAAATTTGGGTGGCAAGATGGCTTGGTAAATAGCCTATTTTTGTCCACACGGGAAGAGACACGAGCGTGTGTCTCAGCCGTGTGTGGCACACAGTCAGGTTACATAACTGTGTGTCCCCTAGTGTTGAATTAGAAATCAAGTCAGTATGCTTGTAACAGCCCGGTTTAGACCCTAGTAGAATAGTGGTTTCGGGACCACAAATTCGAAGTCAGAGAAATATTTTAATATTATTTTTTATGTTTATGGCATGCGATAAAGTATGTGTGAAAGTCTTGTGTGAAAATTTATCGTTTGTGTGTCGATTTGTGAAAAAATGACCTAATCGTGTAAAATGCAAAAGCTGTGTGTTGGTAGTTAAAAGAGCTTAAATGCTATGTCTTATTAAATGTGGGGTCCTTATATTGTTATTAGACCACATGGTTAATGGATGGACAAAAATGGGCTTATATTAGTGGAATTTAAATGTGATTATAAAGGTTATATTGGTAATTAGTTAATTATATGTGAATTAAGTAAAAACAAAGCCAAAAATTCTTTTAGTTCATCCCTTTTCCACTGAAAATAGAAAGAATAGATAGGGTTTAAAGCTTTGGAGGTTTCAGCATTAGCATGGTTGATTTGGTAAGTGAATTTTGTTCGATTTTTAATGATTTTTATGTTTTTGTGATCGTTGCTTTGCGTTCTATCAAGCCCATGCCTCAATTTCTGAATTTCATGAAGATTTTGAGTTATGCCATTGATGAAATTGTGAGCTTTGTGATGTTAATTGATGAAAAATAAAAGATATGTGTTGGGTTAACATGTTTTGTATTTAGATTTTTTATCAAATTGATTATTATGGGCTAATTTGTGAAAATGAAACTTTGAAGGGTTAAAATATGACATAAATGAAAGTTATGGGCTACTAGTAGCATGTGATATATTCGGCTAGCATGGGTTGTTAAGAAATTTATTGAAATTGTGGTTTTATGAAAAAAAAAAGACTAAATTGATAAAAATATGGAAATTAGGGGGCTAATGTGTAAAATGCCCTAACTATGTGTGATAAACCGTAATATGAACATATTTTAATCCCACATTTAGCATACTTTTGGATGATTTAAGCCTTGAATTGTGGAACTTGGTGCTTTTAATCCTTTTTTTTCATATTTTATACTCAAAAGAGCACCGAATGATGAAAAGAACAAGAAACAGGCCTAAAACGGAATAAATGTGCCATATCACGAAATCGACACGGCCTGGGCCTAAGACCGCACAGTCGTGCCTCATCAACAGACCCTAACACGACCTGGCCACGACTTACACGGGCGTGTGCCATGGGCGTGTCTCTGACGTAACAAAGAAGAGTTTCATTCGGATTAGGGTACTTAGAGGCAAAGAAAGCCATTCCAAAAGCCTATATAAACACCCTAGAGGCCAACCTTTAGGAGGTGTCCAATTAGGCCGAAAAGCCGAGCCAGAGAGGCCAGAATTATGGGATTTACTCGAAGAAAGCAAGTTGATTCATCTCAAGAAGCCGGAGTTATACTCAAAACGGAGGATCTTCTCTTCAATTCCTTCAGGGGGTTTTAAGGTTTTTCTTATGTTTTATTTTATATTTACTTCTGAGATGTATTCTTTTATCATTATGAACTAAACCCTCAAATACCTAAGGGGAATGAAACCTAAGACAGATCTTGTTATTGTTTTCTGAACTATATGATAAATACTTGATTTGTTCTTATTATGTTTTCTTAATTCTTGCTTTGATATTTCAGGATATTAATCCAAGTATTGATGTGCTTAGGCAGAGGAGGAATAGACCCTGTCTAAGAGTAGATCTAGCATAATTAAGCGGAGTTGATCGCAACCCTAGAGATAGGATGACGAAAATCTACCAGATTAGGGTCAAACCTAATATGGGAGTCCATAGGATCGGGTTAATGCAATTCTAGGGGTTTTAATTAGAAAGAGATTTCAATTAATCAACTTAGGGTTAGACGTTAGTAGCCTCGAGAGAGGTATTAATATAAATTAGGGAATCCTACGGATCAAGTCAAGTGAATAAATCGTCTGGTTCAGAGTTAAATAACAAGTGAAGTCTAGGTGGATTCTTCCTCGGGTATTGTCTTAATCAATTGGGTTTTCCCACAAGTATTTTTCCCAATTCATTCTCTTTGACTTAACATCTTTAGCTTAATAGTTAGTTAAATTTAGACTAAATAATAAATCCCTTAATTCTTAGGCTAAATAATAAAAAGAAAGTTAGTATTGGTACTTTTAGTTCCTTTGGGTTCGATAATTCGGTCTTACCACTAAGCTATACTACTGTTCGATAAGTGCACTTGCCTCCATCGTTGTCATAATTAGTTTTTAGGCTCGATCATTCTCTTTATAAATTTTTAAGACTCTGACATACAATCAATGTGTTTGTAGATTGTTTTGGATGAAGATGAGATTGAATGAGTTGAATTTGATATTATATAAATCAAGAAAAGAGAAATTTGGACTTAGATCGAGGTAAGAACAAAGTGCTCGATTGAGCGACTAGTATCGTTATTTCTATGTCCGAGGTAAGTTTGTGTATAATATGTATTGTTAAAATAATATTCCTATGTAATGAAATGAATGGAAATGTGATTGTGGAGTTTGGTAATGTGAGTTCGAAGATATGTGGCACTAAGTGTGTGTAAATGGAATCGTTACAGTGATAAATGGCATTGAGTGTGCGAGATAAAGAAAGCATCGGCTGTATAATTGGGCACTATGTGCGGTACGGAGACAAATTTGGTTTAATGTGATGGCACTAAGTGTGCGATATTATTATAGCTCCGGCTAATTAATTGGCACTAAGTGTGCAAGTTTATCAAATGTTTAAAGAGATTCGAATGAATTATGGCAAGTGGTAAATGTGATAGATAAATATGTGATGGTATAGGTATGTACAGAACCTATGTGGTTGATGATATTGTGTATGAGATAGATGGAATACTATGTGAATGAATGATGTAAAGAGTTGGATTGAATAGCATTATAAATGCTTGTGTATGAAACTATAGATATGGTATGAAAGTAAGAAATAGTATGGATGAGATTGAGTAATGATATGAGTTGAACTATGTGTTTGTTAATTTGGCATTTACATATGAATTATTGAGTTAACTGTGTTATATTGCGAACTTACTAAGCTTTAAAGCTTACTGTGTGAAGTTTTCTCTGTTTTACAGTGTCATTAAAGCTAACTCGGATCTAGGGATCATCAGCGACCCAATCACATTATCGGACATCTATTTTGGTACCTTATGGAAGTTGTATTTATGGTATATGGCATGTATAGGCTAGTGAGGTTGTGGAATGTTTTGAGATGTATAAATCTTGCCATGTGATATGTCTTGATAATGGATTGAGTTTGGCATATATTTTACTATGTGAAAATGGTGTATGTGATATGTATATATATGGTCTTTTGTGAATGCCATTATGGTATGCTTTGGTGAATTAGAAATCGTATGTTTTATATTTGATTTGGTATCTGAGATGGTGAATGATTTGTATGTTATTTGATATTGGAATTGAACATGTAGGGATGACCCAATTTGGGTGGCAATTTGGCCTTGTAAATGACCTATAATTGTTCACAAGGGTGAGCACAAGGGCATGTGTCTCGACCGTGTCATTCACTGTCTCAATTCGAAACATGCCAAACTTGCACACAAGCCAGACACATGAGCATGTATCAGGTCGTGTGACCGAAGTCAGTGTTGTACACGGGCTAGACACACGGGCGTGTGACAGGCCGTGTGATAATAGTCAGAGTTGTACACGGGGTAAAACATGGTCTAAGGCATGGCCGTGTGAGGCACACGGCCTAGCCACACGGACGTGTGCCCTGTTTTGAAAGAAAAATTTTCTAAGTTCCGTAAAGTTTCCATACGAGATCGGTTTAGTCCCGAACCTTCTCTAAAGCATGTTTAAGGTCTCGTAGACCTTCTAAAGGGACTTTGTATTATTGATTAATTATGATTTGCTGATGTATGAGCCATGGTATTTTAAATGTTATGATTCGACCGGTAATACCTCGTAACCCTAGTCCGGAGATGGATATGGGTTAAAGGTGTTACAATGCTCCACACGGCTTAGCACACGGGCGTGTGACTTGGCCGTGTGGCATAAGTCAGTATACCCTACAGGTTTGGCACGTCCTAGCACACGGCCTAGCACACGGGCGTATGTGTTTTCTGTGTGACCCAAGTTAGAGAGTTACACGAGGTAGAACACGGGCTGGGACATGGCCATGTGATCCCATTTCAAATGTCCACACGGCTTGTGACACGGGTGTGTCTTTGGCCGCGTGAGACACATGGCTGGGCCACACTGGTGTGTGTCCCCTGTAAATTGGAAAAATTTTCTAAATTTTCTAAAAGTTTCCTAAGTTAACGATTTAGTCCCAAACCACTCCGAATGCATGTTTTGGGCCTTGTAGATTCGTATTAGGGACAATGTGAGTGAATTTGAATAATGATTATTTAGTTATGATGAATGTATGAGAAATGTATGTTTAATTGTGTAATAAGTCTGGTAATTCTCCGTAACCCTATTCCGACGTTGAATACGGGTGAAAAGTGTTACAATATATGCGCGGTTTTTATTATATATAATATATATGTGTGGGTTTTGATATATATATATATATAATATATATGCGTGGGTCTTGATTATATGTATAATATATATGCATATATGGGTCATGTTTTATATAATATATATATATATATGTATATGGGTTTTGTAATGCTTGCAAACTAATAAAAATATATATAATGTGAACTCTTATAACATATGAATTTTACTGATAATGTACATCTATGCATGCATGAACCAATATGTGAATTATGAGCTTTATGATAATGCAAGCTCTGATTTAGTGCAAAATTATATTATCGTGAAATGCTAGGTGCAAGCTCAACTATAGTGCGAGCCAATTATATTTGTGTAATGTGTTATATTGTGAACCATATTAACTTGGCGAATTATATTATTATGGCGAATTGTGTTAATTTGGTGATTTGTATTAATATGGCGAACTGTATTAATTTGCCAAAATGTGTATTGTGAGATTTTGAGTTGTATTGTATGTAAGCTAAGCTATTGCATGCCCTATGCTAAATAAAATATACGAACAATGATTTATGTGAGCTATGTCATGAATGATATGTGAATTGTGTTATGTGTGCAATATATGTTGCATAAAAGTTAAATGATTTGCGAAGCATGCTCTATTGCAAATTGTGAATTTGGAACTATGTTATAACGTGTGAGCTCTGTTTAACTGTGAGCCCTATTATACTAAATATTCTGAATTTGTTAAAGAGATATTTTGGCATTGTGACTTAATGGAACCATTAGATATAGTTGGCATGCCACAGGATTTTGAGTACTCACTCTCATTATTGCGATAAGCATTGTACTCGGAGATAACATTGGAGAAATAAGGGAATGTCGAGCATAGCTCCATTCAACGGAGACAGTGTAGGGCTCTATGAGTCGAGTGTGTTGGAGAGTGTAAGCATTCATGCTACACTTATATAGGAGATAGCATAGGGCTCTTTGAGTCCAAAAATGAGGCGTTATAAGGAGATCTGTTTATCTAATGTGTGGTGATAGAGTCCACTTATAGATGGTGATAGAGTCTCCTATATGTTTCATAATCACAGATATGTCAATTTATTATTATTTGAGATATATGAATTACGATGTGGTATGAATGAATTATTATATTGAATGAACTGTTATATTGTATGAACTATTATATTGAGTGAACTGTTATTATGCATGAACTGTTATTTCATATGAATTGTTATTTTATGCGAACTACCTATTCTATGTGAACCATTTAATTCATGTGAACTATTATCTTGTGTAAGTTGTGATAAAAAGTGAGTCGTTTAAGCATGCCTATTTCACTTAACCTGACTGATGTGTTTATTTGTAGATGTTTGAGCACTCACTGATTTAATTACAATTGAATTCCGAATAGTATCCCGATAAGGACGCTTTCAATGTCAGCTTCATGGTGGCTTCCACGTAGCTTCCTCGAATAGTATCCTGATAGGGACAATTAAATCGTCAGCTTCATGGTGGCTTCCACGTAGCTTCCTCGATATGAATGGAGCCAAATGGTGGTTTCCACGTAGCTTCCTTGAACAGTGTTCTGATAAGGATGCTTTGGTTTTTCCACGTAGCTTCCTTCTTTGTCTTGTAGCAATCATGGCTTTTTCCACGTTGCTTCCTTTTCTGGCAATATCTGCTGCTTGCATCATTGCTCGTGTCATGACTTTGATGGTTGCTTACATCATTATCTGCATCATCTCGACTCTGACTGGTTGTCACATCGATCGATCACTTTTCATCCTTCTTGGACGTTTCTGAGATTCATCTCCTCGATCTCATCGAGGTGTAGGGATTCCGGTGAAGGTGCTGGTGTGTTCCAGTGCTCCCACACTTCTCTGATTTCCGCCGCTAACGGACAATCTTCGATTTCCATCTCAGCTATTTTTGTTAATAGCGAAATGGCGTCTTCATTCCTTTGCCTCTGGGGGTTTCCAGTGTCGTAGGCTAGGATTCTCTTCCCGTCAGTCCACAACTCGAAAGTGTTTTGTTGGAGTAGGAACTGAGCTTCCGCCATTAGATCAACTCCGGATTGGATTTGATAATGGAGAAAATTCTTATAACACTCGTCAATGGTTTTTGACAAATGCTGTTGATCTTCTTGGGCCGCCAAGAGGGATCTTCCTCCAAGCATTTTGTAAATAATCCATAATTGATATGGCTGATAAAATTTTTCTTTCTCAGCAATACCAATAAGGCTGTGTATTTTTATATGAAAATAGTAAACAAAATCATCTAAATTAACATAGTTTGTTAATCTAGACTTTACCATTGCTGGAAAATCTTTTATTAAATCAAAAGAAAGATTTTGGACTGTTATTTCTTTAACAAATCCCCATTCAATACTGGTTATATCAAATGGCTCATGATTTAATCGAAATTTGATAGCAGGAGTTTTTTCTCCTATATCATTTGTATAAACAAAAGATTGTGAAAAATATTTCGAAAATGTTTCCAAAAATAGAGCTTGCTAGTTGCAAATGGCTCCTTTTATTTTCGAAAATATATCAATAGGTAGAATTTGTCTACACTTGTTGTATAAACAGATTCTAAACATCTTATTAATAATAGGAGTGTTTCTCCCTTTATTAATAAAATATTGAAATGTATCAAGAAGATTGTTTATCTCCTTAATATCCATGTATTCGATTAGGACATCATCCCAATCTCTGTATAAAACAGATTTTAGTAATAATTCTTCAGATTTTTCTTCAGTTGTTTTTTCAACTAAGAATTCTGAGAATTGGGTAAGAGCTTTTCTGAAACTGGCTCTTTGTTCCAAAATATGGTTTTTCCATATTCTGTTTATGAAATGGTAGTATTCTGGGGGTAGGCCTGGATTAAAAATCCTTTAGAATTGAGAAGTCAGAGGATTGTTGTTTTTTCAACAAATCTTCTGTAATTTCGAGAATTTCGGTATCGGAATAAGGCCTTTGAGAAAAGTCTGAATAATTCACCTGAGTTGGTGATTGTGTTTCAAATGGTTGGTTTACCATTTGATTTGGTAAATAATATCCCTGTTTAGGATAAAATTGTACCTGTGCAGGAATAAATCCATGTTTAGGACTTATTTGAGATAATGAAATAAATCCCTTTTTAGGACTTACTTGTGCAGGCTGAAATCCTTGTTTAGGATTATTTTGAGCAGGAATGATTCCTTGGTTTGGACTCATTGGTTTTGCGAAAATAAATCCTTGTTTAGGATTTTTTCCTTTATTGGGTTTCTTATGGACAGTTCTCCATCCATCATTTTCTATTAGAGGTTGTTTACCTCTATCCATAAGGCCTGCTAAGATAATCAGCAAACATTAGTAAAAATAAATTTAGGATATTCTACTAATGGTATTTCTATAGAATTGTTTTCTATAGATAACTTGACCGATTTCTTATTAATAATAAATGGTAAATATTGATTTATAAAATTATTACCTAATAATATGTCTCCATACATATCAGGTAAACACAATATTTTTGGAATTATAAATCTAACATTGTTTATGTAGATTGGAATATTTTTAGCTTTATAATGAATAGTAGTTTTTCTACCATTTATTCCATTAATATGTATTATCTTTTTTACAGGTATCCAATATTTTTCTGGAATAGCATTTCTTTTGCAACTATTGGTTGTAGCTCCTGTATCTAATAAAGCATGTAAAGAATATTTTTTATAATCTTTATCATGTAATATAATTTCAACATATGTATTATTAATTTTTGTTTTAAAATTAATAATATTTTCTGTTGAAGAATGTATATTTTCCATTCTAGAGTTTCTAGAATTTATACTAGGTGTGGTAGGGAAAATAGGAATATGAACTGTTTTCATTCCTACCGGTGTAGATGTACTTACATTATCTTCTTCTTCCTCTGGTTGAGAACTAGAAGGTAATACTAAATTATCATCTGTATTAGTGATCAGATTGTTTCTGAAATATAACTTATCACCAGATGACATGTATTCAATAGTACTTACCGGTTTAGAAGTACTAGCATTATTAGTTTTATCAATTATCCAGTCTTTTGGAATTGATAAATCTTTTAAATGTAATAGCTTTGGTTGAATTTCTGTAGTAAATTTATTGGGCTCAAAAAGCTCAATAATTTTATTATTAATTTCCTTGATTTCAACCTCTGCCGTATTAGTATATTCGTTAATAGAAGTCCAGCTGATTGCTAGATCTTCTGCCAGATCACTAATATCAGAATTTTTTGTCTGAATTCTAAGGCATAGACACTCTTCTATTAGAGGGTCTGTTATGGAAATAAAGTAATTTGGTTTTACTTTAAATCCTATAACACCTGTATGTAGATTAGATTGAATTCCTCCAATAAGTGCTTTTATTGGATTTTCAAATCTTTTATCTAATAATACTGCTAAAATAGGAACATCATGACCTCTTCTAAATAAAGCTCTTATTGTTATCATGATAACTCCTAAATGTATATATCTAACTTGAGGATAGTTTTTTCTAATCCTTTTTATTTTTTCTTTAGTGAATAAGGGAATTTCTGTTAATCCGCCTTTAGTATCTTTAGCGACTGTGTTGCCACTAATTTTTTCTATGTGTCTTTTTTACCATAGTTTAAACTTTGATATTTTATATATTTCTTCTTTAGAAATATGATTTTTATAATTTTTTCTATCATATCATCGGAAAAGTCTATTTCTTCTCCAATTAAATTTCCTAATTTTATATCCTGTTGTTCAGGATTAGGAATTTCTTCTAACTTGTTGTTAGAACTATTTCCTAGCATAAAAATATATTCATTTTTTAGACTATTACCTAATATTCTTGTTGTGTTTTCAACAAGTTCATATTTTTTATTAATAGCTCTCAGATTATCATCTGTTTGAAGATCTGAGTCTATTTTTCTCTTACCATAAGATTTACTCTTATCCCTTTCCCATGGTTTTGGTTCTACAAAATCATATGGATCTGGGGGTTCCGTATCCATAGGATCTTCAGGAATTTCTATATTTTCTTCTGTTGAAGTGTTTTCTTCATCAGAATTATTACTGGTTACATTAATATCTATAGCCATATTATTAGAATTACTACTTTCCGTAGTTTCTAATATATAACTGTCACAATCATTATTATTAATAGTATTATTATTATTATTATCATCATATTCTAACATATAATGATAATTATATTTTTCAAAAAGATTTTTATGTTCTTCATAAAGATCTTCTATGAGCTTAAGATATTCTATATGCTCATGATCGTCATCTGTTTTAGAAAATTGGTTTTTCCAATGTTCTATCAGATTTTTATAAGTTTCAAAATCATATTTTTGTGATTTTTCAATTTTTTTAATTTTTTCTTTTGTTTTTTCTTTTTTTATATTACTAATATTAGTCGAAGATTCATCCGAAGAATCATCTTCTTCCGATAATACTAAGATATCATTACTATTACCGTAATATAAAGGACCTAAGTCAGATTCTATATTATTGCTAATATTTATAACCTGATCTAACTTATTATTTACATCGGATAATAACTCTTTAGACTTGCTATTCAAATCTAAATCAGTTACTTCTCCCATATTATCTATTTTTTCTTCTACTTTACTAACTTTAGTATATAATTTACCAAAATATGTATTTGTCATATCTATTAAACTGTTGATACCCATACTAAGAATCGATATATTATTTTCATTCTTAGAGTCTATATGCATGGCATGATTACAAGTTTTATCTTTATATAAACAATCCATCAGTTCCATGTTCTTATCTCTGGTACCTAAAACCTTCTGTGTCTATACGTCTTCAACAACGCCTACAACGTCCCACTCGGACTCAACGGCAACAAGAAGACAAACGACAGATATATGGGTTTTGAGACAAAAACCACGAAATAAACGGAATTGCAAATAGAAAGACAGAAACTTACAATGGTAACCACGATATTAGAACTCCAGAAATCGTTACTCCGGGGCTCCTTGAGTAGGATATCTGATACCAAGTACAGGGGAGGGAGGGAGGGAGAGTGTATGCACAAGCGGAAGGGATATCTAATATCGCATAATAATAATCGGCAGTAGAAGATAGATAATTTACAAAGGTAGAGATCAAGAGGGGTTTCTTGATTTCTGAAAGAAAAAGAAAAACTATAAAACTTTATCCAAAAACCAATGCCTCTCTCAGGCTACAAGAATGCCCATTTATAACAAAAATTCTAAACTAGAATCTAATTCTGTTGAAGTCCGAAATAATTGTTCGGAAAAGAATTAAAGAATAAACTCTAATTTAATTACAATTGAATTCCGAATAGTATCCCGATAAGGACGCTTTCAATGTCAGCTTCATGGTGGCTTCCACGTAGCTTCCTCGAACAGTATCCTGATAGGGACAATTAAATCGTCAGCTTCATGGTGGCTTCCACGTAGCTTCCTCGATATGAATGGAGCCAAATGGTGGTTTCCACGTAGCTTCCTTGAACAGTGTTCTGATAAGGATGCTTTGGTTTTTCCACTTAGCTTCCTTCTTTGTCTTGTAGCAATCATGGCTTTTTCCACATTGCTTCCTTTTCTGGCAATATCTGCTGCTTGCATCATTGCTCGTGTCATGACTTTGATGGTTGCTTACATCATCGTCTGCATCATCTCGACTCTGACTGGTTGTCACATCGATCGATCACTTTTCATCCTTCTTGGACGTTTCTGAGATTCATCTCCTCGATCTCATCGAGGTGTAGGGATTCCGGTGAAGGTTCTGGTGTGTTCCAGTGCTCCCACACTTCTCTGATTTCCGCCGCCAACGGACAATTTTCGATTTCCATCTCAGCTATTTTTGTTAATAGCGAAATGGCGTCTTCATTCCTTTGCCTCTGGGGGTTTCCAGTGTCGTAGGCTAGGATTCTCTTCCCGTCAGTCCACAACTCGAAAGTGTTTTGTTGGAGTAGGAACTGAGCTTCCGCCATTAGATCAACTCCGGATTGGATTTGATAATGGAGAAAATTCTTATAACACTCGTCAATGGTTTTTGACAAATGCTGTTGATCTTCTTGGGCCGCCAAGAGGGATCTTCCTCCAAGCATTTTGTAAATAATCCATAATTGATATGGCTGATAAAATTTTTCTTTCTCAGCAATACCAATAAGGCTGTGTATTTTTATATGAAAATAGTAAACAAAATCATCTAAATTAACATAGTTTGTTAATCTAGACTTTACCATTGCTAGAAAATCTTTTATTAAATCAAAAGAAAGATTTTGGACTGTTATTTCTTTAACAAATCCCCATTCAATACTGGTTATATCAAATGGCTCATGATTTAATCGAAATTTGATAGCAGGAGTTTTTTCTCCTATATCATTTGTATAAACAAAAGATTGTGAAAAATATTTCGAAAATGTTTCCAAAAATAGAGCTTGCTGGTTGCAAATGGCTCCTTTTATTTTCGAAAATATATCAATAGGTAGAATTTGTCTATACTTGTTGTATAAACAGATTCTAAACATCTTATTAATAATAGGAGTGTTTCTCCCTTTATTAATAAAATATTGAAATGTATCAAGAAGATTGTTTATCTCCTTAATATCCATGTATTCGATTAGGACATCATCCCAATCTCTGTATAAAACAGATTTTAGTAATAATTCTTCAGATTTTTCTTCAGTTGTTTTTTCAACTAAGAATTCTGAGAATTGGGTAAGAGCTTTTCTGAAACTGGCTCTTTGTTCCAAAATATGGTTTTTCCATATTCTGTTTATGAAATGGTAGTATTCTGGGGGTAGGCCTGGATTATAAAAATCCTTTAGAATTGAGAAGTCAGAGGATTGTTGTTTTTTCAACAAATCTTCTGTAATTTCGAGAATTTCGGTATCGGAATAAGGCCTTTGAGAAAAGTCTGAATAATTCACCTGAGTTGGTGATTGTGTTTCAAATGGTTGGTTTACCATTTGATTTGGTAAATAATATCCCTGTTTAGGATAAAATTGTACCTGTGCAGGAATAAATCCATGTTTAGGACTTATTTGAGATAATGAAATAAATCCCTTTTTAGGACTTACTTGTGCAGGCTGAAATCCTTGTTTAGGATTATTTTGAGCAGGAATGATTCCTTGGTTTGGACTCATTGGTTTTGCGAAAATAAATCCTTGTTTAGGATTTTTTCCTTTATTGGGTTTCTTATGGACAGTTCTCCATCCATCATTTTCTATTAGAGGTTGTTTACCTCTATCCGTAAGGCCTGCTAAGATAATCAGCAAACATTAGTAAAAATAAATTTACTAATAAATATACTCATCAGAATCTGTATCAGACTCTGTTTCTGAAATTAATTCATATAATATTTCAGAAGGATTTGTTTCCTTACTAAAACATATTTCTAAACCTTGTTCTTCAAGATTTTTTATCATTTTTCTAGCATTTTTGCCTTTGTTAGGACAATTGGTTGCTATATGACCTTCTTCATCACATATAAAACACTTACAAATTTGTTTTTTATTCTTATTAGAAGTTTTTCTTCTAACAAATTTTTTCTTTTTATCATTATTACTATTTTTATTACCTGGTTTCCATTTAGCTAATTTATATTTTTTATTCTTTTTGTAGGGTTTTGAACGTATGGAGTTACATCCAAATTCCCATTCTCCTTCTAGCATTTTTGTACAATATCTATGGCTTAATTTATTTTTGACTTGTTTAGCCGCTTTACTTTGTAAACAGTGTAATATAATTCTTTGTTTAGCAAAATTAATTCTATTACCTATAGTATCTATATTTGAAATATCTGTCTTATTATCATTACTACATTTAATTATGAAAGAAGCATATTTATTTATGCAAATTTCATCCCATGGTGGTGGTAATTTATGAAAATATTGGTTTTTCCAATGGTCTATACTATCATTTTTTAACTTCTGATATTCATGAAGAAATTTTTTAGAAAATTCGTCTAAATATCTGATATCACATAATTTTAATTTTGACAAGATATAGCTGGATTGGCTATCTTGATCTTTTTTATTAGAATAACCTCAAAATTCTGTTTTTAGAATTGAGGTTAATCCTTTTAATAGATCTTTAGGGGTACTTATTTGATTAATAAGCTGATTCTTTTGTTCTCTTCCTTTCTCAGATTCTTCCCATCGTCTGAGAAATTGAAGAACATCCCCTTGAAAAGTTCCCACAAAATAGTTTAGAAACTTTTCTTTTGACCATACTGCACTGTTGTTGTTTACAACAATAGTCATAGACTGTGCCCAATCATCTATTGTTTTTTCAAAATCTGATATAGGCACATTAGTTAAATCTAAATATACACCTCCTTGAGCGACATTTCTTTTATTAAGATCATCTATTTTATAAGGTATAGGTGTAGGTTGACTAGTTTCTCCTGGTGTTTCCAGTTTTATATCATTAGTAGCTATATTTTCTATTTTATCACCTAATATTCTTGTTGTGTTTTCAACAAGTTCATATTTTTTATTAATAGCTCTCAGATTATCATCTGTTTGAAGATCTGAGTCTATTTTTCTCTTACCATAAGATTTACTCTTATCTCTTTCCCATGGTTTTGGTTCTACAAAATCATATGGATCTGGGGGTTCCGTATCCATAGGATCTTCAGGAATTTCTATATTTTCTTCTGTTAAAGTGTTTTCTTCATCAGAATTATTACTGGTTACATTAATATCTATAGCCATATTATTAGAATTACTACTTTCCGTAGTTTCTAATATATAACTGTCACAATCATTATTATTAATAGTATTATTATTATTATCATCATCATATTCTAACATATAATGATAATTATATTTTTCAAAAAGATTTTTATGTTCTTCATAAAGATCTTCTATGAGCTTAAGATATTCTATACGCTCATGATCGTCATCTGTTTTAGAAAATTGGTTTTTCTAATGTTCTATCAGATTTTTATAAGTTTCAAAATCATATTTTTGTGATTTTTCAATTTTTTTAATTTTTTCTTTTGTTTTTTCTTTTTTTTTATATTACTAATATTAGTCGAAGATTCATCCGAAGAATCATCTTCTTCCGATAATACTAAGATATCATTACTATTACCGTAATATAAAGGACCTAAGTCAGATTCTATATTATTGCTAATATTTATAACCTGATCTAATTTATTATTTACATCGGATAATAACTCTTTAGACTTGCTATTCAAATCTAAATTCGTTACTTCTCCCATATTATCTATTTTTTCTTATACTTTACTAACCTTAGTATATAATTTACCAAAATATGTATTTGTCATATCTATTAAACTGTTGATACCCATACTAAGAACCGATATATTATTTTCATTCTTAGAGTCTATATGCATGGCATGGTTACAAGTTTTATCTTTATATAAACAATCCATCTGTTCCATGTTCTTATCTCTGGTACCTAAAACCTTCTATGTCTATACGTCTTCAACAACGCCTACAACGTCCCACTCGGACTCAACGGCAACAAGATATCCAAGTGATCCATAACGAAGCTATACCTTGGTAATTAAGGAAAGCAATGTGGGACCAAATAGTGAGATTTAGAATTAGACTTTGTTATAATCGTTGGACTGTAATTAGACATTATGGATTCTTTAATTGGTTCGATTTGGAACTTTTATCACTGCTTCAGATAGATGATTGAATGGTAGATTATGAATGCTTGATGAATGTTATGAGCAATTGTTCGACTAACTTGTAACTGCAGGTTGAAGAGTCGCTGGGTATCAAGGTATGTCTTATATGCTTTATGTGTGATTTGGAAATTAATCATGAGTTTAGTTTGCATGAAATGTAAAATTGGACAAATTACACAAATAGTAGGTGGCATGTGAACTAATTAAATGATGATTATTTTATGAAGAGATATGATGTTTTAATGAATCTTCCTAAACAAGATATATACATATAAATTCTACAATACTATTTTCAGACATAGTGAAATGGAGTTTTTTTTTTCAACGTTTTACTATACTACGTTTTAAATCTAATTATATGTTTTTAAACAAAATGGTTTTCCAAGCCCCTACATATATAGGCTTTTAAAAATACCCTACTGCATGCACGTATGTTTAACTGAAGTTTCCGAGGTAATTGCCTGTTAAATACTAAACTACGAATTAGTCTTGTCGAAACCTTTTTTGAGATCGACTTTTTATTTTTTTATTTTAAAACAAAAATAGAGTCGCCACCAATCCTTTTTATTCAAGTGTAATTGGATCACCTCAAAATTTGATCGTTTTAATAGAAGGTTTGATTTATTAAAACAATGGTTTTTGGTCTATGAAATCCAGGAAATGGGTTCGGGAGTCGGTTACGCACGAGGAAGGATTAGTATCCTCATAACACCCAAAATTGGTACCTAATTGATTAATTGATGTCTTAGTGTCGAGAATTAAAAATTTGAAGAGAATTTAAAACATGATCCCTTTTTGCGTAATGGTATTTAATTAAAACCACTTAGATAAATTAAAACATATGTAGAAGGCTTTCTTATCTCGAGGTAACCAAAATGAAAAGGTCATATCCCATAAGTTAGGACACGACATCTCGAATCCTTGAAAATAAGATTGCTCGTTTTTTAATTACTATTAAATCTCATGTGTTTTTGGTTTTAAAAAGGATGTTCGGTTATCTAGGTTCAAAGAAAAATTTGAACCCCGTAAGTTAGGGCACGACTTATCGAATCTCCAAATACGGAACTTTGCCTTGGTTTTAAAATTTTCTCTTTTTTATGCATCGAGTAAAACGTATGTAACATTTAAAGCGATGTGCATTTAACATGTTTGGGCATCGTACGAAAAAGGAGAAATATATTTAAACATAATGCATGATATAATGATAGCGAAATAATATAAGATGGCAATATTAGTTCATGGCATTAATAACAATAGTCACATCACTTATCATAAGATCAAAATAAATAAATAAATGAGAATTATAATTGCCATCTAAAAATGTATAAATGGATAAATAAAAAAAATAAAGAAGGCAAGAAGGTATAAGCAATATAAATTTTAAATGCAAAGAATAAAAAGTAAAAAGGGTAATTAAAGATGTGAAATTAAATAAAAGAATGATTAAGTTGAAAATAAAAGAATGAACTATATAAAATTAAAAAAAATAAAAAAATATAAGGACTAAAATGTAACTTACGAAAAACAACAAGGGCTAAATGGGAAAATATTCCCTATCCTATTATGTGCACCGTTTCCAGGAGACCAATTGACCAGAGTACCGAAATGAAAAAAAGATAAAATTAAGTGGACAAATTTAAAAAAAGAAAAAAAAGGCCGAAAATAGGACCAAATTGAAAACATTTAAAAAGCAGAAGGACTAGGGAAATAAATAAACCCCCACATAAAAAACAAGTGGATCCTGTGCGATTCGGGTTGGGTCATCGGGTCGACTTCAAAACGATGCCGTTTCGGGTGTCTATTTCCCAAAAATGGCCCATGGACCAAAATGAAAATAAAATAAAATTAAGTGGTAAAAAAAAGAATAGGACTGTATTGAAAATTACCTAAAAAGTAGAAGGACTAAGGTAGCAATTATACCCTAGTCACAAAAACACGCGGACCTTGAGGTACTTAGGTTGAGCGTCAAAATGATACCGTTTTGGGACTTACGAACACCGGCCAAAACGACGGCGTTTAGCCCCGCCTATATAAGCCAAAAATTCTTTAAAAAAATCATTTTGTTTGGGTTTTTAAAAAAAATTCGAGAGCTCTCCCTTTTTCTCTCAGTTTTTCCCACATCTGACCCAGGCGCCGGCAAGTCTCTGCCGTGGCCACTGGTCATCGGCAACGGAGATTGCCGCCTCCGGTGGCCGGAGATCGCAAAAAAGAGGCCCTTTTGTCCCTGTTTTCTTCGACGCAGCCTTAGGCGAACCCTCAAGGGTGCGGCAGCCTTTCAGTCCAAAAGACACACCGACGACAGCGACAAAGGTGAAAAAAAATTCCTTTTTTTATTTTTGTATATATGTATGCGAAAAGGAAAAAAATGATAATAACAACAATGGAGAAATATCTTCTATTTGAACTATTGCAATCTTTTTTTTTTGTTTTTTATTTCTCTTAAAAATTCGATCCGAATGCAATCTGCTTCTATGGCTTTTATAGCCATTACACACTATTTATTATATATATTTTTTAAATCTTATTGTTGTTTCTGCTTCTGTTTCTATTGTTTCTGCTGTTCTTGTTTCTTTCTCTTTGTAGGTGGTGGTGCGTGGTCAATGACGACGGGAGAAGCAGGCCCTTGCCATTTTGGTGAAATGGAGGCAGAAAGGGCAGACCTCGGGACAAGGGGCCTCGGGTGGCGTGCCTGTGAAGGGAGGAGCGGTGCCATAAACCCTAGGGTTTCTGGCTTTCTGAAAAGTTTTAGGTTTTTTGGGCTAGGTTATTGGTTTGGGCTTGGGTTGATTAGTTTGGGTTTGTAATTTTTTTTATTTTTTTATTTAGTTTCCGTTTGGACCTGGGCTAAATTGGGCCTCTACAAGTCTTGTTGTTGATTCGATGATCAGAGTAGCGTATCGAAAGCATGATTTTTGGATTTTAAATATTCTCTAAATGATGCGTAGTGTGATTGGTCGGTTGGTGTGCTTTGTGGTGGTTTAAACAAAGAGTCACTTTGGTGGCTAATGTGACCTTCAAAATTCGGGTCGGACCGTCCCGGTCGGGTTTTGGGCGCCACATATAATTTCGAAGTTTGTTACTATAAGTATCACAAGGTTTGATTTTTATAAAAAATTTAAACTTTTGTTGTTCCTAAAAAGATTTGCTTTCTAATCCAGTTTTTCCAACATTTATCCCCTTGATTAACAACCACTATCAATACAACTTCCACGAAGAAATAAAAAGCAAAACCTAAGGACACAAAGAAAGACTCGAAAGATCTAGACCGTAAAGGAAATTCCCTACAATATGTTTGGGCACCATAGAGTAATTGGATGAAAGTGTACTTATTAAGGTGGTAATCATACCTTTTTGTAATGATAAGAAATTTTAATTGTAACACCCCAAACCCGGCCCATACGTTTCGACCGGATCTGGCATGTTACGGGTTGTACATTGAAAACTTTGCTTTGAAGGGATTTTGAAATCGTAAGTTAATTAGGCAATATTTGAATAAATAAGTGACATTTGAAAAGAAACCTTGTATTATTATTTTTTGGTATAAATAAACCCCTGACATAAATTCATAAGTTGCAAATATTAAAAAAAACTACTTAGGCGGATATAAACTATGGGGCCTTACTACCTAAATATTCCCAAAATAAAACTTAAAGGAAAATCGAAAATAATCTATGAAAATAAAAAGACTTGATGGCCCCTCGAGTCCGTCTCGGCTCCCATGTCCACGATCTACTGCTCATCTGAAAAGTTAGGGAAAAATAATAGGGTGAGTCACCAAGACTCAGTGTGTAAATCCTGAAAACACATAAAAGGCTTGGGCCCACAAACACATTATGAGCCCTGGCCCATACACAATGGCAACAATCATAATCACATGACAGATAATAAATGATGCAAAGCCCAACCCATCCTAGAATTCCATCCTCTACACACCAACCCGTACCAACCATCACACCTTGGGGATTTCTACAATCAACCCTCCATCCGCTACACACCAAAACGACAGCCGTACTGCCTATTCCTATCAATCAAGAATTTTAACGTGGGTTTTCTACCACCGATCACCATGTGATCTAACATTTCATTAGGTGGGTTTTCTACCACCGATCACCATGTGATCTAACATTTCATTAGGTGGGTTTTCTACCACCGATCACCATGTGACCAATCATGCTCTTCCCCTTTTCATATCAAACCCATCCCATGCATACATTCATGTAAAATCAAACAATCTACTACCTAAGAGATTATAGTCTTTCGCATACATCGATACACATAGAGAAGTTCTATGATTATGTACCTGGCATTCCTTGCCTAACCCTTTTTGGGTTTCATTCGACTGTCTACACAGCCACTTTCCGGCTTTTTAGCCCATAACATAAACATACATATATTCATACAGATTATTAGTGTGTTAGAGATCTACACACGACTGCTCATACAGCCTCATTTTCCGGCTTTTCAGTCCCTAACAGGTATAATACAAAATAAAACTTATGTGATAAGGATCTACACACCTGATTATCGTTAGAACGAGACCCTCTAAGTCGACGCTATCCACAGCCAACACCACCGCTATCTGCCTTGAAATCCCGAAAAGTGATATGAGATTCAGGGACTAAGGTTTCCGGCTTTTAGATCTAAGAGATCTTACTAGAGAAGATACGGCTACTCCCAGAGGATTCTGGCTTTTTGCGAAAATCAGGAAGAGAAGATGATTCGAAGAAATCTATAGAGATTCGGCTTTTAGAAGAAAGAAGAGAAAAGAATAATGGAGTTTTCGGCTTTCGGCTTTTTAGAAGAAAGAAGAGAAGAGAATAATGGAGTTTTCGGCTTTTAGAAGAAAGAAGAGAATAATGGAGTTTTCGGCTTTTAGGAGAAAGAAGAGAAAGGAATAATGGAGTTTTCGGCTTTCGGCTTTTAGAAGAAAGAAGAGAAGAGAATAATGGAGTTTTCGGCTTTTAGAAGAAAGAAGAGAGTAATGGAGTTTTCGGCTTTTTAGAAGAAAGTAGAGAATAATGGAGTTTTCGGCTTTTAGGAGAAAGAAGAGAATAATGGAGTTTTTTTGGCTTTTAGAAGAAAGAAGAGAAAGAAAAGATGGAGACCCTAAATGACGAAAAATAAAGAAGAGAACCCTCCCTATTTATAGAAATTTTGGCACTTACCTAACCTTGCAGATAAATCCTATCTTTTCTCCTTTATCTTAATCTACTAACTCATCTAAAAGAGACTTAATTAGCTCCAACTCCTCCCTCCTTTATTAGCATAATATCCACATATTTTAAACATTAAAAATCCCCTAAATAATAGCCTTGTTGCCATCCACTCCACCTAACCCTAATGCTTAAAATTATCTAGCTTAAATTAAAAGAATTGGGCTCCATGAAACTTAAATTTGGGCCCCTTACTCCCTTGTGTGGCGTCACCTCCTAAGATTGGGCCACGAGCCCACTTTGGTATTTTAAACATAGATACTACCTTTTAAACCCTATAATGCCCAAACAGATAATTTTAATCAAGGCCTCTTCCTAAGCCTGAGCCCAATTTGGACCCCTAACACTTAAATTAACACATTACACATATTCACCCATTAAACGCATAAGCCCAAAAATTCAGGATGTTACATTAATTCTCTAGACATGTTTGGCTGACAGAGCGCAATTACATTGTAATTCCGTATGTTATGTTTGGTAATATAAATTGTAATTGCACAGCTATATAAATTAAATTTCTAAAAAGAATAATAATTATCACAAAAAATTATTAATAATATTTGAAAAGAAAATTCTTTAAATAAATAATGATTTTCATATGTAATATGTTAGCCCAAAAAAATATTTGATAGTATGATTACTAAAAAAATTAACAAGAAAAATAAGCACCCTATGCAATTATATCTAAATTACCCTAGCACTCCATATTTGTTAAGCTATTCCTTCTCTAACATGAAACATGAATCCCTTGTAATCCTCAATTAGTCTTTGGCTAAATATAAATAATTAAAAATTAATGCTATATAATTTTGTTAAAATTAGTATAAATCATGTAAAATAAATATATATAATTTAGTTAAATATTTAGTAAGTCAATTTGTATTAGAAAATCATTTCTCATCAATAAAATTTTCAGATTATTTAAATGAGGTTAGTAAAATAACATATAATTATTTTTTTAAAATAAAATATATATCCTAAAATTATAATACTATTATTATATTAAAAAATTATTAGACTTAAACCATGTACAAGCGTGTTTAAAAAGTAATAGAATAAATGGATTTGAGTATATGATTATTTGTAATTTATTTATGTAATTACTCAATTTCACATTCCCCTAGAAATGAAATAGTGTAATTGGAGTGCTTCAAGTGCACTTAATTCAATGGGATTTACTAAGTCTATTGTTAACCAAACATGCCCCATATAAGTAATTATGAACAATTACATCCAAATTTAATTATTAGATAATTTTTCAAACACAATGCTATTTTGTTGGTGGAAAAAACTCGAGATCTGACTTGAAAAGGAATTCTCATGATGCGATGTAAGAAAAGAAAACTCTAAAAAATCAGAGAAAAATACCAGAGATGATTTGGGGTTTCTGGAATATGGAGTTGTGGAAAAAATAATTGAACACTTTAGTTTTATGGCAAAAGTTAAAGTAGGTGGTGAAATTTCCTTAATTCAATATGGGAACAAATGAGGTAAAGAAGAAGTGGTATAAAGATCATAGCATCTTTGTTTCTCTATAATGCAAGGGTTGTTGCTTACATAATTCCACTAGTAAAAGCCTTCATTTGTCACTTTAACCATGCTTTCCCTCCCTTATCCAATCTCAACGAACCCTATTTGTCAAATAGAGCCACTTTGCCAACATAATGTTGCACACCAATTCCCCCCCCCCCCCCCCTCTCTTTGTAGGTAGGGGCTAACAATCCACTCCCATGGCATAAAATAAGACATTTGAAAGCAACTTCACCAATGATTTTATGTAGAGGGGAAAGAAATCAAACGGTACTTTGATTAAATTATTGAAGTGATCATTTATTAATGAAATGAGTTAAGCATGGAATATATTTTTATATGTCTGTTGTTCACGGTGTGGCTCTACTTACCCCATTAGGAAAGCTTAAAATCAACCCCTTAAATAGAGTAAAAGTTAAAGATGAAAGACAAATCTCTTTTTCATAGTCACATACTCCAACGCATCTTTTATATTTTGCTCCCTCAATTCATGACCATGAATGTGATTATTCACACTTTTTTTTCTAAATATGTTATATTTCTATTCTGAATAAATTGAGATTAAAATAGCATTGGCATTATAATATAAGTTTGAATTTTTCACTATACATAATTGTCAAAATATGAATATAATCTCATCATATATAATTGTTGCGTGTATAATTTATTTAGTTATATTTTGATTTTTCTAATTTCTTTATTAGTTTAATTCTATTTAATAATTATTAAACGTCTATAACATTTATACTTATAAACTCTTTATTTTTAATATAAGTTTGATAATTTTCAATGAGTTATGTATGATTTAAATCGTTATATTGATGAATAATTTTAAAAATCCCTAAAAAGAATTTTAAAAAAGAAAAGCCGATGAATTTAGTAATTAACTGTGAATGTAATTATTTTGATCTTCTTTTTCTGAAAGTAATTAAAACCAAAAGTCTAGCACGATTAGGCAATAAATCGGCGAGTAGGAGTTGAAGAAAAAAGTAAGGAGACAACGCCACGTGTACTAGTATATCTACGGCCCACTTAGGAAAGTGGGACCCAAAATCCATGCTGGTCACGGTTCCCTAGAAGCGTAGAATCCGGGAAATTTTACAATTTTAAAGTAAATAAATGATTTAAAATCTAGTTAAAAATAATATTTGATGTAGGGGACCGTCTCACAGTATCCTGCCACGTGGCAAGCAATAACCGTTGACTCCATACATGGTGCATTGTGGGCCCACATGGTGCTTTTGAGATCAATAACTGCACAAGCATCCACGTGGGTTTGTTCTTCTTTCACTTGGGCCCACCTGGAAAATATATTTAAAAAATCAGACGCCATCTTTGCCGTTTGATGTGAAGACTTTGGGAAGGTTGGAAGACACAAGTGAAATTAGATCTCTTAGATTTTGTTGGTCCTATCTCTTATGGAAAATGCTTTTATTTTTAGTTTTGAACTAAATCCTCAGTTTTATAAATGTTTCTCAATTCAAAATAATCACCATCTTTTTTTCGTTGCAAAAATTGAATGATATATCTTATTTCAATTGTATGTATTAAAGAAATTACTGGTTTATCCCTATAAATATAATATAATATAATTACAAATATATACTTGAGTACGCCAAGGATGAAGCTAAAAAAATTTTTAGGACGGAATTAAATTGTATATTTTTTTATTATAATAAAAATATAATTTCATAATTTTAATAATTTTATCTTTATAATTTTTAAAAGATTAAATCAATTTTTATCATTTTTGAGAGGGTTAAAGTGAAATTTTACCATTACTAATTTAAAATTTTATCAATTAGAAAGGGGCCTAAATGAAAAAAATTTCATTTTAGGGGTGGCGAGACCCTACCAACCCCTGAACTATGCATTATGAGATTGAAACCTAATGATTGTGCATACTTTAATTTGTTAGAATTTAGTCATCATATTTACAAAAATTGAGAAGTTAATTGAATTAGGTAATTTCATTGTTAAACATTTTTTTTAAATTTATGACATGAAAATTAATAGTTTAACTATTTATATGCAACAAATTATCAAAAATCATTGATCTAACACTTTATATGTTGCAAATTAACTATTAAAGTTGATGTATTTATCCACAATTGAATTCACTTATTAGGTTTGGTAAAATATAATGACCACATTTTGAGAAATTAACATATAAGGGTCAACTTTTCCATTTTCAGAAAATGAAATTATCTTAAATTTTATAGATAGACACTAAAATAAAAAATTAATTATATTTTTAAAAATATAAATATCACCTTGAGACACTAATTAACATATTTTTCATAAAAATATTCTAGCCATCTAAATTGGGTTGCCTCAAAAGATGTCTCTAATGTATTCCTTTTTGTTGGAAGATTAGGGTTGAGTGATTCCTTTGAATTGAAATGCTAATTTGGAGATGATCTCCCTCAATAATTTCCTCATATACGGAAGTGAAATCCTCAATCCTGAGCCTTGTAAAGTACTATAGAATCATGAATACATATATGAATTAAAAATAAAACACTACTTAATAAAATTAAAACATCAAACATCATGATGGTTTCAGCTCAAATCTTTTCATGTATAAAAAAAATTGTATTTTGTATAAAAACATTTTAAAAAACACCTCATAATGTATGTTATTTTGAAAAAATAATAATAACACAATTTTATTATGTTTTAGTTTGGCATAATATTCATCCTTCCTACATGCTTTTCAGATATATGCCAAATGAACTAAAATGACGTATTCTCAGTAGCTCACAACATCCCAAACCTATGAATATATATAATATAGGTAACCTATTTAGTCGATAATAAGTAGAGAATTTGTTTTTGAGTTTTATATCCTTCTTGGATAATTTTAAAAGTGTGCCCATCAGTTTGGTTTATTTAAGATTCATTTTCAAAATAATTTTCGCAGTTAGAATTTTTATTTTAAGGTATCTATTGGAGCGAGCCCAGTAACTAATCCTCAGCATCTGTAGACCTATTAAGAGAGTAAATATTGGCCAGGAGTTTTAAAGCTACTCTATACCTAAGACGAGGATCGAATCCTCAACCACTGGTTAAGCTAAGATAAACCCTTGTCATCGCACATTACTCCTGTGGTGAAATTTTTTAAAAATATTAAGTATAGTTATAAGATATAATATATATACATTTATAGTGAAATTTAAAGTTTAAACTGTCTTGATAAAATTATTTTCTTTTCCTCTAAAAGTATCTGGGAATTAATTGTGTGCAATTAAATTCTCGTGAAACTATTTAAATTGCTTGGTTTAATATCAACAATGTTGACTTATTTTGCAAAACTATCATTTTTACATTATGTTGACCATGCATTTTGCAAAACTATCATAAGTGAATAGGGTGCATGAATGTTTTTTTACTATCATCTTCTTAGTGTTAATGATTTATAGTTCTAAAAAGATTATCTATCCCATCTATTTCTATAAAAAAAATTTCCAGGAAAAAACCCCTGATTGAAAGGTTGAAAAAAGGATCAGGAAGAGAGAAACTTTCAAGTGTTATAGGAAAAATAGAGGCTTTGCTTTTTAGGGACAAAATATTTTTTATCCAACAATGACCACTATAGCAACCGATCAAAGTTTTAATTTGATGTGATTAACCAAAATAAAAGTTTCAAGTTGATGTTGATTATTATGACTTAAAAGATGATTGATGGATAGTGAAATTTACAAAATATTGTGATAATAATAGAAAAGGATGTCCCATAGAAAATCAAAGTTAACAATAATATGAGAGAGAGGGGGGGGCACCCTTTTAAACACTATTAGAAAGTAAAATTTCAATAGGATAAGCATATTATAGTGGATTACAATCCTAAGGATATTATTTTGTAATTATGATTTGATGCCATAAAATGAATTTATTTTTATAAATCATTTTTTAAATAATTTGAGTTTGATATTTTTGTAACTTTATTTGATAAAAAAGAATTATTAAAATATAGAGTAAAAAATTTTAAATCCGAAAGAATATGATAATGAGGTCTTTGTTTAATAGCAAGATCGAGTCATTGAAAAGTTTAAGTTTCACATGTATGGATTTTCAATCCAAAATTTACTACAATTTTAAATATAATTATTTGATCTAAAATAAAATCGTTTGATGTATTAGTAAAAGTTAAGTACTGAATATAATTATTTTGTTTGATAATAGTAAATATTGATTTTTGAAAAATCATTATTTCATAATTTTAATCTTATTAATATGATATACTCTCAAAAGAATCTTAAGTAATATGGCATTATTTATTTTATTTTGAATAATTTTGGATAAGATTAGAATATTTTAAATTTTAATAAATTGAAGAAATAATTTATTTCAAAAATAAGATTTTGAAAAATAAAATAAAATAAATATTTTTCACATTATCAAACACAATTTAAAAATGTTGAAAGTTTCCATTTTCAATGATTTGATACACCGTAAATCTAGAAATATTCCATAATGATTAATTATAATTATAATTATAATTATTTAGATGTGTATTATTTATATTTAAAACCTTAAAAATGATTAATTTTTCATAAATCTAAAAAAAATATTCAACTAGTATTTACTTTTTTATAAAAAGTAGTAATTTAAAATAACCAAATCTAGAAAATGTAGGCAAATGTTGAAAGGTGGTGATAAAAAAAATGTAGATTCCTAATTTATGATAGTTAAATCAATAGTCGACAAAATTTAACTTAATTGGTAGAGTTCTTTCATTCCAAAAATTAATTGGTAAACAAAATAATAATCCTGCCAAATTGTATAGTCGATTTCTTGCTCAAATTATTGTCGGAAATAGATGCATGCATGTTACGAAAATTTAATGGATGCATGGAAATGGTGAAAATGATTGCTTTGAAAAATACAATTGTAGCTAAGATAGATCCATGTATATATATAATCTACAAAGTACAATAATAGAATCCATTCTTTGTCTACAAAATTTATTCTCTAGTTAGACAATTTCAATAAGGAATTACAAATTAAATTTTTTTCATCAAATTTATTCTTATAAATAATTGACCCCAGCTTAGTTGAGGATAAAGAAAAATGTCCATGATTTTTTAAGTTTTGATTTGCTATAGTTAAAAATTAAGCAATTAGCAAGAGCAGCAATTGTCTGTCTGTCTGTCTGTCTGATGAGGTGTAAAGTTTTTTAGTTTTAGAACATTTATAGTTATTAAATCTAAATTTTAAGAAACTTAGATGTGTTTTAAATTTTTTATCGATTGAGTCTTAATTCGATTGATATGAGCATTGTTGGCAATGCAGGAGGACGTGGATTTAAGTGCGTTGAAGCACGTTATCCTTCTATTTTTGGATTGGAGAGGGGCTATAGATAGTTCTAGATATTATGTTAAAAAAATAAATATAATTAAAACCTGTAATAAGATTATTGAAGAAAAAAATACTTGCTCCACCAACTAGAATGTATATTATTCATATATTAGCCGTAAGATGATATTCTCAATGGTGCAGCTTAGGGAAAAGAAGGGACTTGGCCCTTGATTAAATGGTATAATGCCTTTTGCAGCCCTTTTAAATGTTAAAAATTCAAATAAAGTCATTTTAATACACTTTTAAGAAAACAAAATTTTTAACTTTATCCTTATTTTTAAATAAAAATTTTAATTGATTCAAAAATTCCAATAGATGAAATTTTAAATTCAAAGAGTTTTATATAAATTGTAAAAGAATATAAAAGTAATTAATTGTTAACGAATACTTATGTGTATATATTCCGAAGAGAAGACCCCGTAAATGGGCATCATGCAGACAAACAATTAGCCTAGCTGCCTAAGTAATTAAGAGCCATTCCTGCCTAATTCCAGTAAGACAAAATAAATAAAAGATGTAACAGAGTTGGCCCAAAATTCACGTGAAACCATGTATGGGCATGTTGGGAGGCTGTGGAGGCGCCTATTTTGATGTCATTACACACGTGGCTATTCATGCAGACGTCATCAGACAATAACACGTTTGGGTTTGGCCCCCATAGATTGTAAGACTTTGAACTGCCCCCCAGTTAAACCCCACCCACACGTGAGGGATATCTGCCTTGGTTTCCCTCTCCATCGTCTCAAGTTGATTGATGTGTTTCACCCAAAAACCCCTTCTCCACCATTTCATCTCCTCCCTGTTTGCTGATACGTGTTTCATAATCATTATATATATATATATATACTTATGTTCCAATATGCAAAAACAGATAAACATTTGATTCATATAATTGAAGGGGTGATGATGAAAGATGACAGAAGCACCCAATTCTTTTGGAAAAACTATATATATATGGTTTGGTTGTTGAATAAGATGGGATATTTTAGACCAAGTTGTAGCGAAGACTTTGAAATATTATTAATTGAATCCAATCCTGGAGAGACAAGGATGCAGTTTCTCAGTAGTGACAACAGTTTTATCAACTTCTTTTTTTTTCTTTTTCTGGTGAAGTTTTTGTCTGGCATTGTTAACACTAAGATAATCACAATGACTATATGATAAATATATATATATTAAAAACTATAAAACATGCCTTTAAAAAAAAATTGATATGATGTTGATTGGTGTGGTTGAATGAGAGGAAAGATAGGAAATGAAACAGACATTTGGACAACCTGGATAAATAAACTAAAGCTATCAGAGGTCTAAGCCACATTATTCATGCAAAAGCCGTAAAATGCTCTTTACGGTCTCTCCAATCTGAATGGACCATTTGTTTGTATTGTGGACTCACATTATTCATTCAAAAAACAACTTGAAAACTCTAGTTTTTGCTTCATTGATTGCTGATTGAAACTTTGTTTATTAAGCAGATAATATACCTTTCCTTTTCAGAACTTTAAAAAATTATATTTGCAGATATCAATGGTGGATCAGTTAACATTCAACCAAGTTCAACACTAGGAACAGATAATGTTGTTTTTTTTTTCCTTTTTCAGTTTTCAAGGCGAATGTTTGAGAATTAAACAACCATTAAAAAGAAAAACATATTTTCAAGTTTGATTCTGAGGCAGGTTTTAACGTGCCCAACCTTTTCCCAGCTGCTTGAATTCTTGGTTTATATAAACCAGACACACTGTTTGAATCTGTATACATTTGAGCTCCAATAAACAAACACTGGTTATAATAATAATAATCATCATTAGTCAACTAAACCACAGTTGAGCTTGTTATATTATATATTCTTTTATCTGCTACTACTCCCTACTAACTACTCTTGTTTACTCGAACAAGATGATTTTGACTCTAGTTGCAACCTTGCATCATCCTGCATTGACTAACTTTGTTAAAATAAAAAAGTTCTTTAGCATTTTAAAACAAGAATAATGGAGCAAAGAGTGGTTGAGAAAACGTTGCAGATTTTCAAACCTGTTATTTTCAATGGTGATGTGTGTCTGCTAGATATGCCAAACAGTAACAGATACATCAAAAGTAATATTTCATGGCGTCATGCGTGCCCTGTTGATGCTGGCTTCTCGGCCCGATCAAACGCGTCAGTTCGGTTTACTGGACTTAGGGCTAAAGCTGGCTTTAGTCCGGCTTGGATCTCTTTATTTTGGTTTGGTTGTACTTTATTTCTGTTTATGTCTTTTATGCTTTGGGATTTGGCTGCTTTTGCTTCTGTTATGTTACGTTAGCTATGAAATGAATTTTCGTTTGAAAAAAAAAAATCATGGCTAGTTATTATTTTGACAGCGCTACTTGCTTGAGTTATATGATTGCCTCTGCTATTCATTTTGGGTTCCTTTTCAAAGTCCTAAAATTTGGGTTATTCTAGTTGGGTCATAGCACCTTGGTTTAGTTTGAGCCCATTTTAATGCTTCGGCCATGTTGGTCTCGGTTCAGTGGCTATTGGTCTCGGTCATAGCACAATTCTTGTTATGAAATGAATAGTAAGAAAAATAAAAACAAAAGTAAGTTCATGTTGTGCTAATGAACATGCAAATAGTACTAATTCTGTTCATATATGGCCAGTACATATTGTTACATGAAGAGATGATCCTAATTTAAGTGTTAATTGATTCATAAATGTTCATATAACCAATTAATATACTGATGATTGATTTCAGTGTCAAGTCATACTTCTTCCAGACAATTTTCCGAAAAGGCAAATAGAAATACCTATAAAGAATAATTCTAATCAACTGAAGGGAAAAAAAAGTTGAAGCTAGCATTAGATTTTAATTGATGATTATTGGTAGTTTCAAATATGTAAGTAAGCTTTCATATGAAGCTAATTTCTGCATATTATTTGATGATGTAACAGTAAGAACTTGTGAGGCTTGTGACCAAGTGGATCATCTCCTCCATTGAATTAGCAACTTGGTTCTTTCTCATTTCCTCCAAACCCCAAGTTTTTCAGTGTTGCAGGGGAATGATTTCAGCATGTAACAATGGCTAACTTCCACATACCTTATTCTAGGCATCACACTCTGAACCAAATCCCACTCCACTTGTAGCCTAGCAAGGAACTTGAGACAAAGCCCCTCAACTTTCCATGTAATGGTTTTACCACCCTCGAAGCTTGGATGCACGAATTGCAGGTCTCCATTTTCGATACAAAGATAATGCAAATCACGAAGTGACTTGGGATTCATCCACATTGGCGTCGTCACTCCACGGTAATACCTCAGATACAGCTCCTCAAGATGTGGTGGAGGAGATAAGCCATCCAGTTTCCTGAAAATCTCTTCTTTCTCGCATCCTTCCGTGTTGATGGACAAAACCTTGAGTTGTTTGAGGTGGGAAAGGACAGTGAGTTCCTCTTCTGCAATGTCGCTTTCTTCGTTTATATTTACTCGCAGTACTTTAAGCTTTGACAGCCATTGAAGCTCACCTAAACGACACCCGTTCCTGTCAGCTTCACTTGGTACTGTGAATCCTGAGAGTTCTTGAAGATTTGAAAGCCTCCCAAGCCCCTGTGGGAGATATCGCATCATAGGACAGTACCCTAAATCCAATACATTTAGCTTCTGCAGATTTGTGATGGACGAGGGAAGCTTTTGAAGATTGTTGCATCCATTCAAAACCAAAAGCTGAAGGTTCCGCAGCTCACCGATAAACTGTGGAAGTTCCTTGAGGGAAGCAACTCCTCTTAGGTTCAGATATGATAAGCGTTGAAGAGAGATGATCCAATGCAAGAGTTTGTGAATGGGGATGTTTTCTAGCTTATTCAGAGAAAAGTCCAACACCCTGAGAGACCTTACTCTGAACAGTGGGATGGTCTTATCGAGGCTAACTGGAGAGCTGTTCATCATCAGGAATGCCCGGAGCTTTGATTTTTTATTCAGTGATTTCACATCTTCTTCCCCTGTAAAACCCAAATGTCGAGAATGTATGCTGGGTCTTTGTTTGCCATGTTCATCAAAGCTGCAAAAGGACTCTTCTCTAGCAATTTTAATGGTCAAGTCTCTCACAAGATCATGCATCTTGCAAGTGTAGACTCTTCCATCGAACCCTCTCTGTTTCACAACTTCAACCAGGCATCTACTGATGAGCTCTGAGAGGTAATCAAATGCTAATTCGATTGCAGTCCGGGTGTCTTTTCCCTGTACGAAACCCTCTCCCACCCACCAATGAACCAACTGCTCAGCACTTATCACCGAGTCCTCTGGATAAATGGAGAAGCATAACAGGCATTGCTTGAGGCGAGTTGGCAGCTCATCGTAGCTCAATTGTAAGGAAGCCATAACCGAGCTTTCACCTTCTCTAGTAGCCAATTCATCGTGGAAATTGTTGTGAATTCGTCTCCAAACATCAGTCGACAAAGTTTTCGATTTCAACAAGCCTCCTACGGTCTTGATAGCCAATGGAAGTCCACAACATTTCTTCACTATATCCTTTCCTAGCTCTTCCAACTCATGGTGCTGCTTCGCTTCCTTTTCCGAAGAAAATGCAATCCTACAAAACAATGCCCAGCTTTCTTCTTCATTGAGTACGCGAGGTTGATGAATTCGAGCTTTCTCCACCCCCATTTCAATGACAACACTTTCTTTCCTGGTAGTGATTATCACAGCACTGCTCTGTCCCTCCCTCTTGGGTAATCCAGCAAGCAATCTTTCCCACCAGCCATGAACACTCCAAACATCATCCATCACTATCAAATAGTCCTTACCCTCAAGTGCTTGTTTAATCTTGGGCAGCATTTGACCCATATCCAATCCATACGTATCCTCTCCTAGTTGTTTCAACATGGTCTTCATTGTTTCTTCCTCATTCACAGTTTGAGATATGGACACCCAAATTCTCTCTTCGAATCGTTCGACGATCGCGTGGTTGTTAAAAATCTTCTGGGTTATAGTTGTTTTCCCCAATCCCCCCATCCCAATAATCCCAACTTGGTGCAACTGTTTTTTCGTAGGAAGAATCCACCCTATAATCTTCATTGTATCTTCAGCCAAACCAACTATGCTGGATTCATCGAAAGCAGGCGACGTCCATCGACGATGAACCACACTGCTGACATCGTCATGGACACCTTGCTGTCCGATTGTCTTTAAATATGTTTTCAAGACCTTGTGCATCTTCTCTATCCGTCCATTGATGTCCTTGAGCCTTTTCGAAGTTCGGTGCTGAAAGATCATCTCTCGTGGAAGGAAATGGTTGCAGCGAAAGACATGGTCACGATATTCAGCTCGGAGCAAGCAATCAGTAAGTATATCCTCGGCATCATAGGTCAGTTCTCTGATCATGCTTAGAGTTGTCTTCACGGTCTCCTCCTTCCTTTTGAGCTTGTTAGCATCAGCAAGGAAGGATTTCATGAAGTCAAGCTGTGTTTTAAGCTCCATGAATTGGCTACGAAATTCAAGTACTCGACCACTGTGCTCTTTCAGGGCATCAATCAGCTTCCCTGCTACAACTTGTATGATTGCATCCGCCATCTTCTTTTTATGTTATTAACCTGCAAATTTTCTGCTGTAAAACATCAATTTGAAGATGAATTTAAAATTTTTAAGTTTTTGGAGATTTAAATAAAATGGATAAACAACCTCACAGAAGTCATGTTTTGAGCTTAACATCAACCATAAAAATTACTGGAAACATTGAAAATAACATCAACATGAAGATGGATTCAAGAACTTACTCAGATGTTTGCTTGGAGATATTATAATAGTATCCAATGAACTTCAAACCCTGAAAAAAGGAATTGAAAACATGCAAAGGTTGAGTAGAACATAAATATGAAGATGGAAGGGAAATGAAGAACATGGATCAAACCTGGTGATGAAAGGAGTTTCTTGACTCAACCGAGGGAGGTAGTTGATGTTGCAAGAGAAGAAACTCGCAAACAAAGGTCTTATAATGTAAACAAATAACTGAAAAGAACACACATCTTCCTTGAAGTTGCTCATTATTTTTCCTATCCACCATCCAATACAAATGATTGTCAATTAAGACTAACACTAATCAAATGAAATCCCATGTTTTCTCTTAAGTGTAAACAAGAGACAAAAAGAGAAAATGTTGAAGACAGCCGATTGTAGAATAGTAAATGAAGTGGATTTCCATTTTCCATTCTTACTCGTTTGCTTTGAATTCGGAAGAATTTAAAGGGCGTGAATGGGATTAGGGTCCTACCACTACAATTTACCACTAAACGTCTCATTGTTGACTGAACCAGGAAGTCAGCTCACAACATTAGACAATTATCTTGTTTTCATCATCCTTCTTCAAAATGTATACTTATGAGTATGATTTTTTGTTAGTTCATAAGCAGTATGAATCAAATTTGAGGGCATCAAAATACTTAAATCTTAACTTTTATTAATAATACCAAAATCTCGTTGATAATGTATAAAAATGGAAGTAATTTAACAAAATTAATCTATTAAAACAAAATTTGAGGTGAAACCTTTTTATGCATGAGATAGTTTTCTATATTAATTAGATCTAAATTCCTTTTCATTCTCTCCGGTCCTTGAACCCTTGACCAATGACTTGGTCACACCATGTCTCATTAGCCAACAGGCTTCAACGTCATGGGTTCGTTTTTCACCTTTTTTTTTTTCTCCTCCTTATTGGTTGATGATTTAGAGATTTAGAGAGAGCTAATGCCTAACAACTTATTATTATTATTGGATAATGAACTGAAAATCTTAATTGTTCCTTTTTTTTAGAGATAATCGTTCTTTTTAAAACAGGTAAGGTTTTTTGGGGGGCGGGGGTCTATTATTAAAATGGATTGAAGATGAGAATTGAGAGCATAATTCACAAGTTTTGTTTGATGTTTCATGTTGGTGTTGCATGTTTTAGCTAATTACAATGAAGTGAGTTTGTTAATTAACACTTGTGTTGTAAATGAATTTGGATATTTGATTTAATGATTTCTTTGGTTTAAACTGAACAGATTCGTATCCTAAAAAAAATATGTATGTTCATAAATTCAGCCAGTGCTGTTGTATTGGATGAAAGCCAGTGCTGTTTTTGTAGTATCTGGGTGTTTGGGAAATGGGGTGAAATCTCGTTTCCCAGTCTTCACGTGACTACAAGTCAACTAAAATGAAAACACGAAAGAAGGGGGAAAAAAAGCCAACTTAAAACGTGATCTCTGCTTGATTTAAGTTTGGCAGGTTACATGGCTCCTTAAATTTTAATATTTTTGTTTTAACTAGGGATAAACTAGTGATCCAATTATAATTTTTTTTTATCATTTAATTATGAAAAGTTATATAATAGTCATTCAATTATTAGTAAATTTTTTTTTTTTTTTCACCCAACTATTCATTTTATCTTTTTTCTTATCACCTGTTTGCTAAGATAAAAATAGAAACACCCAAAAATCCAAGATAGTTTGGTGACCTGAAAAAGAAAAATTGAATAGTTGAGTAACTATTTTGTAACTTTTCATAGTTCGATGGCCAAAATATAAATTTACTAATAGTTTGGTGATCATTTTATAATTTTTCATAGTTGTGTGATTAAAAAAGAGAGAAAAACATAGTTGGATGACTACTAATGTAGTTTACCCTTTAACTAGTTATATTATAATTTTAAAACAAGTGTTTTTTTTTTATACTTACCATATTTGTGTTACTTTTCATGTTTAGGATTTAGAGTTGCTTCTTTCAATAATGTCATCTATAAGATAAGCATTCAATAATGTAGATACTCTATTTTGGCTACTAACATTTTATCTCTTGAGGTAAAGAAAATTATATTTTAGGAAATTGTGTTACCAAGTGTATCTCTTCCAGAATAACAAAGCTTAGAATAGTTGTTATTCAGAACAACTATTATTCAGGAATAGTTATGTCCAAAATAGCTAGTTCAGAATAGGGTCTTAGTTAGAATAGCTACCATCCAATGTTTATTTGAGAATAACTCATGTTGAAAACAACTAAAGTTCAGAATAGCTCTTGTTTAGAATAATGGCGTTTCATAAACAACCATTGTTTGAAACAACTTATATTTAGAACAATTGTATTTTTGTGGAAGAGTCGTTATTCAAAAGAAGTTTTACTAAGAAAATCATCACCACAAAATAACATTTATTCGAAACAACCTCTACGTTGAGAACAACTCATGTTAGGAACAAGCTGATGTCCACGAAACCAACTAAAAATTCGACTAAAGTAAGTGCACCTATTAATTAATAGTATAGATACGGTGAGAAAAGAACTAAAAATACTAGTAATTATTGTCTTTCTGTTATTTAACTGATAAATTCGAGTGATTGATTAAAACTAAAATCAACTAAATTTATTAAATATGAACGCGACAAAGAATAAATTAGGAAAATAATCGAATAATAACCAAAAAGTGCAACAATACCAAGGAAAGAATTTACCTAGACTTCATCTGCCATTATGAAACACCCCAAACCCGGCCCACGAGCTTTGACCAGATTTGGTATGTTCCTCAAGTAAACCGGTTCAAAATTCTTTTGTTACTTAGGAAAAACTTGGGTGATTTTTAAAAAAAATGTTGTTTGGGTTGGGCTTGAGTTGAAAACAAATTTATCTTAAGTTAAAACCCATTTATTTAAGGTGATAAAACATTTAGAGTTAATTTTAAAAGGAATTTACTTAAACTTTAATTGATAAAAATCCATAAACATAATAAATAAAAGAAAAATAAAGTAAACCACAATGGCCTTATTATATCAATGATCCCAAAGTAAAACTTAAAATACTTAAAATAAATTGAAAGTCCAAATCATAAATTTCTTGCGATGCATGGCCACCTTTAAGCTCCTGCCGACCCGGTCCATTACTGCTCATCACCTGAAAAATATTCCCCAACGGGGTGAGTCAACAGACTCAATATGTACACAACACTAAGTCATAATAGAATCAGGCATACAAATGATACACATTCAAATCCATGATTACAAGTTATGATGCATTCCCAAACCCAAACCTAATTGTCCATCCGCTACACACCCCCGTACCTGCCAAACACACCGTGGGGACTACTTAGTCGACCCTCCTTCCGCTACACACCAATTTGCGAGCTTAAGGCTCCGCATCTGTGGTTTTAGGAAACCACTTTTCAGATTACTGTGGTCTTAGATCACCACTTTTCAGATTACTGTGGTCGTAAGTCACCACTTTTCAGATTACTGTGGTCTTAAATCACCACTTTTCACTTCCCCTTTCAATATACAACCATATGCCCCATAAACATTAATATGCATAATATACCATAGTTCACATTCTTATCATATTCTCATGTCATGAATAACATATTTCATATTCCTAGTAGAAGTAGGAAACGTACCTGAGTACTTAGTACCTTAACATGGTACCTTAGCCATGCTCATATTTTCATTAACATATATTTTAATACATGCAACCATAATTCATATTACAAAGTAGTGTGGAGTACACACATTCTTAATAATACATTTAATTTAAAAATAGCCATGAACCTATCAAAACTTAGGGTAGGGTACACACCTGATTTGCTTAACGAATTCCTTGAAATCCCGAAATCTGATCTACTGCCTTAGATCTCAAATTCCTACATTTGATTAATCACTTACTAAATAAAAAGCCATTCGGCCATAAATCCAAATCCTAGTAGGATTAGTATTCTTAAAACTTACCTTGAAATTCTCAAATCCCGAAATCCTTGTATCCCTCTGTCGAAATCCCTATAACTACATGTTAGATCAATTTCTAACATTTATTCACAACAAATAACCCTTAGCCGTATGTTAAATATAACTTACCTTAGATTCTTAAATCCCGAAATTCACCGAATAACTAGGGAACATGCGGCTTATGGTGTACCTTCGGGAAAAGAACTTCTCCTTCCTTGTAGTCGACACTTAGTAAATCCCGAAAGATCTCTTCGGCAACAGATATTAAGGGTATTAGAATCTTAATTTCGACAGCCTTAAAAGAAATAGAATGAGAATCTAACCTAATCTACCCTTACTGAAGAATTTGATGGAATTCTTGCTTGAACCCTTAGCAGTATTCGACTATGGCTTTGATGTGGATAACAATTTCGGCTCTTGAGGCTTAGAGAGAAATCGACTAGGGCTATTGGTATCTTCGGCTTTTGATTGTGTTTGTAATAGAAGAAGAAAAGAAAAGAGAAAAAGAGAATAATGGCAGAGAAAATTCGGCAGAGAGAAGAGGAGAAACTTTAGAGAATTTCGGCAGAAGTTTTCTTGAAAAGAAAAGAATGAAAGAAGAATAGCCTTACTCTTCCTTTTATAGCCAAAATTACTAGCTAGAGTCCTTTACTTGGCCACCATTCTTCTATTTTGATAGCTTTATCCCTTGATTTATCACTTTAATAAAACTTAATCCAATAATTATCTCTTATCTCTTAATAAAAATAATACTAATAATAATCCTCTTTTATCTCTTCCTTATCTATCAAAATAAAAGAATAAATCCATATTTATCCATCTATTATCTCTTCAAAAAAATAATCCAATTTAAATCCCTTATTTATCCCATTAATTGCCGAAATTTAAAGGGAATAAAACTCCCTTTTTCTAGAAGCCTTGCCGTCCACTCCTCTGCTTCTGGAAGCAAAAATAAAACTCCTTTTATTTTCTTCCCAAGTGACTCGAACCCAGGCCCAACACCTTGCATGTGGCGCCATTTCCAGAGGCCCTAAGTGGCATCTCCAGGCCACTTTTCCAAGCCTGTTTGTCTGTCAAATTTCACAAACTTTTTCTTTTAAGGCCACCTTGCCTTAATTTCCTCTTTTAAACTTTAAAACTCGACATTTCTAAGTCATTTCTAAGTTTCCAAAAATTTTCGTTCGGCTCTGTAAACTTGACATTTCCTTACATTTCCAAGTTTCCAAAAATGTTCACTTTCCATTTTTAAACTTAACATTTCTATACATTTTCAGGTTTCCAAAAATGTTCATTTCCAAATCATTTCCATTCATCTCCGGGTTTCCAGAAATGTTAGAAACTTATTCCTAGTACATAAAACATGTCACTTCGTACAATTAAACCGAAAATGCATAGGCTCTTTCCAGGATGTTACACATTATCAATCTAAATTACGCAATTTATTCACTTAGCATCTTGATCTATAGAAATCCCTAAATTATGTTAATATCTCTCTTCAAGATTAAGAGCAACTAACTCTAGGTTGATTAATTGAAATTTCTTTCTAATACCCTTATTATCACATTAACTCGATCTATAGATTCCCCTATTAGATTTTACTCTAATCCAGTAGATTTATGTTGTCTTATTTCTAGGATTGCATGCAATTTCACTCAATTATGCTAAATCTACTCTTAAACAGGATCTATTCCTCCTCGAATTTAAGCACATCAAACATGGATCAATAGTTTAGAAATATTAAACCAAGAATTAAGCACACATAATTGAGAACAAGATCTAAATCTTTATTGCATAAAATAAAAATCAAATGACAGAATCCATCATAGGGTTCATCTCCCTCGGTATTTAGAAATTAGTTCCTGCTAACAAATAAAAAATCCAAAATACATTATAACCACAAGAAACAAAGGAACTCATAATAATCTCCAAATAAATCAAAAGGGAATCTTCAATCTTGATGGAAATCTGTTTCACAATCAGTTTCAATAGTGTTATTCGAGTTGTTTTCTTGAATATTCTATGACAGCTCACTCCTATCTTATTATTTTTTTGTTATATACAAGTCTCAGAATGCTCGAAAAACCCTAAAAATCATGTTTTTCCATTGTTCGAAGTGCAATTCGCAAAACCGACACGGCCGTGTGGAAGGGGTCAACCTATGTGGCTTTTGTAATTTGCTCCAATTTTCCGATTTTCGCTCCTTTTGTTCTCAAATGCTCTCCTAAGTATTAAAACATGAATTTAAAGGATTAGGAGCATAAAATTCACCATTAACATCGAATAATCACCCAAAAATGCATTAAGAATGAGGCTAAAACATGTTACTTTTATCACCTATCACAAGCTAAAATAATCATTATTCATGAACAACTCTTATCCAAGATTAATCATCATCTTGCGTTTCAAGAGATATTTCGTGAAAGATGTTCCACATGGTATCGCTTCACCAAAATAGAAGTGGAAGTAATATTGAAATATGATAGAGTTCTTATGTTATCTTCACTTTTGGGATGTTCTGGAGAGCTTGGTGTATCAAATATTGAGGTAGTTAAGAGTTCTCCTTTTAACATTTTACTGTAATGTTGAGTGTTTCCCCCTCCTTTCATAAACATAGTGAATTCTTCTTCACTATTCGCTATCACCAACAAAACCTTCCACTATCCTTTCTTATCATTAATGCAATTGTAATTAAGAAATATCTATCATTACTCTTATTAATTATTAACTTTGTAAATTGTATTCTTGAAATACTATAAATAGGAGTTTTTCACAACTGGTGAAACGACTTTTGGCACTTTGAGAATTCTAATTCTCAAAGCCCTCTCTAAAATTCTCTCAACTTATTTTATTTGCTTAGCCTTATTGTTGGTCACATTTTCCTTTCTCCACCTTACCAACTACTATTTGTCACTATCCATAGTGTTACCTAATTTGCTCCACTCTTCCTCTCGGTATATCTCGTTCACTTATTTACAACACTTCATCTCTCCATAAAAAAACCCTCTATAAATATATCTTGTCAATACACCCATCACTTGATAAAAAAATAAAGTATGTTTAATAATTATCAATTTAATTTCAAAAAGTAATTAATATTTCATTTTTTAAAAATATTGAAAATATCTTATGCTATTATTAGAAAATAAGGTATATTGATGTTTCTTTCTTCAATAAAAGTTTATTTATTCCTTGTAAAATATTTAAGTTAGAACTATAAATTTGGTAACACTTTTTATTTATTGATTATTCTACTATTCATAACCTTAAACACTTTTGGTTTAAATCTGATTTATTTTTATTTTTTAAATCTCATTTATTAATTATATTCAACCCATAAATTTCTCTTTAAATTCTTAAATAAAAAAAAATATATGCCCTTAAGCATACTTAAACTCATATCCTTTTAATTGTTGAATAATAATAATGTCAACTGAATTAATGCTCAATAGGCAAATCTCATATAATATTAGTTTAATTTTCTCTATTTTACTTTTTATTAATGTATACTATTTTTTAAGCTATTGACTATGTTGGTATCATGAGTCAACAAACTTGAGTAGAGAATTTACAAAAATGTCATTTCGTAATTAAAAATAAGTTACATTATTCAAGAGAAGCTTAGTCTTTTTAATTAAAAAATCAATAAAAATATACATATGATAGAATTCAAACCCAAATCAATTGCATAGTAAAATCTAAATCTACCGCTAACTAAAACTTTATTTTGATATTTTTATAAATTTTAATTTTATTATGCACACTTGATTACCTCATTCAATTGTGTTTGTATATTTATATGGTACTTTAGTCTTTTTATTAAAAAAGACCAATAAAAATATAAATTTGGTGAGATTTGAACCCAAACCAATTATATTAGTAAAAATTTTAATTTACCACTCAACTAAAGTTTTATTTTACTATTTTTATATATTTTAATTTATATGCACACTTTATTATTTTCACCAATTGTATATCTATCTATAGTATTATTTAAGTCTCTGACTAAGTTGGTGTTACGAGTCAACTACCACAATTAAAAACGGTTTTCATTTTAGTTATCTATCGTTAATTCAATGTTATTGTACATTCATTTTAGTTACCCAACTTTAATAAGTTTTCATTTTGGTCACTTGTTTATCATTTTATTTTTTTAGAATTAATTTTAGTTTTTTTAGTTAAAGGGAAAAACTTGTGTGTAGGAACAAACTTAAATTTTTACATGCAAAAACTTGTTTTTACATGGAAAATAATTTACTTTATTATTTTTCCTTTTTAGAATTAGTTTTAGTTTTTTCTAAAAGGGACAAGTTGGGATTTTACACAGAATTAATCGGGTTTTATAGGAAAAAATTGAGGTTTACTAAAAAAATTATCTTTTTAATTTACTTTAATTTTATTATTTTTTAGAACTAACTGTAAATATTTTCCCAGTAAAAGGGAAAAACTTGAGGTTTTACAAGGAATTACATGGGTTTTTATAGGGAAAATTTGGATTTTTACATGAAAATCATTTTTCCAGCCAATTACCTGAGTTTTTACAATGAATTGAGTTAAAAGGAAAAACTTAAGTTTCATCTTTGCAGTTGAATAACTCAATTTCCTGTAAAAACCATTTTTAAATAAAAATAATTAAAAAATAAGTGATCAAAATGAAAATTTATTAGTATACAATAATATTGAATTAACAATGTAATGGCCCATTTTTGCTCGGGCTAGAATAAACCAAAATAAAAAAATAAAAAATATATAAATGTCCATTTTTAATGTCCATTTACAAATCTAGTGGCCCGACACCTAAACAGACCCTAGCCCAACCCCAAATGACCCAAGTTACACGGCCCAAATGGGCCCAAAACTTTAAACAGTAGTCAGAAGACCTAGGGTTTCTGAAACCCTAGGCGCTGCAATGGTGGGAGCTCAGCAGTCACGCCGCAGCCTCAGGAGCCTGATCGTCGCATCTTCAGTCCGCCTCTCGTCAGGCCACGATTCGCGCCCCAGTTAGCACACTTGGCCATCGCCGCAATCCGCGCTTAGCCGCAGTCCTCCACCTTCAAACCTGCAAAAGGAAAGCATTGAAGCAGAAAAAGGAAACCAATCGCAGGAAAAGAAATGCATAGATATGGAAAGATATCGAAAGATATCGTTTCCTTTTCTTTACTCGATTTTTGGGTATAAAATCGGGTAAAATTTTGTAAAATAGGAATTAGAGAGAGAGATTACACACAGTTACACAGAGAGGGAATACTAAAATTTTAGGGCACAAACACGAATCTGTACACAGACACTTAGAGTCAGTGGGTCTTTCAAAATCTGGTGGAATATCAAACGGTGTTTCGTCAAGGTGGTTTTCGTTTCCTTGCTCGTTTATTTTTTTATATGCATATCTATTTCTTTTTTTTTTAAAATAGTAATAATAAGCAATAAAAAAGGAAGAAGACTTACAGTGCGAATAGCGAAGGAAAACGGCGGGTTTTGGGCCTCCAGACGTCGTCCACGGAGGCGCGTGCGGCGCGTGACCCCCTGGATCCAAGATCGAAGCCGAACCCTCTACAGAGGGTTTCTAGAGTTTTTTTTTAAACTCTAAGGCTAAAATGACCCCTTTAAAAAAAAACTAATATTTATAGATAAAATAAAACGGCACCGTTTTGTCAATAAAAGATCCGCGCGTTGACCCGGATCCGACAAGGGTCCGCGCGTTTTCTCTTAAAAATGGGAAATTTATTGTTTTAGTCCTCCTGCACTTTTATATTTTTTAATTCTGTTTAATTGCATTTTTTTATTTTTTAAATTGGCCCTAAAAGTTTAGTTATTTTCTAATATGATCCTCGGGTTTCTTTAAAGGCTAATAATCAGAACGGCGCCGTTTTGGAATGAAGGCAAAATTGCCTAATAAGCCCCTATAACACGACGCGTGCTTTAAATTTAATCCTTTTCATATTTATATTTATTATTTAATCCTTCCCTCTTTATTTCTTAGACTTTTTATTTTATTTTATTTTTCAAATTATTCTAATATTATCATCAACTATTTTATTTATTTTTTTATATTATTGTTATTTTCATATTAATCTATAATAAATATATATATATATATATATATATATATCTACTATCTTTATATTTAAATTATTATATATTGTTTTACTTGTTTAAAATTTTGTATATTATTTTTTTATATTATTTATTATATTTAATTTTGTATATAGTATTATATTATATTATTTTCTAAAATTTTACTTGTTATAAAATTTATTTATAATACATATTTATTTTTATAAAATTATGTATCAGGTTATTGTAAATGTAATTTTATTTAAAGTTCTTTTAACAATATATTTTTTATGCATATATTATTTTTGATATTGCTATTACTATTATTTTATTTATACTAACCCTAGTATTATGAGTATTATTATTATGATTTATTATTTTATCGTTAATATTATTTATATTATTTTCATTATCATTTTTTTTGTTTTACTATATTTTTTTATATTAACTTATATTATTATTTTACCAATATATTCTTATTATACTATTATTATACTTTAGTTATTTTAATTGTATTTATATTGTCTATGTTAGATGTTAATGTACTATAATTGCTTTTAATATTATATCCGATAATGTATAAATGCAATATTGTCACGTGATTATTGTTTAAAATAAAAATACATTTTTTGCCAAAATTAATACTTTTTAGGTTTTAAAAATAAGGCAATGTTTTGATATTTAGAAATTCGGAAAATAATGCCCTAACGTGTTGGGTGTGATTTTCCGTTTGGCTAAATAACTAAATATCCTTCTAAGGTTTTATAAATCATGAGATAGTCTTATTTATGAAGGTTTCGAAATGTCATGTCCTAACGTGTTGGATGTGATGTTTTACCCCTTTGGAACAAGAAAATCTCAAGTTTTAAATTTCAATGGCTCAAAGTTTTTAAAGAAATCATATTTTTCAAATAATTTGTAAAATTCAAACATTCGGACAAGAAGTTATCGATTAGGTACCAATTTTTGGGCGTTATGAGGGTGCTAACCCTTCCTCATACGTAACCGACTCCCGAACCTATTTTCTCGTTTTCGCAGACCAAAATAAAATGTTTTAAAATAAAACGTTTTACAAAGTGACTCAATCACACCTAAAAAAGGGATTGGTGGCGACTCCATTTTCGTTTTTAAAGTCGATCCCCGTTTTTTAAAACCCGATTTTAAAATGGTTAAAACAGCTTGGCGACTCCACTGGGGACCATAAGAGAGTCAAGCCGAAAAATCGATAATTTTATGTCCTTTTGTTCGAATTTAAAATTTTGATTTTAAAAATATGATCCTCTTATTGCATGTGGTTGTAATATATATTTCTGCATTGCACTGCATGACCGTCGTGGTCACACCCTTAAGTGGGAGCAAGAAGCTATGCCTTCGTGAGGTTTTCACCTCCGCATGGGCTAGTGGATTGCTTCCGGAATACATCTGCACCTATGTCTTCGTGAAGTTTTCACTTCCGCATGGCCATAGGGAAATGTATTCCCCTAAACTGAACTCGATCCGTATGAGCCTATAATGGGTGAGGATCGAGGAATCTACTGGTTCAGGTGCCTCAACTTTAGGACTAAACCGCATATAGTCAACCTTAAGAACCCATCCTAGGTAGAGCGATCCTATATTCTGTTGGATAGATCCTTTTATTACGCTTGTTTCATATTTTATTTGGGTGATACTGACTTTTGGTGTTTCATTTTTGCATATTATTTCATTTTCTAGAGGTACCGATTCACGGTCTGTTTCTAAGTTAGAAAGCTGGTTATGGAGAACGGGTTCCTTGATAAAGTAGTAGACAATGCAGCTACTCGCGCTTGGTCGGAACAAACGCAATTAAAGAAGGGGGATAGCTTAGTTGACGGGTATGTATCTGAACTTTGGGATTTTACTCGTGTTAGTATTACGCAAAATGAGTTTAGAGAATTGAAAGATATATGGGCTCAATGGGGTGATGAGGCTAAACAACTATTTTATCGTGATTACGGTGATCTACCTTATTTGTTGGATATCAAGGTAGATAAGCATCTATTTAGGGCCATGACTCAGTTTTGGAACGCTGCTTATAGTTGTTTCACTTTTGGGGAAGTAGATTTAGTACCTACATTGGAGGAATATACGACTTTGCTACGCTGTTCGAGGTTCCAAGCTGACAAGATTTATTTTAGGGCTCCTAGTGTGCCGACTTTTGTGAAAAAATTGATGAGTATCACCGGGATGAGCGAGCAGTGGGTTACAGCTAGGATTCAAGAAAAAGGCGAAGGTAAATACATACCTTGGGTAAGTTTGAGGGATTTGATTCTGACACATCCAGACGAGAAAAAGAAGGTTGACGTCTTTGCTTTATGTATTTATGGGTTGGTGATTTTCACCAAAGCATTAAGACACATAGACGAAGCGGTTACTGATTTGTTCGATCGGCTTAGTAAGGGAGCCACACCTGTGCCCGCGATTTTAGCTGAGACATTCAGATCTTTGAGTGCATGCTGAAAAGCGGGGGAAGGTAGATTCATTGGATGTGCACAGTTGCTATTAGTTTGGTTCTACAGCCATTTTTGGAGGGTTGGAAGAATTTCTTGCCAAATGTTCTCTGAAGATTATTCCCCTTTAAGAGAGGCCGCAGCTACGACAAGGAGAGATGATCTAACAGAGGAAAAATGGATGGAAATTTTGCAAAACCTTCGAAAGGAAGATGTTGAATGGAAAGCCCCTTGGTTGGTTTCAAACGAAGTCCTTTATCGGTGTGGAAATTTTGATTTGGTACCTCTACTTGGAGTTTGGGGAGCCGTGGGATATGCACCTTTGTTGGTACTAAGGCAATACAAAGCAACACAGTTCATACCGGTAACGCATGGGCTAGCTCAAAGTGAATTCGCATATAAGGGGGAAAGTTATAAGAAGAGGGTTTTAGAGGTTTCTAAGGTTTGGAAACAGGCTTGCCGTATGAAGATAATGACGCGAGGACCGACAGTAACTGCAGAATATAATGAATGGTTGAGGAAAAGGATCAACGATAACATTCCTGAGTCAAATTTGGAGAAAGCTCGATCATTGAAGGAGTGTTTACAAGTCATTCCATCGGAGATAGAAATTATAAAACAAGATTTCGAAAGGCAAAGTTTAAAGTTTGGAAAGAAAATAGAGAAGCTAGAAGAGGAAAAGATGTTTTTGAAGCTAGATGTGGAGGCTCGGAAATCAGAAGCTGAAAAAGCAAGGAAAGAGAAAAGAGCGAAGATCGAGATAGCCTGAAGACCGAATATAAAAAGATGCGTCTATTGATAAAGAATGTCGGTTTAGGGAAGACCTCAGAACAGTGGCGACAAGAGGTCCAAGAAGAAAAAGCCAAAGCGGACTATTGGGAGAAAAAGTTTAGAGAGATGCAATCGCGAAACAAGGTCTTAGAGGAGAATTTGGCAGAAAGTTTAAATGAAAAAGGAGAATTACAAGCTAGAATCGCTGAACTTGGACGATCTCTTCACCACTATCGGAGCCGTAATTCCATGGTTGAGTTAAAGGCAAGTCTGAACAGGATTGAAGAAATGAAAAGTAGAATTGAAGAATTAGAGTCAGCACTGCACAATTATGAACTTCAGATCGAGTGTTTGAAAACAAGAGAAGGGCATTTGAAAGAAGAACTCCATCATTCACATAGTCAAGTCAGAAATCGGGACTATCTCATGGAGGAAGCCATAGGCCAAATTTGAGAGGTAGCTGATTATCTACAGACTTTAGCAGCACAGGCCGACGTATTGAGCATAAAATATGAGATACAGTCAGATCGTAGCCAAGAGCTAGTTTTGTTACTAAGGAAAATCAGGACTTTAGGACTTAGGGCGAAAGCTTATTTGTAGTCTATTTTATGTAAAAGAATTTGTTTTCTAATAAAGTTTTCTACAATGAAGTTGATCAGAATCGATGCCTCTTTGCATTCATACATTTGCATTACATAACATCATGAGCATTCAAATTCGTAGTGAGGGTCTAATTAGTTTACATTATATGGGAGAGAGAGAGAAATAAAATCTAGAAGCTGAACACCCTTACGGTACACGGGCTAAATCAAGAAAAATGGATCAAAGAATGGAGCAATTCCAAAGGGATATACAAGACCAGATGCAAGAGCAGATGGCAAAGCTCCAACAAGAGATGAAGGACCAAATGTTGGAGGCGCAAAAGAACATAATGGTCCAAATGGCCCAGATGATGAATAGGATAATAGATAAAGCAAAAGGTCCCATAGTCAATGCTGAAGACAATGAGGACTTTCCAAGGGGATTCACTCCACCACATGAACAAATGCCTCCTGAGGAACCTCTCCAAAGGCCATCCATCACCATTAAGCCTAAGCAGGGACAAACTAATCCTAAACCACCCATGAACTTTCAAGTGGGCTCAGGATCTAACCCTGGGGATAACCCGGCCAACCCCGTTATTCCTGACCTAGACATGGTAGGGGAGGAAAGAATCAGAATTGAATCTACAAAGCAATTGGAGGATCGTTATAAGTGGTTAGAAGAAAAATTTAAAGTTTTGGAGAATGCTGACCATTATCACGATATTGATGCCAAAGATTTGAGTTTGGTCCCAGATCTGATACTTCCTCATAAATTCAAGATGCCAGAATTTGAGAAGTATAATGGAACTACTTGCCCCGAAGCCCATATTACAATGTTCTGCAGACGTATGACGGGTTACGTGAACAATGATCAACTTCTGATTCATTGTTTCCAAGATAGTTTGACGGGAGCAGCGTCTAGGTGGTATAACCAACTCAGCCGCGCTAACATTAGCTCGTGGAGGGACTTGGCTCAAGCTTTCATGAGACAGTACAACCATGTTACAGATATGACGCCTGACCGAATCATGTTGCAAAACATGGAAAAAAGATCAAACGAGAGTTTTAGACAATACGCGCAGCGATGGAGGGAAATAGCCATGCAAGTCCAACCGCCTCTCTTAGAGAAGGAAACTACGATGCTATTTATCAACACCCTAAAGGCACCATTCATTACCCATATGGTAGGGAGCACCACCAAGAGCTTCGCAGACATAGTTATGGCAGGAGAAATGATCGAAAATGCCATAAGGGGTGGTAAGATTGAAGCTGGAGAATCTACTAGGAGGGCAGCTCCTAGGAAAAAAGAGAATGACATAAACAATGCGAGCTCATCCAACAAAGGATACCCAAAAGCGATTACTATTAATCAGCCGAAGGTGCTTACTGCTGGACAACAGGGGTCGGCAAAACAAGAATCAGGTCTCAGACAAAATGTTGAAAAAATTCAATTTACGCCCATCCCTATAACATATAAAGAGCTGTATGAAACGCTATTAGAAGAACGCATAGTATCCCCATACTATTTACAGCCAATGCAGCCTCCATATCCTAAATGGTATGACTTAAACGCCCAATGTGATTACCATGCGGGAGCAACAGGACATTCTATAGAAAATTGTACCGCTTTCAAACGGGTGGTTGAGAGGCTTCTTAAATTAGGGGTTGTCAAGCTTGAGGACATGCCCAACACGGTGAATCCACTACCCAATCATGGAAACAATGGGGTAAATGCAATTGGAGAGGATTATATCAGAAAAGCTAAGGGGCACATTTCGGATGTGAGGACTCCATTAAGAGCAGTTTGGAGGGAGATGACAAGATGGGGGCTAATCAAATCAAATCTTAAAGAGAGAACTAAAGAACCTAGAAGCTACTGTGAGTTCCACGAAGTGGAGGAACATGAGATCCAGGATTGTGCTGAATTTAAGATGTTGGTGCAAGGCTTTATGGATAATAAGGAGTTGGAGTTTTGTGAAGAAGGTTTAGAGGTAGGAGAAATACATGCGACCGAAGGAGAATCGACTAATCAGAAAGTCAATTATCCAAGGATCATTATTTCTCGACCAAGGAATGTGGAAGGAGGAGTACAAGTCGCACCTAAAGTGATAGTCCAAAGACCTGTATCCTTTCCTTACAAGGATTAGAGAGCTGTACCATGGAATTACAATTGTAGCATAACAACACCAAGAGTAGTGATTGCAGCCAGTACTTCCAAGGAGGAAGGATTCTATACGCGAAATGGGAAGCGTTACGACTCAGTAAAGGCAAGCACTGAATCGGAAAGCTAAAAGATGTGACTGCCGAACCTGAAAAAGAGCTTGATACCCTTGTCAATATACCTGTAAAGGAGGAAGAGGCTAAGGAATTTCTAAAATTTCTAAAGCACAGTGAATACAGCGTAGTAGAACAGTTGCGTAAACAACCAGCTCGTATTTCAGTGTTAGCCTTACTTTTAAGTTCGGATGTTCACCGCGGAGCTTTAATGAAAGTGCTAAACGAGACTTATGTTGCTAAGGACATATCTGTTAACAAGCTTGATCGATTAGTCAGTAATATAAGTGCTGATAACTTTATCTCCTTCAGTGATGATGAGATCCCACCTGGGGGCATGGGGACAACTAAAGCCTTACACATAACTACTCGTTGCAAAGGGTATACTTTACCAGGCGTGTTGATTGATAATGGATCAGCCTTGAATGTTCTACCATTGTCGACATTGAAAAGATTGCCAATAGATAGCTCTCACATGAAGACGTGCCAGAATATAGTGAAAGCATTTGATGGTACTGAACGAAGGGTAATGGGGAGAATTGACATACCTTTACAGATTGGCCCAAACACATATGAGGTGGACTTTTTAGTGATGGATATAAAGCCTTCATACAATTGTTTGCTGGGAAGGCCCTGGATTCATTCAGCAGGGGCCGTGCCCTCGTCTCTTCATCAAAAATTGAAGTTAGTAACGGATGGTCGATTGGTCACTATAAATGCGGAAGAAGATATTATAGCGACTGTTACTAATAATGTGCCATATGTAGAAACAAATGAAGAAGCCATTGAATGCTCTTTCCGTTCTTTAGAGTTTGTCAATACAACATTCATCTCAGAAGGAAGTAAAGTTCCAGTGCCTAGGATATCTAAGACCACAAGGATGGGTCTACAAATGATGATAGGAAAAGGAGCTTTGCCGGGAAAAGAATTGGGCCGATACCTCCAAGGGGAGATTCAAGTACAGATGATGAAGGAAAAGAGAGATCGTTTTGGCTTGGGATTCAAGCCGGATATCAGACAAAGAAGGTTGGACATAGAGAGGAAGCAAGAGAGAAGAAGGGCACGCTTGAATGGAGAAGATATCCAGTGGGAACCAATTACATTTCCCCCCATATCCCAAACTTTTGTATCAGGGGGAATAATTCATCCTGAAAGAGGGTTGATGGAGAAAGTTCATATCAATGCCATACATGAGGAGGGAAGCGAGCAAAAAACTTAATGAGCATTCGCCCTTATGAACCTGGAAGCATTCTGGACAATTGGACTGTGGAGGAGCTCCCTGTAGTTTTTAGGAATTATACAGAGTAATATTCAGAACGCTTTGTTATTTTGTAGCCTAGAAATAATAAAATCCCTTTGTGAAATAGGCTTATGTTCAAATTTATTATTTCAATAAAATACATTTCGGATAATAACTTGAGCAAATATTCTTTCATTTCATTCTTCTAATTGCCTCTCAAATTGTAAATTTCTTTCATATCATGTAGATGTTTGTCCTCAAATTCATTTATTCCTTGTATATTCTTTCATACCGATTACAGGGCCCTAGATATCAATGACATGAGCAACGATAATATAGATCCAGAAGCTTATTTTGAGCGAGACACGCGCTTAGGAGAATCTCAGGATTTTGAAGATGACCGAGAATGTGGCTTATCTCCAGATTTGTTAAGAATGGTAAAACAGGAAAAAGCAAATCTTGCCCCATGAAGAAGAAATAGAGAATATAACCTTGGAAGAAGGAAAGGTTGTGAAAATTGGGACGCATAGCTAAAAAGACAAGACGAGATCTTATTGAGTTATTGCGTGAGTTCAAGGATGTCTTTGCGTGGTCATACCAGGATATGCCCGGGTTAAGCACTGATATTGTGGTACATCGCCTTCCTATAGAGAAGAATGCAAGCCAGTTCAGCAAAAGTTACGAAGGATGAGGCCTGATATAGTATTGAAAATAAAAGAAGAGGTTCAGAAACAGTTTGATGCTGGTTTTCTGCAAGAAGTCAAATACTCAGAATGGGTTGATGAAGGATGGAAAGGTCCGAATGTGCGTAGATTACAGGGATTTGAACAAAGCTAGCCCAAAAGACAATTTTCCTTTGCCGCATATTGACACATTAGTGGATAATACAGCAGGATTTTCTTTGTTTTCCTTCATGGATGGCTTTTCAGGATATAATCAGATCAAGATGCACCCCGAGGATATGGAGAGAAAACTACCTTCATAACACTGTGGGGCACCTTTTGCTACAAGTTATGCCTTTCGGATTAAAGAATGCTGGGGCAACATACCAAAGAGCCATGGTAACCTTGTTCCATGACATGATGCATAAGGAGATTGAAGTGTATGTTGACGACATGATTGCTAAATCTCGAACAGAAAAAGGGCACATGAGGTCTTGAAGAAGTTATTTTTAAGATTGAGAAAATTCCATTTGAAACTCAATCCGGAAAGTGTACTTTCGGAGCTCGATCAGGAAAGTTATTGGGATTTGTGGTTAGTGAGAAAGGAATAGAAGTTGATTCAAGCAAGGTTGAAGCGATACAAGGATTGCCTTCACCGCGCACTCAGAAAGAAGTTCGAGGTTTTCTTGGAAGGCTGAATTACATTGCTCGGTTTATTTCACAATTAACTGAGAAATGTGATCCATATTTCGTCTTCTCAAAAACACAATCCAGGTGTATGGGATGATGAGTGTCAAAGCTTTTGATAAAGTCAAATGTATTTGTCGAATGCACCAGTATTGTCTCCGCCTAATCCAGATAAGCCTTTGATATTGTATTTGTCCGTTTTCTAACTCCATGGGATGTGTTGGGACAACATGATGAGACAGGAAAAAAGGAAAAGGCGATATACTATCTTAGCAAAAAGTTTACTGATTGTGAAATGAGGTATTCGACAATCGAGAAGTTGTGTTGCGCTTTGATTTGGACAACTCGGAATTGAGACAATATATGCTATATCATACAACTTGGCTGATTTCCAAGCTTGATCCGTTAAAATACATGATGAGTCCACTGCTTTGAATGGAAGAATGGCTAGGTGGCAGATTCTACTATCTGAATTCGATTAGTCTATGTGACCCAAAAGGCTATCAAAGGAAGTGCCATAGTAGACTTTTTGGCTAGCAGAGCTTTGGAAGATTACGAACCTTTGAGTTTTGATTTCCCTAATGAAGGACTGATGTATGTGGCAAATATAGAAGATTGTCGCTGGAAGTTGAATTTTGATGGGCATCGAATGCTGTGGGAAATGGAATTGGGGCAGTTTTGGTATCCCCTGGTGGTGATTATTATCCATTTACATGCAGATTAGATTTTGACTGTACAAATAACATGGCAGAATATGAAGCATGTATTATGGGACTTCGAGCAGCCTTAGAACGTAAGATCAGAGTGCTAGATGTGTATGGAGATTCTGCCTTAGTAATCTACCAGCTCAAAGGAGAGTGGGAGACAAGAGATCCCAAATTAATTGATTACCGAAAACTGATTCTGGAATTGAGGAATTTGATGACATTACCTTCAGTTATCTTCCACGCGATGAAAATCAGATGGCAGATGCATTGGCAACCTTGGCTTCTATGATTAAAGTAAATAGACCAGAAGATATGAGGCCTATTCAGATGAGTATTGTCGAAGTTCCAGCCCATTGTTATGACATAGAGGAAGAAGAAGAGATGACCATCCTTGGTATCAAGATGTATTGCGATACATGAAAAATCGCGAATATCCGGAGAATGCCACCGAAAATGAGAAAAAGACTTTAAGAAGAATGGTCCTTGGTTATGTCCTGGATGGAGATGTTTTATACAAAAAGGAAAAGATCAAGTGCTATTGAGATGTGTTGATGCTGTTGAAGCTAAACAAATTCTCGAAGAAGTTCATGAGGGTGTTTGTGGAACACATGCAAATGGATTCACAATGGCAGACAGATCATGAGATTTGGATATTATTGGTCTACCATGGAAGGAGACTGTATCAATTATGCCAAGAGATGTCATAAATGCCAAATTTATGGAGACAAAATTCATGTGCCTCCGTCACCTTTGCATGTTATGACTTCCCCGTGGCCTTTTTCCATGTGGGGCATGGATGTTATTGG